>CM054141.1:55488200-55518200 GCA_028751875.1 Rapana venosa
GGTGAACTGAGGTTACTGTACTGAAGCCAAGGGGCGTAAACGGTCACCCATCCAAGTGGTAACCCCGCTCAATGCAGCTTAACCTAAGCTTAAAAAGAGCGAGTACTCTGACTCTTATTCTGTGGTATTGCCAGCCTTTTCTTTTATGACTGATCACCTACCTTACATCCCCTTAATCCCCTGCTGAGTTAATTGCTTCAGCAAATTGTACGGGAGACCCCAAAGTTCAAGTAAGGGCCAGGCTATTGTTTCATTTCTGCTATGCAAAATATGTGAATGTGAATTCATTGGGCGGAAGAGGTTTGGTACACTGTTTACTTGTGTCTGCAGCTTTATGCATCAGCACCTGCTGTCTCTCTGCCTCTGTTTCTGTTGCTGTCCCTCTCTGTCTCTGTCTGTCTGTTTGACTCTTTATATTATGTGTTTCTACATGTCTCCATCTTTCTCTCTCTCTCTCTCTCTCTCTCTCTCTCCTCTCTCTCTCTCTCTCTCCTCTCTCTCTCTCTCTCTCTCTCTCTCTCTCTCTCTCTCTCTTTTCTCTCTCTCTCCATCTATCTCCTTACCTCTCTATCTCTCTCACTCTCTCTCTATCTTTCCATCCATCCATCCATCCATCCATCCATCCATCCATCCATCCATCTATCTATGTATCTTTCTCTCGTGTGCTCGCTCTCTCACTTGAGAATGTGGGTTTGACATTCACGGTGTAGAGATGGTGTTCTCAGAAACTTTATTTATCTTAGTATCACTTTGCTATTTCGATTCTATTCAGTGCCGCTGTGAAATAACTATTTTATTGTGATTTGTGCTTAAAAATACAATACATTTGCGATGGTAATCAACTATTTTAAAGAGTCCATTCAATTTCTTTGCTTTAGGTATTAGGCAGGGTTGTACCATATCTCAAGATTTTTTCCAGACTTTTAAAACAGATTTATCTGTCTCTGTCTCTCGCTCTCTGTCTCTCTGCCCTCTGTCTGTATGTCCATCCGTATGTCTGTCTTTCTGCAGGTGGTTGTTGAGTGTGATAGTTTCATCACTCATAGGAAAAGAGTTGGTAAAGACTCTACATGCTACCAACTCCACCACTTTCTACCCTACCCCTAAACAATCCACAAAACGACCAACCAATTAACCATCTGGTTAATCAACCAGCCAGCAACCATGCCAATTAACCAGAATCCCAATCGCCAGCCAACCAAGAAACTGAAAAAGAAGCAAACAAACGAACGAATAAATAGAAAGAAATAGCCGAGCAATAAAGAAATAAAGAACTAATGCGAACGTCAATATATAATGTTAAACATTGTTGGCTGCATGTGTAGAAGTGCGTTGAATGTTTGCGCTTTGTTTTATGTTTACGTGATATAGCGCTATATAAATTCAATTTTTCTTTTCATTATTATTATCATCATCATTATATTGTTATTATTACAATCATCATCATCATCATCATCATCATCATCATCATTTTAAAAAAATTATTATTATTTAGGCTACAATATCATTCATCCGGTAATAGTGCCGCCAATTTGCCTCACCAGCATTGAAATATTGCAGTAAGCAGGAAAGCCTTGATGAATCATAATAATACTTATGCTCTGAAAAAAGACCTGTCATCTCTATTGCCAGTCTGCCGAAAGGGTATGGAGCAAACGTCGGATTATTTCTGTTGATATACGTTGTAGAGACCAGTTTTCGTGTTTTTTTAAGAAACAAAACAGGGAAGCTATATTGACAATGCTGTGTTGTCAAGTTGTCGAATGAAGAGCTTACGAACTTTTCTTTAGTCTACATTCAGGGAATAACAGAGATTTCAAAGATTTGTTTTTGTAGTTGTTGTTGTGTTATCATCATCATCATCATCATCATCATCATCATCATCATCATCATCATCATCATCATCATGACGATGATGACGATGACGATGATCATCATCGTTGTCGTCGTCGTCATCATCATCATCATCATCATCACCATTATCATCATGATTATTATCAGTATTGTTATCATTATCATCATCATCATCATCATCATCATCATCATCTTTTAACATCGTTATTACTACTACTACTACTACTACTACTACTACTACTACTACTACTACTACTACTACTACTATTGTTGTGGCTCTTGTTGCAGATCCCCAGTTTAACATTGTGGGGTCACCCAGAATATACACTCTGACTTACTCATCACTCCCCTCCCCGACCCCCCCCCTCCCACCCCCCCACCCCCCGTCCTCCACTGGAAATCACTGTGAGATAATAAGGATAAAAAAAAAAAGGGTTGACTCTGCATTTGTGTTTAACATGGAAGACAGACAAGCAGACAGAGACAACAAGACAGTCAGCCCGACAGACAAACAGACAGACAGACAGACAGAAATTGCAAAGACAGCCAGCCCGACAGACAGACAGAAAGAGACAGCAAGACAGCCAGCCAGCCAGACAAACAAACAGACAGACAAACAAGCAAACAGATAGAAGCAGACAGAAGACAGAGACACACACACAAAATGTAGGAAGAGAAAGTCTTTCCGTTCACCCAGGAACAGCCCATCACAAATGACGGGTTACATCTTGACATGGCTGACACCGCATTCTTCTTCTCAACCCCAGATGGGAACATCGATGGGCGCAGGCCTTCATTCCACAAACCAGATAACCGGAATTAAAATTCTGTTGTTGTTGTTCTCTCTCTCTCTCTCTCTCTCTCTCTCTCCTCTCTCTCTCTCTCTCTCTCTCTCTCTCTCTCTCTCTCTCTCTCTCTCTCTCTCTCTCTCTCTCTCTCTCTCTTCAGTTTGCTTTCAGTGTGTCTTTTATGGTTTCAGTCTGACAGACCTGACAGTTATCCTCGTGGCATCCCAAGGCTTTGTTTTCTTTGGTTGGTTAGTTTTCTCTCCTGCTTAGGAGTGGCTGTGGTAAATGGGATTTTATTTTTCTTGTCTGTTTGCTTGTCTCTTGCTTCTAAATGTCATTAACCGTGTGTTGCCCGAGCAGCGTTAATCATGCTTCCAAGTGTCGTTAAATTAAACATTTGTTGTCTGAGCAGGTTTTTTTCTCTTGCTTTCAAGTGTTAATAAATTAAACATTTGTTGTCTGAGCAGTTTTTCTCTTGCTTTCAAGTGTTAATACATTAAACATTTGTTGTCTGAGCAGTTTTTCTCTTGCTTTCAAGTGTTAATACATTAAACATTTGTTGTCTGAGCAGTTTTTCTCTTGCTTTCAAGTGTTAATAAATTAAACATTTGTTGCCTGAGAAATGTTTGTCTCCTGCGCCCAAGTGTCATTAACCGTGTGTTGCCTGAGCAAGGTTTTTTTTCATCCTGTTTCCAAGTGTCATTAAATTAACCGTTTATTGCCTGAGCTTTATTTTTCTTCTGTTTCCAAGTGCCATGAAACGTTCATTGCCTCAGCAACTGGTCTCCTGCTTCCCAGTGTCATTAACTTAACTGTTTGATGCTGAAACAGTTGTCCCCCCATTCCAAGTGCCATTAACTGTTTGTTGGCTGAGGGTTTTTTGCTGAAAACTGCATTCAGTATGTTTTTTAAAAAAATGTTGCCCAAGCAGTTTTCCTCCTGCTTCCAAGTGTCATAAACCATATGTTGCCTGAGTAAAGGCATCCATCTCCGTCGTCTGTTCTGTTTCATGCCCCTGCCGTTCACGCGCGCGTGGGCGCGGCCGTGTGTGTGTGTGTGTGTGTGTGTGTGTGTGTGTGTGTGCGTGCGTGCGTGCGTGCGTGTGTGTGTGTGTGCGTGCGTGTGTGTGCGTGCGTGCGTGTGTGTGTGTGTGTGTGTGTGTGTGTGTTGTGCGTGCGTGCGTGTGCGCCCGCTCTTTCCGGTGTAGTGTTTGTTTTACTGTGTGTCTAAATTGCCTTGTTTGCCTGGAATTTAAAATGGTCAGGTGGGAGGAAAGAGCTACGTGATCTGAATCAGGTCTGATACAGGTTTCTATTATACTCTATTCCCATGGATTATCACCAATAACCCGTCTTTGATTGCTTTGGATGAGAGAATATATTAAGATTCTTCCACATACCTTGAGTGCACATAGAAACAACCCATAACGAATGCTATTCCTGAAAAAAAGCATTTTTACAAGGAAACAAATATTCACAAAAATACAACGAAGAAAAACATGTGCATTATGATATGATGATACAGGGTCTTACCATTTATGTAAACAGTTATACTGCAATATAGAATACGCTTTCATCATCTTTTAATAAAACATGTCAATAAAATGCATATAGGATATCTGGTGTATCACGGTATTATTGCTCTTTCCTTTTTCAGCCAAATACTACATTTCTTGAAAACATGACAAGCAGAACATTTTGCAAGTGAGTCAAACAAAATTTGGAATCGAAGATTAATTCAACGATCCACGATTTTCTCCTAGATGGTAACTACCGAAATATTCAATACTATCTCTTTGCTTTTCAGACAATTTACGTACCCCCTTTGACTAAACGGGAAGGTAAAGCAGCGAGGGAGAGGAGATGGGCGCCGCCCTCAATATGCTGGCCCTAGAGAAGTGAGGTCTCTGACGCCTCACTCCCCTACGACCTTATAGGTTATGGGACTCCTCCTCCTTTGACTAAACTGAACAGATTTTCATGGTGCTTGGTTGTGGGTTATACTTCCATTTTTCTATAGTGACTGGAGTTGGGGAATGTATGGAGTGAGGCACAGAAGGACAGAAATTGGTTGATCGTTTGATCGCGACACTGTCAGCCTGTTGTTATGACTGGTCTCCCTCCCTCCCCTCCCTCCCTCCCACCCCCTGAGTTAACTGCTTCAGCTGATTGAATCGGAGACCCCAGATTGAATTAAGGGCCAAGTACGATGTTTCCTCCTTCCTTTGATCAATGTGAGATAATGCTGGTGGATTTTATGGGATACTGTGGTATTGTTCAAAATATGGTGTAGTGTGTATAGGTATCTCTTTATGGTTTATGTGTCTGGGCTCTGCCTGTCTGTCTCTCTGTCTGTCTGACTGCCTCTCTCTCTGTATCTCTGTGGGGGGGGGGGGGGGGGGGTTCTTTTCCTTTTTTATTTCGAGATTAATGGAATAAACACCTATCTGCTTTTTATTTTACATCCAGTTCTTGTATGTATGGAGTTTTGTAAGTTTTGTCATCCGTTTCCACCGGCACACAATGGCCTACTCTTCCGAAAAGCGGAACGGGTTTTAACGTGTGCGTAAGATGTTCTGCGTGCGTTCGCACACGGGACCACAGTTTATAGTCACATTCGTAGGAGTTTTGTGGGAAGTGGAGTCGTCACTGATGTTAACTCCAGAAGACCTTGAACGAAATTCGAACCCGGGTCAGCAGATCACGAGCGCAATGCGCATCACTCTAACCACCAGACTATCACGTGTGCTTGTGCTATGTACGTAACTATAACTCTGAAAAATGAAAAGCATTCTGAAGAAAGAGAGAAAAAGAGAGAGAGAGAGAGAGAGAGAGAGAGAGAGAGAGAGAGGAGAGAGAGGAGAGAGAGAGAAGAGAGGAGAGAGAGAGAGAGATAGAACGAGACAGAGACAGAAACAGAGACAGAGAGGGACAGAAAGAGACAGAGACTGAAACAGAGACAGAGAGAGATAGAAAGACACAGAGACTGAAACAGAGATAGACAGACACACAGAGAGACATAGAGTCAGAGACAGACAAAGAGTAAGAAGAGGTAGCTCTGTTAGACTTTCGCACAACTTTCATACACAAAATGATACGCCTCAAAACACGACATTTTACTACCCCAAACTCTGACAGACATAACATAGGTTTTCACCTAACACACACACACACACACAATGCACACACACGCACACACACACACACACCACACACACAATACACACACATACCACACACACACACACACACACACACACACAATACACACACACATTCACGCACACACACCCCCATTCACACACAAATACACGCACACAACAACACTCACACACAACACATACACCCACACACCTTCACACACACACACAACAACACAAACACACACACACACACAACACTCACACACATTCACACACACATTCACACACACAATACACACACACACCACACACAAACACACACACTACACACACACAACATACACACACACACATACCATACACAACATACACACAATATACAAAACCCAGCTGAACGACAGGCGTTGAAAACATGTTTGTCTAAAGTTGGCTTATAACCCTCTCTTTTTGGACTGCAAGTTGACAGAGCTGACAATATTCTGTCCTCACGATACCCCCCGCTCTTGCTCTACCCCCCCCCTCCACCCCCCCCCCTCCCCCCCCCCCCCCCCCTCCCCCTTCCCCTCCCGCGCAGACATCTTTTGAATTTCATCTCTAAAGTAGCAATATATTTTTTTTAATCCTGCGTTGTTTGCTGCACTGTCTGGAAGATGTGTGAGTGTGTGTGTGTGTGTGGTGTGTGTGAGTGTGTGTGAGTGTGTGTAGTGTGTTGAGTGTGTGTTGTGTGAGTGAGTGTGTGTTTGTGTGTGAGTGTGTGTGTGAGTGTGTGTGTGAGTGTGTGTGAGTGTGTGTGTGTGTGTGTTGTGAGTGTCTGTGAGAGAGTGTGTGTGTTGTGTGTGTGTGTGTGTGTGTGTGTGTGGTGAGGTGTGTGTGTTTCGTTCTTTTGATTTAACGTCTTTTCACTATAAGTAATATTAGACGATGTGTGTGTGTGTGTGTGTGTGTGTGTGTGTTTGTGTGTGTTGTGTGTGTGTGTGAGTGTGTGTGTGTGTGTGTGTGTGTGTGTGTGTGTGTGTGTGTGTGTGTGTGTGTGTGTGTGTGTGTGTGTGTGTGTGTGTGTGTGTGTGTGTGTGTGTTTCCTTGCAGTACATCAGAAACACTGCGTGTTTGTGGCTTAGTGGTTACTTCACCAACATACGAAGTAGGAGGTACATCGTGTTAATCCTGTCTAATGTCACTTTTTCTGTCTCATTTTGTCCGTTTCATAGATCTCAAATTGCATTTAGTACATATACTACTTTTTCCAGAGGAGCATACATCAAGTGGATGGAAAATGGTCTATACAGTATGAGATACTTCCCTGCAAAAAATCTTCCATGAAATTCTACTATATGTGAACAAAATTAGATTCAGACTCTGGGGCTTTACCCAGACTATGCCCTCTGACTCGCTCATCCCTCCTGGATTCCCGATGTCGGAATGCAGCTACCTTCATGGCGGGCAAAAATAGTACATACGCCAAAATCTCACCAATGGTAAGCCTCGGAGCTCTTGTCGAGGAACTGGGGAGAAAATCCCTCCTGAAAATTCTATGAGAATATACGTACAAACGTTCCCCGTAGGGATGCCGGGGGCCTGTCAGTATAAATAGCACCCTCTCCTGGAAATTATGTGCTAGAAATTTTCTCTTTTCTATCACTCTCTTTGTTTCTGCCTTGTTTCTTTTATTTCTATCACTTCCTTCTTGTCTATTTTCTGCCTTTTTGGTCATTTATTCTGCCTTTTTCCTCCATAAAGACTTGAAAGATAACAATTCTCTCTTATGCCGAAGTCGGATGCGCTGGGACTGACTTGTCAGGCGCTTAACAGCAGCGCAATACATTTTCGCTCATATATCAGACAACAATACCTGCTTTCTGAGCGTTCGACGACGTAGAAAAAGATATGTACAAATGAATGAAACGTTTGCGTGCATGGCTGTTTTTAAGTATCTCACCATAAAGTCAGCCACTCTCTAACTTCAAAAGACTTTTTGATTTCCTTGAAAGGGAAGGGCAGGTAATTATGCTAAAAGCTTGTCAATGCCGAAGTCAATCTCAACAAAACATTTCACAACATAATAACATTTTCAGCGCGGTCCTTGGGACTTAGCTTACGTCAATAACTGACAAAGCTTTTTTGGCCTGAGCCAATTCCTTGGAGCAATAAGGAAGAAATAAAATAAAGTCTTTTTTGCATTGAATAGGAAACAATTCCCCATAAGCTGAAGAAAACTGTTTTCTTTCTATTTACACTGTCCAAAGAACTCGGCCAGTTAAACCTTTGGAACATGAATGACCTGTCAAAAGCGACACGGCAGTCTAACTATCTACGTCTTCTCTCTGCAGTAACACACAGGGGTTGTTTTATTGTCTATTCTGCAATGCACATGTACATGCAAGCATACACCAGAATGAGAAGTGCATTAACTACATAAGGCACTGGAACATGGAAAGGAAAAGCACGAAATTAAAAGGAAGATAGCAACAGACTCTCTCTCTCTCTCACTCTCTCTCTCTCTCTCTCTCTCTCTCTCTCTCTCTCTCTCTCTCTCTCTCTCTCTCTCTCCCCTCTCCCCACACACACACACACATGCGTGCTCGACATATTAGAAAGGGGGAAAATGAGGAGAATGTAGGTAAGGTAGGATAAGATAGATAGATAGATAGATAGATAGATAGAGAGAGAGAGAGAGAGAGAGAGAGAGGAGAGAGAGAGAGAGAGAGAGAGAGAGAGAGAGAGAGAGAGAGAGAGAGAGAGAGAGAGAGAAATGGAGGAAAGAAAGAAAAAGCGGACATTGCACCACGTACTAAACCCACCGTAAATGCTGACGAATGCATCCCTGATCAACATATCATCAGAACGCACGCAACAGGATACACTAAAGCAACAATAAACCCAGACAAATGTCTACAGTCGTACTGTTTTTAGAACACCGCCCGCATTCCACACTAGAGCAGTAGTTGTCTCAAAAGTAGGTTAGAGCACAAGTGGTAGATAGGCCTACATTGATTTTCGCCTAAAACTGTGTCGAAAGTGACGACGACGACGACGACGACGACGATGATGATGATGATGATGATGATGATGATGATGATGATGATGATGATGATGATGATGATGATAAGAAAGAGAGAAACAAAATAGGACAGGTTTTAGGGAAAATGAAGAGAGACATGTCAATCAGAAAACAACAAACCAAAAAACGAAACAAAATAGAGAAAATACACATCTTCATCACTTGTATGCAACTGAGGCCACGAGTAGAAAATGCAGATACCGGGAAAAAAAGGGAAAAAAGTCTACTGTGCACATACTTTATACTTCCTGTCAATGAACTGTCTGAAATACACAGATTAGAACTCATTTTCTTAATCCCTCTCTGTCACCAAATTCAGAAGGTAAAGGATAATCCTCTTCTCCTCCCCCCCCCCCCCCCCCCCCCCCCCATCAAACTGACAAAACTTGCTTAGCCCCTGAAAATTGGCACTATCGAGTGTTTCTTAGTATACCTTCACTTCCACACCCACCGCCTCTTTCCACTTTACCATCGAGTTGATTGCTTTGGCAGATAGAATCTAACAGCTCAGATTCAATTAAGGGCTAAATGGCACTCCTCCTCTTCAGGAAATGAGAGAAAATGGTCCTGGTTTTAGCCATAACCGTGTCTGGGTTTGCAGAGGTGTTTCCCTTATATGTGTGTTTTTATGTGTCTGAGCTGTCTGTCTGTATCTTTCCCTCTCTCTCTTCCCTCCTTCCCTGTCTGTCTGTCTGTCTGTTTGTCTGTCTGCTTGTTGGTGCTCCTATATGTCTAGAGTAGTCTGTGAGTTAATTTGGGAGGAAAAACGATTCATAAATGGAAACAGACTGTAGGAAAATTAACTTATCAGACTGGTCATTTCGCTAACTAAATTCAGGACTACCCTTTCTTTGCATATATGCAAATTCTACGTGTGTGTGTGTGTGTGTGTGTGTGTGTGTGTGTGTTGTGTGTGTGTGTGTGTGGGGTGTGTGTGTGTGTGCGTGCGTGTGTGTGTGTGTGTGTGCGCGCGCATGTGTGTGCATATATATCGTTCTCTCTCTCTATCTCTCTCTCTCTCTCTCTTTCTCTCTCTCTCTCTTGCCTGCCTGCCTTTCTGAAGACACGTGCAAAGATACCGCAAATCAGCAGCTTCACGCATGATTACTGAAGGCAGCAAAGCGTGTTCGCAGAATGGAGCATTTCAAGTGGGTAGAAAGAGATGGGGCTTGAATCCAAACGCTTTATCGCGTCTCTTCTGCTACGGACATCACTTCTCTCTGCGCCCACTCGCCTGCTTCTTCTCAAAACACAACACTGACCTATCTCTCTTCAATCTGTATCTTCAGCAGTCTAAGTCTTCTAACTCGATATATTTCCTTTTCTCTTCATATATTATGCCTTGCCTCTGTCCAATCAACATCGATGTGTTGGCATCATCCCACGAGTTGTAATGAGGCTTTCTTGGCGGTGGGATGAAATGGTTGCAATCGCAAAATCTCACCATTAGTAAACTTCGGATCTCTAGCCGAGGAACGAAAAAGAAAACAAGACAAAAGACGATGAATCAGTCAGACCTGGCCTGTTCTTTGAAGCTACACTTTTATCAAGAGAAAGTTGAGGTAATCAACTAAAGCAGTAAGTTAATTCTTAACTAGTCAAAATGGACTCCGGGCCCACAGCAAAGAGAGAAAAGCAGAAGGAAAGAAAGAGCGGAACGAAAAGAAAAGAAAGAAAGAAAGAAAGAAAGAAAATAAAGAAAGGAATAAAGAATACAAAAGCGAGATAAAAACAAAAGAAAGAAAAAAAAGAGAAAAAAGGGAGTGTTTACCAGTACAAGAATCCCCAAGTACAGACATTACAGAAATCGATCTTCTAACGAATAAAGGGCACTCTGAAATTATTGTAAAGGCAAACGAAATCGGTACATACTTGTGAAAAGGATAAACGTTGTTAAAAGAGAAGGAAAGACGAACCTTAATAGCAAAACAGACAGGGAAAATAGGGAAATGAGAATGCTGTTTAAAAAAAAAGGGTTAGCACCCTTCTACCTCTGTGAATGTCCTTCGGACGAGACTATAAACCGAGGCCCCGTGTGCGAACGCATACAGATATTCTTGCGCACGCGTTAAATCCTGTTCCGCTTTTCGAAAGAGTAGGCCATTGTGTGCCGGTGGGAACAGATGACAAAATTTATAAAACCGCATAAACACGGGAACTGGATGTAAAAAAGCACATGAGTGCTTATTCCATTATCCTCGATATAAAAGAATAAATAAATAAATAAATAAATGTCCTTACTTATACACTCCTTCTCGCTCCCTCCTCTCTGCTGCAGATACCTTGCCCTTATGAATACCTAGATTCAACCAATCCACAGTCGGCCGTGGCTCTTTCTCTATTTCTGGTCCATCGATCTGGAATGACCTCCCTCTCACTCTTCGCCAAAAGCCTTCTTATGACACTTTTAAATCCAGTCTCAAGACTTATTTATTTCAAACCTAAGATTTTCCTCTTCTGCTTTATCTCATAGCTTTTCCCTGCCTTCAACAGCCGAGATTTTATCGCCCTGTCAGGGTGTGTGACCTCTGTATGTGTTTGTGTGTGTGGTTGCGTGCGTGCACATTTGGACTTGTTGGAATTATTAATTGTTACTGGTTGTATGACTGTGTAAGAATGAGTTGAGTACAAGCAATTTGATTTGTCTCTGCAAGATATAGCGCTACATAAATTCCATTTATTATTATCACTATTAAAAGGCTGACAGTCCTCTCATTTCAAACAATTTTGTAGGTTAAACTTGTTTACAAGAAATATAAAAAACCCAGAACAGACGTTACACAAACTTATCCTTTAACCCAAAAGCACATTCTGAATTGCTATAAATGCAAATGAAATCGATACATACTTGCGGAAGGGTTAAAACGATGTAACAAGAGAATGAGAGACGAACCTTCATAGCAAAAATAGATTTTTTAAAAATTAGCGAAATGAGAATACTGTTCAAAAAAGGGTTTAAAAAGGCTAACAGTCCTCTTTCTTTAAACGACGTTTCTCTTACTTTTGACAGAGAAAGGGAACACCTGCCCGGCATCACTGACTTTTGTCCTTGTTTGTCATGTGTGCAGTTAACACAGGGCTTAGTTCTCTCGTAGGATTGGACGGCCAAACCTGGTAGTGACGCACAGCCATTGATACTAATATTGTTGTAAGCTAAACATGACTGTCTTTGAGCTGTTATGGGGCATTGCTTTCTCTCTCTCTCTCTCTCTCTCTCTCTCTCTCTCTCTCTCTCTCTCTCTCTCTGTATCTCTGTCTCCCTGTCTCTGTCTGTTTGTTTGTGTCTCTCTCTGTCTCTCTCATTTGCTTTGTCTCTGTTTCTGTCTCTGTCTCTCTCTGTGTCTGTGTCTCTGTCTGTCTGTCTGTCTGTCCCTCTGTACATCATAAGCGCTATAAGCGCTTCAATTTGTTTTGTTTTTACAAGATTCAGCGCTATATACATTCCATACATTATTATTATTATTATTATTATTATTATTATTACTATTATTATTATTTATCATTGTCTTTCTGTGTCTGTCTCTTATTCGGTGCATATCTGTCTGCTTGTTTGTGGCTGACTGACAGTCTATTTCTCTGTCTCTGACTCTGTCCCTGTTTCGCTCTCTCTGTGTCGCATGAACTAGACATAACAGCTTGTCATCAGGCAACAAGCTTGTTATCCTGACAGTACAGCTATCACGAGATGCACCAGCAGCCTTAGAGCAGTGGCTAGCATGTTGGGCTCCCAGCTAGGTGATGGCGAGTTCAAAGGCCATCAGGGTCACAAGGCTTTATTGGACTCTTGACAGCTGCTATTCAGAGTGAGGTTATCATGGATGGGATAGCCTAGTGGTCAGAACATAGCGCTCGCAATCTGACGACCCGGGTTTGATTCCCGTTCAAGGGGATATTCTCCTCTGGAGTTAACATTAGTGCAGACTCCACTCTCCCCAAAAGTCCTTCGGATGAGACTATAAACCGAGGTCCCGTGTGCGAACGCACGCAGAACATTTTGCGCACACGTTAAATCCTTTCCCGCTTTTCGTAAGAGTAGGCCATTATGTGCCGGTGGGAACAGATGACAGAATGAACAAAACCGCATACACACGGGGACTAGATGTAAAAAAGCACATAAGTGCTTATTCCATTATCCTCGATATAAAAGAATGAAATCAAATGAAAAAAATGGAAAGATTGGGGCTAACTACACAGTTGAGCACCATCCACTTTACAGATACAATTTTGAGAGAGTTGCTGAAAGTTCTTGATCAACACTGCAAGTGTCTGTATTTCTTGGGCATGGCTGATGCTGAGAGATAATTATTATGATACGAAGCGTAGAGTGCAGCTTTGTCAGGTAGTCTCACAGCTGGTGCACTTTTATAGTATTGCCATGCGGGTCATCCACATCACCATTGACCATCATGCAGTAGAAGACAACCATCTCTGGTTCGGTGGCTCCTGCTGCTTTTGGTTTCATCCAGGTCATCGCCTGTGCAGATCTGCCAATGCCTGGCTAACCATGCTTTTCCTCGTGTCCGTATACTTACAGGGGATCGAGAGATTTTTTTTCAATTTGTGTGAGCATTTAGTTTGTTGCGGAGAAAGAGAGGGAGGGAGGAGAGAGGAGAGAGAGAGAGAGAGAGAGAGAGAGAGAGAGAGAGAGAGCAGAAGATAGAAGAGAGAAAGACAGAAGAGAGAAAGACAGAACAGGGACAGAGACAGACAGACAGACAGAAAGACAGGAATATAGAAAGAGAGTGAGAGTAAGAGAGACAGAAAGACATGAATGCAAACAGACAGAGAACCAGAGAGACAAACAGACAGACACACAGTGATCTCATCTCATCTGCTCCCATAACCCCCTCCGGGGTCGTAGGGGCACTGCATTGACGAACGTTGCACCAGCTGGCTCCATTTGCGGCGGTTGTGTGCAAGTGCCTGGGTTGTGGAGAAGCTCTTCCCTGTCCATTCAGTGATATTGTCTGCCCATTTCTTCCTCTGTTTGCCTCGCCTTCTCTTCCCCTGCACTGTTCCCTGCAGTATGGTTTTGGACAGCCCATCTGATCTAGTCACATGTCAGTACCATCTGAGCTTTCTTTTCTTGACTGAGGTCAGCAGGTTTTCGTAGGGCTTTACTTGTTAGGTGATGGTTTGTAGGACTTCGTTGCTGGTAGTGTGGTCCATGTGTGAAATGCCAAGGAGTCTTCTGAGGCATCTCATCTCTAGAGCCTGCATCCGCCTTTGTAGATCTGCATTCAATGTCCAGGATTCGCATGCATACAGATATGTGGAGATGACCCATGCATGCAGTAGCTTGACCATGGTCCTAAGAGAGATGTTTCCGTCTTTCCAGATGGTCTTGAGCTTCGCCATTGCTGCTATTGTTTGTGCAGCTCTTGCGAAGATTTCGGTTTTTGAACCTTCTTCACTAATAATAGCTCCAAGGTACTTGAAGTTATCTACAACCTCAAGTTCTTTTCCACTGACTTTGATCTTGGTAGTGATTGGCTGGGCACTGTTTGTTATGAGTTTTGTTTTCTCGGCACTGATCTCCATGCCATATCTGGAGGATGTTTTGTCCAGGTGGTACACTAGGTTGGCTAGTTCCTGTTCATTTCCTGCAAGTCCGTCGATGTCATCAGCAAACCTGAGGTTGGTGATTATCCGCCCTCCAATACTGACTGTGCCAGTGTGATCTTCTAAGGCATCAGTCATTATGCGCTCAAGGAAGACACAGTGATAAAAGGACAAATAGAAAGACAGACGCAATCAGAGAGATAGAAATAGACAGACAGACAGACAGACACCCTGTAATGGAGACAGGGAAAGGAAGAAGGACGGAGCACCTCACACACACTAACTGTTAAATGTCTTCACGGCCTCTGCTCCTGCTGCTGCTGCTGATGCTGCTGCTCCATAACTCTCGATTTTACGCCCAACTTGTTACCATTGATGAACGCCAGAATTTCATTTGGCAAACTGAATCACTGGATATTTGGAGACATGTTTGTCTTTAAGTTCTTTCTTTTTTAGATTTTGTTTATGGGTTCCCTTTGACAAGTTGACATCACATCCCCCTGTCTGAGCAACATCGTTGTTCCCACTCAGACGTTCTCCAACTTTTTAGTTTCAGAGCAGCTGTATTTCAGCGTAAGTTTTGTTTTGTTTCTAGTGGTGTCTGGTTGACAGTGTGTTTTACTCTTAGTAGGTCTCACGTCATTTTTAAAGCGGCTTAGAGGCTTCTGCACCAATAAGGGAAGCAAAACATTTGTAGTCTCAGTCCAGTTTTAAATTTTCTTTTTGTTTCTGTCTCTGTATCTGTCTTCCTCTGTCTGTCTGAATCTCTCTCAACTTTTTTTAAACATTAAATCATGCATGCTATTCTGATTGCTTTATTTTCCCAAGTAAATAAATTTTCTCAAATAAGTGATAAATGACGTTTCCGTGTGCAGCACACAATCAGTCAATGGAAAACATAGCACACTCAAATATTGAGCTTAGCTGGAAAAAGTACTACAGGAAAACACACTTTACAAGCAAACAAAAGGCAGGATAACACCACCAACAAAAGTTCGTGCTATATCAAATCGATGAGAAGAAAACAAGAGAAAGGCGCCTGAACGTAAAGCAGAATGTACATTTGCAGCAAATACTATACTAAGGCCTGCGGAACTAATATACAAAAGAAGAAAGCGATCCCAATCCTATCATAATAACCTTTGCTTTCGCAAATTCGTTGCATGTTAAAAAGTATCATAATCCTATCATAAGAACCTTTGCTTTCGCAAATTCGTGGCATGTTAAAAAAGTATCATAATCCTATCATAAGAACCTTTGCTTTTGCATATTCATGGTATGTTTGCTTTTTGTCTGTCTTTTATTCAATGCTGTTTTTCGCGTGTGTGTTTTGTGTTGTGTGTGTGTGTGGTGGTGTGTGTGTGTGTGTGTGTGTGTGTGTGTGTGTGTGTGTGTGTGTGTGTACATGTATATATATATATATATATATAATAATCATATAAGAAACACAAAAATAGTCTAAAATCTTCTAGTGTACTTCATCATCAGAACAGCGGGACACGAGTCAAAGAGCAACAGAACTGCATTCTAACCTTCCACGCCTTGTACTGTAGGCCACACCATTCATGTTTACCTGCTCTGCACATACTTATTACGTTCTGTCAAGCAACTGTCTCGGAACGCACAGTTTAGAATACAGCTCCTTCCAGGAGTTCAATTTGCTGTGAGACATAAGCTCGCTCCCTTACCCAGGAAGAAAAAGTCCTGGCCTTGGGCTCAATCAACCTTCTCAAGTTGCCGCCGCCCCATCCTTCCCATTTCCTTCTGGCATTGACTTGATTGCTTCGGCTGATAAAATCTAACGGCGCAGATCCAATTAAGGACTAAATGGCAGTCTCCCTCTTTAGGCCATGAAAAGGAATTGGTACTAGGCCTGCTATACTGGTTTCAGCCACAATACTGTGCAGATGCGCGGAGATTTTTTTTTCCTTTCTGGAAGTTTGGGGTGTGTTTTTTCTTTTAATGTGTCTGAGCTCTTTATATAATATGTCTTTGTTTGTCTGCCTGTCTGTCTTTCTGCCTTTTGGTCTACTTGTCTGCCTGCCTGTCTGTCTCTCTGTCCATCTGTCTCTTTATCTATCTACCTTCCAGCCTTCTCTCTCTCTCTCTCTCCCCTCTCTCTCTCTCTCTCTCTCTCTCTCTCTCTCCTCTCTCTCTCTCTCTCTCTCTCCTCTCTCTCTCTCTCTCTCTCTCTCTCTCTCTCTCAGTGCATTATGTCCAGGAGACTGTGTGTAATTCTTGTTAGTCCATACTAGAGGCAGACTTTACGGAACTAACTTATCAGACTGGTTATTTTGGCTCTCTGAAATGGTCAACGTCCATTTTGAATATTCTTTTGATTTGAGTGTGTGTTTGTGCGTGTATGTGTAAGTGTGTGTGTGTGTAAGTGTGTGTGTGTGTGTGTGTGTGTGTGTGTTGTGTGTGTGTGTGTGTGTGTGTGTGTAAGGGTGTTTGCGTGTGCGTGCGTGCGTGCGTGCGCGCATGAAGGATGCTACTGACTTACTGGACTAAAATGTCTTCTTGGAAACCAGGCGGTCTTCTCCATTTTGCACAAAATTGTCGTGGTAGGATCCAAGAAGACGGAAGGCAAGGTGAGTGCCACTTTTCGAGCTACCTTTCCAACCTCCAGACTGTCTAAACATCTGACTTTAGAAATCTCTGTGTCTGCTGCTGACCTTTGTGTTTTGATTCTGGTTTTAGATATGTTCAAGCAGTCTCAAAAAAGGTCTTTTCAGCCTGTATCTAACCATTTTCTGTAATAGCTCGATAGCATAGGTGGTAGCGCGTCAGTCTCATAATCGCTGAATCAGAGCCCACCCCTTTCTCCTGTACATCCTTCGGATGAGACTATAAACCGAGGCCCCGTGTGCGAACGCATGCAGAACATCTTGCGCACACGTTAAATCCTGTTCCGCTTTTCGAAAGAGTAGGCCATTTTGTGCCGGTGGGAATAGATGACAACATTTACAAAACCGCATACATACGGGGACTAGATGTAAAAAAGCACATGAGTGCTTATTCTATTATCCTCGATAAAAAAAAAGTCATCTGAGCGCTTTGATTTGTTGCTTTACAAGATTCAGCGCTATATAAATTCCATACATTATTATTATTATTATTATTTTATTATTACATTTCAGGTTGTTTCTAGGAGTTAACCCGCTTTGAGAATTTAGTCTTGCAAAGAATGGTGTGTTTTCTTTCCTTTAGTGTTAAGAGTGTCTTACAGGTTTGCCAGTTGTTTTTTTGCAGTTTCGGGGATCAAAATTGTTCTGTTCGAATGAATTTGTTTAGTTTCCCTGATCGTTTCATGCAACATTCGTGTTTGAGTGACGAGCGTAAATGATTGATAGATAACTGCTTTTCATTACGTTGAATTCTTTCTTACAAGCTTCGAAAGAGAGGACGGAATGAAGTCTTTTGAAAAGAGAATAATAATCTTATTGTTACTCGTAGACTGAATTTTTTCTGATGTTGATGCCTCAACTTTCCGCGTCGTTTTGTTTTAATCGAATGGTGCGCAGTTATTTACTTTGCTCTGTGTTTCTTCGTTTCTAGTTCTTTGCTTGCAAAATGGATTTCATGGCGGAGAGAGAAGGAGTCCAGACAGTACAACTGACTCATGATACACCATCTAAAGATTGAAGTGCCTTGCCTCAAAGACTCTTCAAGAAGTTGCAGAGAAGTCAGCCAATCAGTAATATCATACACAAGGCACAATACTGTCAGATTTCTGCTGAGAAAGTCAACATTTTCCCTGTGCCTCAGCTATAGCTCTGAGGTTTGCCAAAGGTGAGGTTTTTGCGTAAGCGACCATTTTCTTTTCTCTCCCATCATTTAGGTAGCCACAATCCAGCTTCGTAAATGGTATTAACACGGAACTTGTGTGCATGCGTTTTAAAAAAAAGTCATCCGTCCCTTCCAGCACGAAGTGGCCTACTCTTCCCAAAGGTAGAGCAGGGTTTTAGAGTGTGCGCAAGATGCTCTGCGTGCATTATCACACGTGGCCTCGGCTTATAGTCTCATTGAGCACTTTGATATTCAGTGTCATTTTCTTGTCAAACTGGGAAGATTTTGCAAGACGGGGAATCGAACCAAAAACCTCAAGGTTTAATTGTGAGCAGGTGAATGTCTTAACCGTCCTGCCACCTTCCTTCTTAACAGAACTAATTACAGATTGACTCTCAGTAGATCAGAATGGTGATTCATAACAACTACATCAACAGCAACAGCAGCAACAACAAAGAAAATCAAGGAAAAACAAAAAAATAAATAAGTTAAGAGAAACAAGCACACGAGAAAATGAGGAAAACAATGGACAAAGAAGAGCAAAGGCCATAATAATATCGTGTAGAAATTGAACTGTTCACAAACAGGCCATCCAAAGGTTTTCTTTACGCAGAAGCTAAAAAATATATTTAAAACAAACATAACAAACAAACAAAAACAAAACAAAAAACCAAAACCAAAACAAACAAAAACCCCAGAGGCTGGGGGTGAAATTAATGTTTATGCATGTATGGATCGCATGGCAAAGGAAAAGAATAACAATGGCCTTCAGGTAAAAAATAAGAATAAAACAACAACAAAATGTTGGGATGGGCAAACTCTATATGTATAAAACATGGGAGAAAGGGTTTATGTAATGTTGCTGTCCTTGTTATTTCAAGCAACCTGTACATGTTTTTTGATGCCGAAGGATAACACCCACCTGTCTGTTTTGTTTTTGTGTGTTGTTGTTGGGGTTTTAGGGGGATGGTGGGGGTGGGGGTGGGAGGGGGCGTTGAGGCTTGTCGTTGTGGTGTCTGGTAAAATAACAGATTAACCAACGAAATCTGGTGGCCTATGGAAGCAGAGAGCAAACCTGTGAGTGACGCGAAGCCATTGCTACTGAAAGTGTTGTCAGCTGATAATGTCTTGAACAGCTCTGCTGCTCTCTTTCTCTATTCTCTCGTTCTGTTTTGTCTTGTCGTCTCTTCTCTCTGTCTCTGTTCTTTTCTTTCTTCTTCTCTTCTGACAATCTGTCTGTCTGCTGTTCTCTGTCTTCTGTCTGTCTCTTCCTTCTCTCTCCTCTTCTCTGTCCCTTCTCTCTCTCTCTCTCTGGTGTCTTTTCTATGTCGCTTCTGTCTCTCTCTATCTCTCCTTTGCTTTCTCTCTGTCCGTCTCCTCTCTCTCTCTCTCTCGTAAACTCAAGCTCTTCTTTTAGCCAATCTTCTAATCTCTAAGAAATCAGAGGTGCATGTTTGAGCCGTAAGCTCATATTTAACGTTGACAGTTTCATGAGTCATGTTCATGACCTTAATGGTTTTGGCTAGATATTAACTTGCAGTTTTAAAGATTCATGTAAAGGTTAGGCAGAATGCCAGAGAGAGAGAGAGAGAGAGAGAGAGAGAAGAGCGAGAAGAGAGAGAGAGACGAGACAGACAGATAGACAGACAAGACCGAAACAGACAGACCACAATACAGACCACAGACAGACAGACCCGACAGCAGACCACAGACAGACCACAGACAAGACCACAACGCACACAGACATAAGAACGGACACAGACAACAGGCAGACGACAGACGACCGACAGACAACAGGATGGAGAACAAAGAAGAAGAAGGTAAGAAGGTTGGACAAGAACGACAAGGTAGATTAAGGTTTGACACCGCTACACGTGATAAGATATTTGCCGAGCAGTCAACATTGATGATGCCGTATCATTCAACTTTATGATGCCGCTTTCTGTCGGAACTTGATACTACGGCTGACTTTATCTTTCTCTTTAGCCTTCGATTTGTCTGCTATGCTTCAGACTTCAAATCACTTTTGGTGGTCAGATTTATTCTTTTTCCCCCCAGTCAAATTTGGAAGTTTTTTCCTTTCAAATTTTAAGTGTTTATTTTTTATAATTTTGATAGTTTTAGTTAAGGTTTTTGTTGATAAGTCAGTTTATTGTTCTTGAACACTAACATTAGAAGCTGGTGACATAATTCCAACTCATGGAATTTCTATTGGCTTCACTCTGAATTCCTTTTTGCGACTATGACTCTTAGATAGACGTTGACTCACTAATGAGTGTGCTCAGCCTTGGGGCTTGTGTCTAGCCTTGGGGAATTGCCTTTGTGACTTCTCACGTGCCTGTGCTCTCATGGCCAAGAGAGTGGGGGTGTACTGTGGGCAAGGCATCTCCACTATAATCAAATTTCTGCCCAATTTCTGAAACAGCAGCTGCCTCTTCTGCTGTTTTGGAGGTCATAGTCAAACACGACGTACAGACATATAAAGTATTTAGCAAAGTGTCAGAAATAGTTGAAATGATTTCAAACTTATCTAAAAAGCTAGAAATTCATATCCTAATTCTATTACTTTTCCTGTATCTCTTTCTTCTGACCATATATCTCAAAAGATAACTGCTTGATATGTAGCATACATTACCTGCCAGGAAAAGTGAATATGCAAATAAAGTATTGCTGTGGCAATATTGAGGTAAAACCCCAAACGATTACAATACTTACAAACAAAAGTATAATATGTTTATATCCATAGCAAACAAACGTGCACTTATCATACACATTAACAAACATAGACGGGAACAAGAACAGAGACGTAGTATGTTGAGGTACTTTTTCCATAGGTGTTGTAACGATAGAGGACTAGTTACACAAAAGAACATATATCACTCACTGAAAGCGAGAAATAGACCAAAATCATATAATCCATATAATCAAAACTTCTATTCTCATGGCCAGCTAGCTGTCTGCCTGTTTTCATTCAAGTCACATATCTTCTAAATAAAGCAAATGTCAAAATTGTCAAACGCATGTGCATTATTTCTTGCATCCTAATCTTGGGAATGGCAGAAATGGCTACCTAACCCTTCTGCCATAATGACGCACCATTTTTCTTTGTCTCCTCAGCAGACGCTTAGAAATCAGTTCCTTTCTTGAATCAAATAATTTTTATGCAATCTAGGGTAAGCCCCAAAATCCAAAGAATTGCCTAGTCTCTTAGAATTGGCACTATCAATATTTTCTTACCATTGCCGCCTCCTCCTCTGGCCAGTTTACCAGTGACTTGACTGCTTTGGCAAATAAAAACCAACAGCGCAGATTCAATCAAGGGCTAAAAGACAGTCTTCCTCTTCAGGCGGGAAAAGAAGGGTTGTTCTGACGTGTCTTGTCTCAACAATGCGCTATGTCACAGTTTGTGACAGCACGTCAAGCCCTCTGAAGAGCCGGCTACAAAACACAAAAATATAATCAATACAATTTCGACAATATAAACTTCTTCTTCGTCGTCGAACGCTCAGACAGCAACTATTGTAGTCTTTTATATGAGCGAAAATGCGTCACGCTGTCGTTAAGCGCCTGACAAGTCAGGTCCAGAGCATCCGACTTCAGCATAAGAGAGAATTATCTTTTAAGTTTTTTTCTGGGAAAAAGAGCAAGATAGTGGACCAAGAAGGTTGAAAATATACAAAGGGGAGGTGACAGGAAGAAAAGGAACACAGCAGAAACAAAGAGAGTGACAGAAAAGATTACATTTCTAGCACAGAATTTCCAGAAGTTGGGGACACTATTTATACTGACAGGCCTCCAGCATCCTCACGGGGGAGACAATATTTACTACTCCAACATTTTAAAAGCTCCATAGACACTCTCATCAACTGTCAGACATCTGGTTGCAGATCGTGACACATCAAACGTGCTTTGTGACAGCACTTCAGTGTCTCACCTTCGACTCCCCACCCGCGGGGTACTTAACTGTAATGTAGCAATTATTTGACAGAGCGCGACAGATCAAGTGTTCTCCCCTTGTTTTGCTTGAATCTGTTTGGCTGCGCTCTTTCCATGTGCTCTTTCCATGTTAGTGCACAACACTATTGCAGTGTCTTTGAGAAAGAAATCTGATGTCTTAGCTAGGGTTGGGGTAAATAGTGTGGGCTTTTTTTCCAGTAGTACCATTACTTCTGTTATATGTATACCTCTTATTATTTCTGTGATGTCGGTCTGTGTATGTAGAATTTCAAATTTTTGCTTTTTTAAACAAATATAAATGCTGTGACAGGTTTCATGAACTGGGATCGATGGGGAGTGGCTGTGTGTGTGTGTGTGTGCTTATTTTTTTAATTTATTTTATTCTTTTATATCGAGGATAATGGAATGAGCACTCCTGTGCTTTTTTACATCCAGTCCCCGTGTGTATGCGGATTTGTGAATTATGTCATATGTTCCCACCGGCACACAATGGCCTACTCTTACGAAAAGCAGAACAGGATTTAACGTGTGCGCAAGATGTTCTCTGTGTGTGTGTGTGTATGCGTGTGTGTGTGTACGTGTGTGTGCGTGTGTGTGTGTGTGCGTATGTGTGTGTGCGTACGTGTGTGTGTGTGACTTATAATTGGATTCAGAGATTCAGATTCAGAATATGTCATTGCCATTTAGGTCATGTGGACTTATTTGACGCAACACAACAAACATCAGTTCCATGATGGCATCGTTTGTATGCGTGCACGTTTCTGTCTACTCACACATACACACACATAACACACAACACACGCAACACGCACACAACATACACACACATACACACACAACACAACACACACACACACACAACATACACACATACCACAAAACTTACATAACACACACATACACACAACACACACATACATACACACACAACGACACACATACGCACACAAAACACACACACACACACACACTTGCTTGGATTCCTAAGGACACATGTAAAGGAAGTACAAGACCAACAGCTTCATGCCTGATTACTAAGGACAGCACACAGTATCAGTGGCATGCAGACTGAAGCTTTCCAGATGTGCAGACACCGATAGATAGGCCAGCTTGATTCCAAACTAACTGCTCATCCTTACTCTCTCTCTCTCTCTCACTCTGTCTGTCTGTCTGCCTGCCTGCCTGCCTCTCTGTCTCTGTCTCTGTCTCTCTCTCTCTCTCTCTCTCTCTCTCTCTCTCTCTCTCTCTCTCTCTCTCTCTCTCTCTCTCTCGTCCTTAGCCTCTCAACACAGCATGTCTCTATCTCTCCCTCTATTTTTGTTTCTCACGCTGTCGCTGTGGCTGTTATGTCAGTTTGCTTTTGTCTTTCTTTCTGATGTGTGTTCTATATTTGTCCTGCATTTAGGGCGTGTTTATATGTTCAATATAGCTTTTTTTTCTCTCTCTCTCCCCAGTTCCTCTTGCAGAGAGTAGTTTCCCCCCCCCCCCTTTTTTTGGACTGATTTTCATAATGTGAGTTTAGTGAATCAACTGTAAAATAATACAATTATTTGTCCTAATATCGTTTTCTTCTTTTCCTTAAAGCCGTATTCATTCTTTAGTGTTTATATGAGAAAATAATATCAGATAACTGCTTTGTATTACGTGGTAACACATCTTAAAAGTTGTAAAAACGAAAACCTTTGAAATATTTTTAAAATATTAAGATTATCAATATTATTCTGATTTTAAGGCACATTTGTTTTAAAGACATACCATTGATTTTAAAACGCTTTAATGTTTTTTCACGTTGACAATGAAGAGTTATCTCCTTTCACATCTCTCCATTTATTTTGCATTACCAATATATGTTTTCCAAGAGCAACTTTGTCAAACTATAACGAAAACAATCAACAGAAATAGTTGCAAGCTCTCTACCAGTACTTCTAAAACTCTTGTCCTTGCAAAAAGACTAAGATGTTCAAAATCGGAATAATCCAGAATCTCTCAAAAAATAACAATTCTCTCTTAATTCGAAGTCGGCTGCGCTGGGCCTGACTTGTCAGGTACTTAACAGCAGCGTGACCCATTTTTGGTCACATAACAGACAAAAATAGCTGCTGCCGGAGCGTTGGACGAAGAAGAAGAGGTCTATGGTACAAATAGTACCATAAAAACCTATCAATTCAAAGACAAAACTTCCAAAATGTCTGTATAGGCAAAGATTAAGCGATAGAATCATTCCAGATCCGTCTATGAATCAAACAATGTAGGAGAGTTGTGAAGAAAAGACCTTCACATGAAAGTAGATGGTGACATGTGCATGCCATTCAAAACGAGATAGGGAAGGGGAAAAGGGGTAGCTGGTAGTCTGATCACTTCAAACAGCTGTGTAACTAGATGTGACACAGGAGCATAACGGCTGCAATGTGTCAGTGTTCTCGACTGTTGTTTGTCGTGTCTGCAGCCCATGCCGGGAATCGGTCCCCTAAGGGGTTGAGATAGCAAAACCTTGAGTGACGCACAGCCAGTGATACAGATACTGCTGTGAGCCTACATGATTTTAATCAATCTTTCATATTACTCTCCTGTTTCTGCCGTTGTCTCTGCCTGTGCCTCTCTGGCTGTCTGTATGTTCCTCTGTCTGTCTGTCTGTCTGTCTGTCTGTCTGTTTCAGTGCAGACTCCACTCTCCTCAAAAGTCCTTTAGATGAGATTATAAACCGAGGCCCCGTGTGCGAACGCACGCAGAACATCTTGCGCACACGTTAAATCCTGTCCCGCTTTTCGTAAGGGTAGGCCATTGTGCGCCAGTGGGAACAGATGACTGAATTTACAAAACTGCATATACACGGGGACTGGATGTAAAAAAGGCACATAAGTGCTTATTCCATTATCCTCGATATAAAAGAATAAAATAAAATAGAATAAAATAAAATTCTGTCCATCATCCTGTTTATCAGTCTTTCTATCTATCTCTGTCACTCTCGACTGTTGTTTGTCGTGTCTGCAGCCCAGTGGAGTCTGGGTGACCGTTTGCGCGCCTTGGCTTCAGTACAGTTCCCCCAGTTCACCCAGCTGTAAATGGGTACCTGCCCTCTTTAGGGTCAGGGAAGGTAAAGCAGCGAGGGAGAGGAGATGGGCGCCGCCCTCAATATGCTGGCCCTAGAGAAGTGAGGTCTCTGACGCCTCGCTCCCCTACGACCGTATAGGTTATGGGACTCCTTTACCTTTTTACCTGTCACTCTATCTGTCCCTCTCTACTGTCTGTGTGTACATCTGTCTGTGTATCTGTCCCTGTCTCTGTGTCTCTTTATCCATCTATTTCTGTCTCTTTGTCTCTCTGTCTCTGTCTGTCTGAATGTCTGTCTGTCTGACTCTCTCACTGTCTCTGACTATCTGTGTGTGTGTGTGTGTGTGTGTCTGTCTATCTTGGTGTCAGTGTCTGGGTCTCCGTCTGTCTGTCTTTTGTCTGTCTGTCTGTCTGTGTGTCTGTCTGTCTGTCTGTCTCTCTCTCTCTCTCTCTTTCAAACACACACACACACACACACACACACACCACACACACACACACACACACACACACACACACACACACACACACACAAACACAAACACAAACACATACACGCTTGTTCACGCTGCACATAAGTGCTTATTCCATTATCCTCGATATAAGAGAATACAAAAATGAATAAATAAAACACGCACATCCACACACACATCCTGTCCACCCTTTTCTCTAACTAAACCAACCAATACAAACCAGTAGACCCAGACCACAGGCACGAAAGTATGTGCTGGTTCTAGCATCACCCTACCCTACCCTACCCTTCCCTACCCCACCTTATCAGACTGGGCTCGTCTTGTTCACGCTGCAAGCCAAATCACTTGTATTGCCCTGCCACCGCTGAGTGAACACGCGTTCAGAGAACAGGCCAAGGTAGCTTCATTAAGTCCTCCACCAGCCGGTCATTGTCTGTGCATGCCTAGCCTATAGCCCTGAGGGGGTACTTGAAGGACAAACCTAGGCTAGGCTAGGGTGGGATCATGGTGGTCAATCACTTACCTGAAAAGGAAACAAAAAGAGGGTAGACCAGACATAACTGCCTGGCCAGGTAGTAGTAGTAGTAGTAGTAGCAGAGCAGCAGCAGCAGCAGCAGCAGCAGCAGCAGCAGCAGCAGCAGCAGCAGTAGTAGTAGTAGTAGTAGTAGTAGTAGTAGTAGTAGTAGTAGTAGTAGTAGTAGTAGTAGGCCATTTTCCTTCCGCTAAGGGGAGGATGCATGCAGGATGGAAGATTTTCTTTCTTTATTTTGGGGATGGGGAAACGTGGCTGTTTTGTAGTGGTTGGACATTGCTCTTATTGGCTTGTCTACAAAGGAGATAGACTGGTGGTGAATACAGCTGGTTTACTCTGAGTAAGGGCGAGGCTGGGAAGGGGAGGGGGGATAAGGCCAGGTAGATAAAGCCAGGTCTGTCTGTGACAAGAATGTTGTTTGTGTGTGTGTGTGTCTGAATGTGTGTGTGTGTGTGTGTGTGTGTGTGTGTGTGTGTTGTGTGTGTGTGTGTGTGTGTGTGTGTGTGTGTGTGCGTGTGTGTGTCTGCTCTCTCTCTCATCTCACATCCTGCTGACCCTTCTATTTATCTAAATAAACAAACCAACCAAACTAGTGGACCCAGACTAGAGGCACGAAAAGTCTGTTTGTTCTGCCACTTCCCTACCCCACCTGATCAGACTGGGCTGGTCTTGTTCACGCTGCAAGCCAAATCACTTGTATTGCCCTGCCACCGCTGAGTGAACACGCGTTCAGAGAACAGGCCAAGGTAGCTTCATGAAGTCCTCCACCAGCCGGTCATTGTCTGTGCATGCCTAGCCTATAGCCCTGAGGGGGTCTTGAAGGACAAGCCAAGGCTAGGATAGGGTGTGTGGTGATGGTGGTAGATCACTTATCCGAAAGGAAACAAAGTAGGGAGACCAGACATACCTGCCTGGCCAGGTAGTAGTAGTAGCAGCAGCAGCAGCAGCAGCAGCAGCAGCAGCAGCAGCAGCAGCAGTAGTAGTAGTAGTAGTAGTAGTAGTAGTAGTAGTAGTAGTAGTAGGCCATTATCCTTCCACTAAGGAGAGGATGCATGCAGGATGGAAGATTTTCTCTCTTTATTTCAGGGGTGGGGATGGGGAGACGTGGCTATTATGTAGTGGTGGGACATTGCCCTTACTGGCTTGTCTACAAAGGAGATCAACTGGTGGTGAATACAGCTGGTTTACTCTGAGGAAGGGAAAGGCTGGGAAGGGGGGAGGAGATAAGGCCAGGTAGATAAAGCCCGGTCTGTCTGTGACAAGAATGTTCTTTGTGTGTCTGAATGTGTGTGTGTCTGCCTCTCTCCCTCTCATCTCACATCCTGCTGACCCTTCTATCTATCTAAATAAACAAACTAACGAAACCAGTGGACCCAAACTAGTAGCACGAAAAGTCTGTTTGTTCTACCACTTCCCTACCCACCTGATCAGACTAGGCTAGTCTTGTTCACGCTGCAAGTCAAATCACTTGTAATGCTTTGCCACCACTGAGCGATCGCGCGTTCAGAGAACAGGCCAAGGTAGCTTCATTAAGTCCTTCACCAGTCGGTCATTGTCTGGGCAAGCCTAGCCTATAGCCCTCAGGCAAGCTCTACTTGAAGGACAAGCCAAGGCTAGGCTAGGGTGTGTGGTCATGGTGGTAGATCACTTATCTGAAAGGAAACAAAGTAAGGAGACCAGAAATACCTGCCTGTCCAGCTAGTATAATAGTAGTAGTAGTAGTAGTAGTAGTAGTAGTAGTAGTAGTAGTAAGAGCAGCAGCAGCAGCAGTAGTAGTAGTAGTAGTAGTAGTAGTAGTAGTAGTAGTAGTAGTAGTAAGAGCAGCAGCAGCAGCAGTAGTAGTAGTAGTAGTAGTAGTAGTAGTAGTAGTAGTAGTAGTAGCAGCAGCAGCAGTAGTAGTAGTAGTAGTAGTAGTAGTAGTAGTAGTAGTAGTAGTAGTAGTAGTAGTAGTAGTAGCAGCAGCAGCAGCAGCAGTAGTAGTAGTAGTAGTAGTAGTAGTAGTAGTAGTAGTAGTAGTAGTAGTAGTAGTAGTAGTAGGTCATTTTCCTTCCACAGCAAGGACAGGATGCAGGATGGAAGGTATGATTTTTGGGGGGTGGGGGGGGGGGGGGGGCTGTTATGTAGCGGTTGGACATTGCCCTTATTGGCTTGTCCACAACAGAGATTGACTAATGGTGAATACAGTTGGTTTACTCTGAATGGGGGCAAGGCTAGGGGAAAACAAAGCTGGGTAGATAAAGCAAGGTCTGTCTGTACTGATGGTGAGAAGATTCTCTGTCTGTCTGTCTGTCTGTCTGCCTCTCTCTCTCTCTGTTCTCATTTCTCTCCCTGCCAAACTGTTTTATCTAAATAACCCCCCCCCCCCCCCCCCCCCCAAAAAAAAAAAACCCACCAACCCACCCCCAAAACAAAGACAGTGGACCCAGACCAGAGGCACGAAATGTCTCCTTGTTTTAGCACTACCCTACCCACCTGATCAGACTAGGCTAGTCTTGTTCACGCTGTAAGTCAATTCACTTGTATTGCTCTGCCACCGCTCAGTGATTGCTGAGTGATCGCACGTTCAGAGAACAGGCCAAGGCAGCTTCATTAAGTCCTCCACCAGCCAATCTTTGTCTGGGCAAGCCTAGCCTATAGCCTTCAGGCTGACTGTACTTGAAGGACAAGCCAAGGCTAGGATAGGGTGTGTGGTCATGGTGGTAGATCACTTATCCGAAAGGAAACAAAGTAAGGAGACCAGACATACCTGCCTGGTCAGCTAGTATAATAGTAGTAGTAGTAGATCATTTCCCTTCCACAGCAAGGACAGGATGCAGGATGGAAGGTATGTTTGTGGGGGGGAGGTGGGGGTGGGGACTGTTGTGTAGTGGTTGGACATTGCCCTTATTGGCTTGTCCACAAAGGAGATTGACTAATGGTGAAAACAGTTGGTTTGCTCTGGAGGGGGCAAGGCTGCAGGTAAACAAGGCTATGTAGATGAAGCAAGGTCTGTCTGTACTGATGTTGAGAACACTCTTTGTCTGTCTGTCTCTGTCTGTATGTCTGTCTGTCTCTCTGTGTCTTTATCCGTCCCTCTTTTTCTCTGTCTGTCTATGTCTCTCACAAAGGATATTTTTTATCAAGAGAAACCTTGACAATTTTGTTGTATCTGACATATTTTCTCATTGTCATCACAGCAAGCAAATGGGCTGTCTAATGATCTGAGCATATGCTGAAATAGCTATGGTGGTGGAACTCCTTTGGACTTTTTTTCCTTTTCTTGTTGACAAATTATCACAAAACAAGTGTAGGGGAGGGGTTAAAAGTTCACGCTAAATTCAATCCTAAATTTTATGTCATCATCAAACAAAGATATTGTTACTCCTTTGCATTGTCAAATAAGAAAACCAAAAGAAGAGCAAAGTTTATGTAGAAAATCAGATCAACGCGGCAGTTGTCATTTATAACGTTATTGCTTCATTTTATTGTTGGTCTCAATAGTTTTTGTATGTGATTGACAGCAATTCTCACAGAGATGGTACATAGAGTAGAAAGTCTCTGTACAGTATATTGCATCAGTCACAACGGAACGGATGACAAAATTGACAAAACTGCATACACTCGGGGACTGGATGTAAAAAAATGCATATGAGCGCTTATTCCATTATCCTCGAAATAAAATAACAAATAAATAAAAAATAAAAAAAAACTTCACTCGGCAGGTGCCTGACAATATTAGGCCTTGTACCATTCTACCTGTCTCTCTCTTCTCTCTGTGTGTCTCTGTTTCTTTTCCTCTGTTTTTTTTTGTATGT
>CM054141.1:55520700-55543200 GCA_028751875.1 Rapana venosa
CCGTGATTTAAAATGATATGCAGTACAATACAATACAATGCAATACAATATAATACAATACAATATAAAAGCAGAAAGAACTACGGATGGCGTTTTGTGACGTGAAATGCAAGCCATAAAAACACCCAGAAGTCAAACAGGAAGTAAGCTTGCATAGTAAACGTCACACTAACCAAGTCATACCTGCCTGTAATCAAAACACACGAGCACTGTGTGGAACAGCAACTATACATCACAGTAGTATGAACGCCAACTTTTTATTTCTGTTGAGTTTTATGCTTCTCCCGTCATGCGGATTACCTCTGCAGGCATTAATATATATCCTCTCTCCGTATTCACCGTCCTCGTAAACTCCCAGCTCTTTCACACATGGCAGTCATTATTTTTTATTATGTACGTCTGCTGTTGTGTTGCATAAGTGTCTCATAATGTCAGGGGCAACTCTTTACATTCATGACACTAAAACGACGTATTATTTTTGTGAACCTGTTTATGTATTGGGTAGGTTATTCAGACTCATCGAGTCAGCAAACGGAATCATCTTATTCCATCACACATAGAAACATATTCATCTCCATTCCTTGTTATTTCGTTCCTCGGCTATAGAGTTCCGAGTGTTTCATCAAAGGTGATGTTTTGCGTATGCGAATCTTTCTGCCCACCATGAAGGTAGCTGCATTCCGGGGATACTGCCATCAATTGACATTATTCAAATAGTAACGGATCGTAGGATAAAAGTTCGGTTACTTTTCAGTCACTAAAAATCTATTCATTTCGGTGTTCTATTCATGTGGCTTTAGTATTTTTTTGTGGTCTTCTTTGCCGAACGTCCTGACAGCAACTATTGTTGTTTGTCATATAAGCAAAACTGCTGCCTTGCGCTGTCGTTAAACGCCTGACAAATCAGACCCAGCGCCTCTCACTTCGGCGCGGTTGATTTAATCTGCCTTCCAATCGGCTGCTAGAATGACAATCGTGCATTAGTTTGTTTTATAGGCCGGGTACAGTATGAAGATTCTGCTCGTGCCTTCCAGCATATCCGCTTTTCTGAAAAGTTGCAGGCGCAGTATCACAGGAGGAACATACTTCAGGGGCAAGGTCGAAGTCCGTTTGGGCCTTTAGGGGTGGTGGTGGTGGTGGTGGTGGTGGTGGTGGTGGTGGTGTGGTGGTGGTGGTGGTGGTGTAATGGCATTGGACAGCCTGGCTTTTGCGGTTAAGCCAGCACCAAAGGGGGTGGCTTTAGAGAGGTCAGTCGTGGCAATCTATAGTACTGTTGGCAAAGTCGATGCTGGTCCTGCTAAAGCATGAACGATTCGTGAGAGGATGCAGTCTTTGGGCGATGTGGTGTTGTTCTGTGTGGTTGGAACTGAGGTAGTGGTTCCTTAGGAATAGTCAAGGCTTCCAAAAGTAAATACGCGTGTGAAGATAAATTAGCTTTTTGCTTTTTTGTAATATCTACATCACTTCATGGTGGTCTTAGTCTCGCTTGTCAATCCTGGTTTGAGGATCTCTCTTTTTTTCTACATCCGTTTGTGTTTCTATATGCTACAGACACAAACACAGACAGATACACAGACACAGACACACACCACACACACACACACACACACACACACACACACACACACACACACACACACACACACCAGTAAAAATGGAAAAAACAATATGATAAGTGTGTCTGTGTTAGCATTTGTTGTTATACACCTACCAAATAAAATGCAGAATTGTGTTCTAGTCAAGACTGAAGCAGCTTACATCCATTTCGCTTTAGATCAGCCAGAACCTGCTCTCCTCACTAAAAAATATAGATGCACTTTTTACAATGCACGTTCCATGCATTCCCATATTCTATGGAAAATTGAGAGACAGTCGGTAGATGGCTGGAAGCCATGACTGATAAAACAGCGCCTGTTTCTATGGTAAGACTTGCTGGTATGAACTCCCCTGCTTTGCCGTAACGTTCATCTCCTATGCCATAACGATCATCTCCTATGCCATAACGATCATCTCCTATGCCATAAAGATAATCTCCTATACCATAACGATCATCTCCTATGCCATAAAGATCATCTCCAATACCCTAAAGATCATCCTCTATGCCATAACGATCATCCTCTATGCCATAAGGATCATCTCATATGCCATAAAGATCATCTCCTATGCCATAACGATTATCTCCTATGCCATAACAATCATCCTCTATGCCATAACGATCATCTCCTATGCCATAACGATCATCCTCTATGCCATAACGATCATACGATCAAACCACACTGACCCACTCGTGTGTTCTCTCTTTAACACCACCTTGAATTTTACTAGCTAACCAGAATAGCATAAGACATTTCCATTAAACAGACGCACAAATGTCGGAGTGCAGGCTGTGGTGTGTGTGTGTGGGGGGGGGGGGGGGGGAGGAGGGGGGGAAAGTGACTGAAATGCCACTTGTCAAGTGTGGCTTCCTCTTTCACGAGATTTATCACTTCATAAATGTCATGAATAATACTTCTTTTCTTGTACTGACTTACGAGCACACAGTACAAAAAATAATTATCTGAGTATGTAAGCAAGTAAGCAAACAAGTAATTTAAATAAGTAAAAAAAAAAAAAGCAAATAGATAGATTAGCAAGTAAGTACTTAAGTAAGTTTGGAAGAGAGTAAAGTTGCAAGTAAGTGAGTACATTACAAAGTAAGTACAAGAATTAGTAAGTAAATAAATGATTTCATTAGCAATAAAAGTAGTAAATAAGTAGGTAAGATAGCACAAAAGCAAATAAGTAAACAAGTAAGATAGCAAGAAGGCAAGTTAGTAAACAAGTAAGATAGCAAGAAAGCAAGTAAGTAAATAAGTAGGTAAGATAGCAAGAAAGCAAGTAAGCAAACAAATACGCAAGACAGCAAGTAGGCACGTTAGGTAAGAGAGGGATTAAATCAAACCCTTTTTTATATAACTTATCATGACTTTCCATTCTTTCCTCCCTAATCTATTCTATATCATCTACGGGCAAAGCTTGCTACACATCGTTCAGCTAAAGGCCTTACTGCAGTGTGTGCTGTGTGTGTGGTGTGTGTGTGTGTGTGTGTGTGTGTGTGTGTGTGTGTGTGTGTGTGTGTGTGTGTGTGTGTGTATGTGTGTGTGTGTGTGTGTGTATGTGTTGTGAGAGAGTGTGTGTCCCTCTCAAGATTCCACCCATACCTTCCACGCACATCTTAGCTCTCTATTGAGCCACAACAACTCAGTATGACTTCAGGAAACCCCCAGTGGCAGAACTGATGATTTATTGATGAGGGAGGGACACAGGACAATAGGGCCTGGTCGTTAAGCCCATGGCAAGGGGGGCTGGGGAGGGGGGGCAGCTTGAGACAGGTCAGTCAAGTCAATCTATCGTCATATTGGCAGAAGCTGTCTTGGTCTGCCTGACAGGGGTGGGTGTGATGGCGGTGGTTGGGTGGTTTTCTTCATGGGAGAAGAATTCCTGTTGTTGACCAAGATACATTTTGCGAAGTAGTAGGGATGGTAGTTACTGTAGCTGTAAGGATGGGTGAGCATATTTGTTTTAGTTGTCAAAGGATCAACAACACGGGATTGGATTGTGTGTTATTATTTTGTCATAATAGTGTTTTGGTGTGGTTTTATATCTGTCTCTGGTGAAATGACCGATACACTTGAGACTTTCCGTGACATGTTGACAAACAACTTTTGCAGGTCACAACTAAATGCTGATGCAGAAACCATATTTTCCGCTCAACCATAGCTGCAGAAACCATATTTTCCGCTTAACCATAGCTGCAGAAACCATATTTTCCGCTCAACCATAGCTGCAGAAACCATATTTCCGCTCAACCATAGCTGCAGAAACAATATTTTCCGCTCAACCATAGACTTCGCTTCAGAACTGTTGGGACAAACCAGCTGGCAATACTAACAGACGGGTCTCATTTTCACAATTCCTTACCTTACACATTTACATACCAAGTGTAGAAATGACACTGTCAAGAGACAGCTAGAAGCTATGAATGACAATCAGATCCATGTCACATTGATGGCACACGTCCATAAGTCCTCTACTCAACCGAAAAAGATCACATCCTCGTTCCGTACCCACCATCTTTCCTCACAGTTCTCCTTTTCGCACGGTCTTTCCCATATCTGCTTCAGTACATCTGGTCAAATGGGACCTCTCCCAACATGTCCGTTATGGGATGGACGAATACTGATGTTGACTCTTTGATGAAGGGAAAGGATATTGATACACCGTTCGTCTGCTGCTGACTGTCTCTTTTTACCAGATTTGTGGATACGGGACTCTTATTTCGTAGATTGAGTTATGTGTAGACTGTAAGTGAAGTGATGGAAGTAACGGCGCGAATGTGAACTAAGTAAGTAAATAAGTAAGTATATAAGGAAGGAAGGAAGGAAACAAGGAAGGAAGGACGTAAGTTAGTAAGTAAGTAAGTAAGTATGTAAGTAGGTAGGTAAGTAGGTAGATATGTAAATAAGTAAACAAGTAAGTCAGTAAGTAAAATTAATAAATAAGTAAGTAGAATAAATAAGTAAGTAAGTAAGTACGTAAGCACGTAAGTAAAATTAATAAGTGAGTGAGTAACTAAATAAATAACAGATTTCTTCTTCTTCTTCGTCGAACGCTCAGACAACAACTGTCTGTTATATAAGTGAAATGGACTGAGTCAATATCATTGGATATTCATTCTGAGTTTCCACTCCTCCTCCATTATCTATCTATCTATCTATCTATATCTGGAGCAGCCAGAGTTTCGTAATATATATATATTTATATTTCTATATATATATATATATATATATTATATATAATTATATATATATATATATATATTATATATATACGAATACGAATACTTGGCTGCTCCAACCTAACACTAAAGTTAGGGGGAGGGGTGCTATCTTTTTCAGGGTCAATGAATACAGTACCGTCGGAGGAGAAGCACAGAAGTGGTCAATATGAGATGCCTCGTCCAATGGGAAGGTACCGGACATTGTGGTGGTGGGGTTAAGCCAATGGCAATGGTGGTGGCTTCAGAGAGGTCAGCCATGGCAGAAGCATGGTCATCATGGCAAAACCTCTACTGCTCTTACTGAAAGACGATGGCTTCTTTAGACTGCTCTGTTGGGATTTTCTGGGGGGGGGGGGGGCAGGGGGGGGGGGGGGGGTCGGTTTTGTTGTTGTTCTTTGTTGGTTGTATTTGTTTTGTATTTTTGTGGGTTTTTTGTTTTGTTTTGTTTTAGGTTTGTTTTTTTCACGGGAGGTTTGGGGGGTGGGGGGGGGGGGGGGGGGGGGTGTGAGGAGGTGTCTATGGCACATTGTGCTGTGAGGTGAGACAGGAGTGACTTAAAGAATCTGTTTCTGCTGCTGTTGCTGCTTATTAAAGATGAATTCAGGTTTTTGTCATTATATATTGTCTGTGTGATTCTATTGTGGTTTCGTTTCTAGTGTTAATTAAAGTGTTTTGCAGTAGTGCCTTTATTTTTTACCTATGTTATCTTTCTTCTGAGAGAGAGAGAGTGAGGAGAGAGAGAGAGGAAAGTGAGAGAGGAGAGAGAGAGAAGAGAGAGGAGAGAGAGAGAGAGAGAGAGAGAGAGAGAGATTGAGGGAGGTAGAGAGAGTGGATGTTGTTAGGTGTGTGTGTTTATTTTTGAGTGAGTGAGTGAGTGATGTGGTGTGTGTATGTGTGTGTGTGTGTGTGTGTGTGTGTGTGTGTGTGTGTGTGTGTGTGTTGTGTGTGTGTGTGTGTGTGTGGTGTGTGTATGTGTGGTGTGTACATGCATACACACACGCAAGAAAGTTGGGAGCTACTCTTAAAATGTTTTCACTAAGGGAACATTACGACTATCACATAAAGTTAATTTAAAGAACAAAATCTTGCCCATTGCAAAATGCAAGCATTAAAGCAATTTCACAAAATGACATAAAATAAAACTTTGCTGACAAAATTTTGATTTTAAAGTTATGTTTGACCTTCTACTGTATTAACCCGGGAAAACTTTTTTTTCTGAAAATCAAGAATTGAATTTGCATGGCGTGCTCCAGTTTTATAATTTTCTATTTTCATTTATTAATGAATTTATTGATATTTGGCGTGTTCTAGTAATTTGATATTTGTATGCTTGAATTTCTTATAGTAAAACAATTGGGTCAATGTTTGCTCAGTGTTTATGGTTTTGTGTTAAATAACAAGATGTTAGCCCCAAAGACAATCTCTCACAGTAGTTGCACTGACGTTTTAAAGGTTGGTTCAAGTTGTTTCCAGAAATTATGGACATACTAGCAACCCCGTGTGGACCCGAAACTTTTCCCCATCCATTCGATCATGAGTGGTGGTCTGGGCGCTAGTCTTTCGGATGAGACGATAAACCGAGGTCCTGTGTGTTACACATAATTATTTAGCGCACGTAAAAGAACCCACGGCAACAAGAGAGTTGTCCCTGGCAAAATTCTGTAGAAAAAAGCCACTCTGATAGGGACACAAATACAGTCGCAGACAGGAAAAAAACTGGGTGGCACTGCTCTTGTGGCGACGCGCTCTCTCCGGGGAGAGCAGCCCGAATTTCACGGAGAGAAATCTGCCGTGACTTAAAGTGGTATAGATAAAATTTTAAAAAAATAAAATAGAACCCAAGAAATTATGAATACTACACGTAGCATTCATTACAACCTGTTTAATGATGCTGATGCAGAGATGCTGTCTTTACCCTGCATGCCGCTTGCATCAGGCAGAACCTGTCCATGTTGAAGACAGACATAGCTATCATCTTCACATCACTTGTTTCATGCATCGCTTCACGCTTTATAGGAATCATGAAGTCAACAGATTACTGGACGCTATGAATAATGACAGCGGTCATGTCGCTATGATGACTCACACTCATAACAATTCTTCTACTGAACCATAAAGGTCACCTCTATTCCTCGCCAACCGACTGTCCATTTCGCGTCCCCCTCTCCCCTCTGCCTCCCCCTCATGTCTTACTTCTGACGTTGGCTCGAGTCTGTCCAAACAGTCAGGATTGCAGCCAACGTGTCCATGATGGGATGCACCAGTGTGAGTCAACGGAGGGTCGGTGTGGAGGAAATAAGCTATTGATGTCAACCTCCTCTGTTGCACTGCAGGCTGCCTTCTTTACCTTACCATAGCTTTCATATTATGGGGGAGCCTTTCTTTTTTTTAATGATTGTCCTTTGGCATGATGAGTCATGTGTTGACTGTATGTATTGTAAATGATGTAAATAAATGAGTGAGGTTAAGGTAAGTAAGTAAGCGTGTAAGTGAAAAAGTATGTAAGCATGTAAGTCAGTCAGTCAGTCAGTCAGTAAGTCAGTCAGTCAGTCAGTAAGTAAGAAAGTTGATTGGTTGGTTGATGGTTGGTTGGTTGGTTGGTTGGTTGGCTGGTTGGTTGGTTGGTTGGTTAGTTGTTAGTTAGTTAGTTGGTAAGCAAGCATATAAGTATGTAATTATTTTAAGGAGGCAGTTTTAAGTAAGCAAACAGGCAAGTACACATAAATAAGTAAGAAATGTACTAAGTCAGTTAATAAGTAGGTAAGCATAAAGATAAGGACGAATGACCGTGAAAGTCACGTCTTCGTGATTTTTGTTTCCCCTTTTCTTTCAGCCTTGCCCTGACCAGACTGTCACCTGCTGGCAAGGCAAGGCACAGCCCGGCACATCCTTCACAATCACAGGGCAGGCCTGCAGAGATGTGAAGACTTGGTGCCTGCCCTCCTCATGTATGGCGACTTCTTGCGGGGTCATTGACGCAGGATGCATTGGCTGGGAGAGATGCCAGAGGCAGGATTGATGCCTTATTCATAGGAAGAACACAGGACAGCCTGGCTGACGGGTTAAGGCCATGCTAATGGCAGTGGATGGAGAGAGTTCAGCCGTGGCAATATTGTCATCATAATTATTGGCAAAATCTGTACTGGAGTACCTGAAGGACGATGTATTTATATAAAAAGTGTTGTTTTATGTGTTTGTAATATACTGCTGTTTGATGGGAATTTTAAGGGGTCTTCACCGTAAAAGGATTAGTTGTTTCTCTGTCTATTTCAGCCCAAATATGACCTCCATAGAAAGATGGCAAAACTATTGACAACAAATAAGCTCAGAGAATCTTTTTGTTCTGACACCGAAAACAGATTATAAGATTACATTTGATATCCACAGAAACAGGGATTTTTTTTATCATTATCAATCGTTTTACTTGATACTTAAAAGTATAAGCTTATTGGCTCTTTTAATCTAAGCACAGACATGAAGACAGATCAGCCCAAACATAAAGATGAAAGATCTGGCTAATGCATTCATTTTTGCCTTTGTTTTGATTTGCTGATGAAGAATGTGTGCATGCGAGACCACAGCAGCATATACATTCCTTTCAAAATGAGTCTGGTATCAGTACCGTTAGATGAAATCTGCTTACCATTCTGAAAGGATTTCATCTTTATTTTATAATTATACAGCATCCCATTTCTTAACTCCCTGCAGGAATGAGAAAGCCAAGACGTGGCTAAGAGCCATGAATGATAACCAGCTTCATGTCACTATGATGACATACGCTCACAAGAAGTCCTCTGCCGCTCATCCGCTAAGACCACCCCTTATACCACCCCTTCTACTGTCTCTGTACTCTGTCGCTCGCTCTTGCGTGCACCCCATTGGACACTTGCCTCAATCTGTACAGTCAGATAGGAGGATATCTGACAAGTCCATTACGGGGTGGGGGGATGGCACTGTGCACCCTGTATAGCAGGGGAAAGGTTATTGATATACCATTTGTCTGCTGCTGACTAACTTCACTATAAGACCGATCCTACTCTTTCTGTCTGTCTGTCTGTCTGTTTGTCTGTCTGTCTGTCTGTCTCTGTCTCTCTCTGTCTCTCTCTGTCTCTCTCTCTCTCCTTCTCTCTCTCTCTCTCTCTCTCTCTCTCTCTCTCTCCCTCATGTATTCCTTTTTATTTATTACTTACTATTTTTTCTCGATCAATTTGATCTGATTTTATGCTCAACACTTGTCTTTCACACTCATTCTCTTAAAAGTGTGTATGTCAGTGCAACTTTAGGTTAATCTCACATTAAAACGATGACGATGATGATGATGACGATGACGATGACGACGACGATGATGATGATGATGTCGACGATGAACATGACCATGGCAATCCTCGTGCTGCTGCTGCTGCTGCTGCTGCTGCTGCTGCTGCTGCTGCTGCTGCTGCTGCTGCTGCTGATGATGATGATGATGATGGTGATGATGATGATGAAAGTTTATTTTCGCTGCTGCTGCTGCTGCTGCTGCTGATGATGATGATGATGATGGTGATGATGATGATGAAAGTTTATTTTCGTTTGGCAAAGTGAATCAAGTAAAAACAGTTTGTGAAGTACTGGAGGTAAGTAAGTAGAGTAAATAAGTAGGCAAGTCAGTCAACAAGTAAGTAGACGAGTAATAGGTAAAGACCCAAACAAATAAGTAAGTAGTTAAGCAAATAAGTAAGTAAGTAAGACGACGTAAGTAAGTAATAGATAAGTGAACATGTAAGTCAATAAGTCAGGAGGTCAACTCCGTGAGTGAGTCAGGAGGTCAACTCCATGAGTAAGTCAGTCAGTCAGCCAGTCAATCATCAAACTTCTGAGAGGTTTACAGCATTGAAACAAGACTTCTAACAGTCTCTGACTTCCTGCTGTGACACGTCTGTTTGTAATCTACAACATAGGAGGACAGCGGCAGATTCCACTCTGCTCTACTGACTGCGTCATCACCGTACAAAAGCCCTGCAGTGCATGTGTGTCTGAGAACTCACCTCGCTACTCGCCAAGACTTTAGCCCCCTGATTGCTCCAGCAGCTGCAACAATCCTGTTGGAATCTCTCCAGACAGGGCTGTAATGCCTGGGTAATTGGGGCACTGGCTGGGGCGAAGGTTTAGACGTTCTGAAGTGGCTTTTTTCCACAGTCTTCCGTGATGGCTTCGTTCCTTTCAAATTCAAACCAAGCGGAGGTTCAGTGGGTTTTGTTCTGGCGTGCTTTCATCATTTATGTGGGATTTTATCTAGTTCTGGGGCCTTAATTTTCTTGTGAGTTGGAATTGGTGTTTGATTTTTTTCTTTCTTCTGTAGGTTAGCTTTGTGCAAGAAGTAAAAGGTTTTGGTTTGGTTGTTTTTTTCTCTGCAGAGTGTCTGGTAAATTTGTTAGGGTAGGTGAGTTTCGAAAAGTTTTTTGAGTGTGTAGTTTTGAATGCTTGTCCATGTAGAAACTGTATAATTTCTTTTACTTTTGTTTGTTACTTGTGTTCCAGTTTGTGTAAAATTTCGTGCAGGCTATTTCTTGTTGTGTCACAGCATGGTTCTATGGTCTCGAAACTTTATTTGAAGCCTATCTGATCTCATTCGCCCTCTGTGATTGCCCTGGCATGTGTTTCACTTTTGCCTGTACCTGTCTCCTTAAGGGTTTGTTTCGAAGTTCATTGGTGATTTTTGTTTGTTATTTTCCTATCCTAAATATTGTCAGATATGTTTTTACTGATCGTTGTGTTTAGGCTTTCTTCTTCTGAGAACGTGTACGTACATTAGTTCTCACAATAGCCTTTTGACTTGTATTTCCCTCCTATAAAAATTATAGTTTTATTTGCTTAGAGAGTCCCTAAGAAGTTGACATAATTATGTTGACAAATATTGTCTTGAAGTCTTCTGTTTTGATAGTTTCCAATGAAATGTAAAAATGTGTCTGCAAAAGAGAGCATCTTAGGTAGGATTTAAGGTTTTCTTTCATTTCTGAAAGAAGATTTAATGTAGGTATACAGTTTTAGTAAATCGAAGCTGGATTTCAGAAAACGACCTCCCCCCCCCCCCCCCCCCCCCCCCCCCCCCCCCCCCCCCCCCACCCCATCCATCTAAATCTCTAAAACAAACATAGGGATAATAATCCATAACATCTTTCCAGTCAGACCGATAGGTAAATAACCAAATCTGGCAGAATAATTCATCACCAAATAAAAGCCGCTTGTTGAAAAGTCTTTTCACACTTCATTTAGACCCCTCCTCCCTCCAGAACAACGCATATTCCAAGAAAAACATACGAGGGAAGGATGGACGGGATACAGAGGATGGGGAAAACAGTGGAGAGGGCAATGACTGCTGGAGGTGGAGACAGAAAGAGGCCAAAGCCTTGCCTCTAGTTAAACAAAGATAAACAAGAGCGGCAATGAAAGAAGGAGATAGACCGATAAACGGGGAGGGAGAGGGAAGGAGGGAGAAAGGGATAGAGAGAGGGGGGGGGGAGGAGGGGGGAGGAAGAGAGAGAGAGGGAAAGAGGAAGGGAGAGAGAGGGAGGGGAGAGAGGGAGGGAGGGAGAAAGGGATAGAGAGAGGGGGGGGGAGGAGGGGGGAGGAGAGAGAGAGAGGGAAAGAGGAAGGGAGAGAGAGGGAAGGGGGAGGGAGGGAGGGAGAGAGAGAGGGAAGGGAGGGAGGGAGGAAGGGAGAGAGGAGAGGAGAGAGAGAGAGAGAGAGAGAGAGAGGACAGAGAGAGATCTTTCTTTTCTTTCTTGATTTTTCATGGTTTACAGATAGAGAGAGAGAGAGAGAGAGAGAGAGAGAAGGAAGAAGAGAGAGAGAGAAGGAGAGAGAGACAGAGAGAGAGAGAGAAAGAGAGAGAAAAGAGAGAGAGAAAGAGAGAGATAGAGAAAGAGAGAGTGAGGTGAGTGAGTGAGTGAGTGAGTGAGTGATTGATCGATTGATTGATTACTCTTTATTCCCAAGGGTTACAGATAAAGTATTGAGAGAGAGAGAGAGAAAAGAAGAGAGAGAGGGAGAGAGAGAGAGAGAGAGAGAGAGAGAGAGAGAGAGAGAGACAGACAGACAGACAGAGAGACAGAGAGAGTGAGAGAGAGAGACAGAGACAAAGACAGAGAGAGAGAACTGAGTGACAGAGAAACAGATAAGTGAAAAAGGAAGGGGAGAAAGAGACAGTGACGAGGAAAAGAGCAGGTGAAGCTGGCATGTGATTATCGGTAAGTCTTCAATCTCCCTTCTATTGCACCCCATCATCAGCATCTCTCTCTCCCCTCTCTCTCTCTCTCTCTCTCTCTCTCTCTCTCTCTCTCTCTCTCTCTCTCTCTCTCTCTCTCTCTTCTTCTCTCTCTCTCTCTCTCTCTCTCTCTCTCTCTCTCTCTCTCTCTCTCTCTCTCTCTCTCTCTCTCTCTGTGCCTCTGTCTGTGTGTCTGTCTGTTTCTCTGCGGTCGTCCGTCTCTTTGTCTTTATGTAAGCCTCTGCCTTTCTGTTTGGTTCTCTGAGTGTGTGTGTGTGTGTGTGTGTGTGTGTGGGTGTGGGTGTGGGTGTGTGTGTGTGTGTGTGTGTGTGTGTGTGTCTCACTCCGTATCTCGCTTCTCTCTCTCTCTCTCTCTCTCTCTCTCTCTCTCTCTCTCTCTCTCTCTCTCTCTCTCTCTTCTCTCTCTCTCTCTCTCTTCTCTCCGGGGACTAGATGTTAAAAATAAAGCACATTAGTGCTTATTCATTATCCTCGAAATAAAAGAATTTGGTTTGATTTGATTTGATTTGATCTCTCTCTCTTTCTCTCTCTCCCCTCTCTTCTCCTCTCTCTCTCTCTCTCTCTCTCCTCTCTCTCTCTCTCTCTCTCTCCTCTCTCTCTCTCTCTCTCTCTCTCTCTTGCTGAAGTGCACTACAACTTTATGTTTTCTCTGGCCTACCTTTTTATTGTTACACTGTAAAGTTTTCACCAACTAGTTGGCTTACTAACACTTCAGAAATGTTGAGTATATAGACGATTAATCCTATACCCACTATGAAACTGTTACTTGTTTAAAATGTCACTATTTTACTGATTTCGTTAGCCGAAAAGGTACAAACCGATAACAGGTCTCTTATAAAATGTTATCAATGCTTTGACTATAATTATTATATGCGATTTGAAACAAGATACATTTTGCATTGCTGGGGTGGAATGCTTTTGGAAGTAAAAAAAAATCATTTTTGATAATTAAAGGGTTTCTTTCTTAACGCAAATTGTGTTTATCTTTTGCAGCTAACACTAAAAGATGCACTTCATGTCATTCAAATTTGCATTAGAATGTCACACAAACCTGACAGTCGTCATGTATTCTTCTGTTTGTCTTTGCTGGTTTACAATTTCAATCATAATCATCACTTTTGATTTTTTGTTACTTTGTTTGTGTTCAATGTCCAACAAATGAGGTAAAAAGGAGCAAGGTATAGATAATCAGATTAAATAGAGGAGGCAAAGAGAGGAGAGAGATAGAGAGAGAAAAACAGAGAGAAACAGAAAGAGAGAAGAGTGATATATATATATATATATATATATATATATATATATATATATATATATATATATATATATATATATATATATAATATAATTTATTTTATTTTCATTATATATAGAGAGAGACAGAGACTGACAGAAACAGAGTGAGAGAGAGAGAGACAGAGACAGAGACAGAGAGACAGCCAGCCAGCCAGACAAACAGACAGACGGACAGAAAGACAGACAAACTGACAGAGAGTTGATACAGAGGCCATCATCCTTGCATGGCCATGTCTTTGATTAAAGCAGCTTCCCTCTGATAGCTTTTTCCCTATCAGAAGCACTTGCCTGCATCCTTGTCCCTGTCTCCTACTTCACACATATATATTGTATCAGCCCCTTCTTACAAGTGGAAACTGCCATGGCTAAATCAAATCCACTGTAAAACGTATATCATATATATATATATATATATATATATATATATATATAATATATATATATATATATATATATATATATATATATATATATATATATATATATGAACGGACAACAGATACACAAGCATAATCACTGCTACAGCCACACATAGTGACACGAACACGAACACACACACAAGCGCACGGGCACTGGCACACACACACACACACAGACACACACTCACACAAACACACACACACACGTACACGCATACACATATATACACACACATGCATGTGCGCGCGTGCTCACACAAACATACACATACACACACATACACAAACACACTTTCACACACACTCCCATACCCAAACCCCCCTCCACCCTCCAACCACCCCCCCACACACACACATAAACACATACTCATCCCCACCCCCCACAACCCTACACACAATTATTACACACACACGTGCGCGCACACACACACACACACACACATCACTCACCCCCTACCCCACTACACTCACACACACACACCTCTACTTTTCCCAACTGCCTTCGAAAAATGAGTGAAAGGAAGCAACAGAAGAAGAAAGACAACAGCGCTAACCATAGAAAACAGTTCAAAATAACCAACCAGTGCCACTTATCACCTCATCTGAAGGTCTCCCATTCTCACAGCGGAACTTGGCAGGGCAGAGCAGGGCAGAGCAGGGCAGAGGCAAAGGCAGAGGCTTGCCATAGGAAAATAAACACAAAGTCGGAACGTTGAAAACTCAAATGGGAGTGAAAGGTAAAGATTACAGTTGGATAACCCGAGAAAAAGAATGACGACGTAGGGAGCAACAACAAAAAACCAAACAAACAAAAACTTAAAAGGGGAATGACCGTATATGATGACAGATGAAGAGACAGACAGACAGACAGATAAACAGACAGGCAGACAGAGAAACAGAGATAGAGTGAGTGAGAGAGATAGAGAGAACGACAGACAGAAAGACAAATAGACAGACAAACTGACAGAGAGTTGATAGGGAGCCCATCATCCTTGCATGGCCATGTCTTTGATTAAAGCAGCTTCCCTCTGATAGCTTTTTCCCTATCAGAAGCACTTGCCTGCATCCTTATCACTGTCTCCTACTTCACACATATATTGCATCAGCCCCTTCATACAAGTGGAAACTGCCATGGTTAAATCAAACCCACTGCAAAACGTATATCATATATACACATGAACGGACACACAGATACAGAAACAGACTCACTGCTACAGCGACAAAGACTGACGCGAACACAGACACAAACGCGTGTGCGTAAGCGCGTGCACACACGCACGCACAGAGACACACACATACACACAAGCACACACACATACACATGCGTGCATACACACACACAGGCGTGGGCACGGGTACACACACACACAAACACACACACATACACAAACACACACATTCACGCACAAACCCAATACCCATATTTCCCCCCCCCCACACACACACACACATACACACACACATAATACACAAGCAAGTGTTTTGCTTATTCAATGTACCATTTGATAATAAAAATTTGACTTTGAATTTAATTGTCAAACACACACCTCTACTTTTCCCTACTACCTTCGAAAAATGAGTGAAAGGAAGCAACAGAAGAAGAAAAACAACAGCGCTAACCATAGAAAACGGTTCAAAATAACCAACCAGTGCCACTTATCACCTCATCTGAAGGTCTCCCATTCTCACAGCAGAACTTGGCAGAGAAGGGCAGATCAGGGCAGAGCAGGGCAGAGGCAAAGGCAGAGGCTTGCGATGGGAAAATAAACACAAAGTCGGAACGTTGAAAACTCAAATGGGAGTGAAAGGTAAAGATTACAGTTGGATAACCCGAGAAAAAGAATGACGACGTAGGGAGCAAAAAAAGAGAAAAAAACTACGTAAAAGGGGAATGACCGTATATGATGACAGATGAAGAGACAGACAGACAGACAGATAAACAGACAGGCAGACAGAGAAACAGAGATAGAGTGAGTGAGAGAGAGAGAGAACGACAGAAAAACAAATAGACAGACAAACTGACAGAGAGTTGATAGGAGCCCATCATCCTTGCATGGCCATGTCTTTGATTAAAGCAGCTTCCCTCTGATAGCTTTTTCCCTATCAGAAGCACTTGCCTGCATCCTTGTCACTGTCTCCTACTTCACATATATATATTGTATCAGCCCCTTCTTACAAGTGGAAACTGCCATGGCTAAATCAAACCCCTGCAAAACGTATATCATATATACACATGAACGGACACACAGATACAGAAACAGACTCACTGCTACAGCGACAAACACAGTGACGCGAACACAGACACAAACGCGTGTGCGTAAGCGCGTGCACGCACGCACGCACGCACACAGGCACACAACATACACACATGCACACACACATACACATACGTTCATACACACCACAGGCGTGGCGCAGGTACACACACACACAACCACACAACACATACACAAACACACACTTCACCACAAACCCAATACCCATATTTCCCCACCCCCACCCACACCACAACACACACATAATACACAAGCAAGTGTTTTGCTTATTCAATGTACCATTTAATAATAAAAAAAATTTGACTTTGAATTTGATTGTCAAACACACACCTCTACTTTTCCCTACCACTTTCGAAAAATGAGTGAAAGGAAGCAACAGAAAAAAAAACAAACAGCACTAACCATAGAAAACGGTTCAAAATAACCAACCAGTGCCACTTATCACCCCATCTGAAGGTCTCCCATTCTCACAGCGGAACTTGGCAGAGCAGAGCAGATCAGGGCAGGGCAGGGCAGAGGCAGAGGCAAAGGTTTGCGATGGGAAAATAAACACAAAGTCGGAACGTTGAAAACTCAAATGGGAGTGAAAAGTAAAGATTACAGTTGGATAACCCGAGAAAAAGAATGACGTAGGGAGCCAAAAAACCACCAAACAAAACAAAACTTAAAAGGGGAATGACCCTATATGATGACAGATGAAGAGACAGACAGACAGACAGGCAGGCAGATAAACAGACAGGCAGACAGATAAACAGAGATAGAGTGAGTGAGAGAGAGAGAACGACAGACAGCAGAAAGACAAATAGACAGACAAACTGACAGAGAGTTGATACAGAGGCCATCATCCTTGCATGGCCATGTCTTTGATTAACGCAGCTTCCCTCTGATAGCTTTTTCCCTATCAGAAGCACTTGCCTGCATCCTTGTCACTGTCTCCTACTTCACACATATATATTATATCAGCCCCTTCATACAAGTGGAAACTGCCATGGCTAAATCAAACCCCTGCAAAGCGTATATCATATATACACACGAACGGACACAGATACAGAAACAGACTCACTGCTACAGCGACAAACACAGTGACGCGAACACAGACACAAACGCGTGTGCGTAAGCGCGTGCATGCACGCACACACACACACACACACACAACACATACACACACGCACACACACATACACATGCGTGCATATACACACAGGCGTGCGTGCAGGTACACACACACACACACACAAACACACACACATACACAATGTATTACGTTATCGATTTTCCTTTTTTTACTGGTTTAAATCAATGATAAAGGATACAATAATGTAGTATTTCAGTATAATCATTAAGAAATTTGTTCTTAGATTGATGGCTTGATGAAAAAAAGCAAATGCATTGCTTATTCAATATACCATCTGGAAATAAAATTTTGACTTGACTTGACTTGAAAAACACACACATTCACGCACAAACCAAATACTCATATCCCCCACCCCCCACCCCCCACCCCCCACACACACAGACACAAGCAAGTGTTTTGCTTATTCAATGTACCATTTGATAATAAAAATTTGACTTTGAATTTGATTGTCAAACACACACCTCTACTTTTCCCTACCACCTTCGAAAAATGAGTGAAAGGAAGCAACAGAAAAAGAAAAACAACAGCGCTAACCATAGAAAACGGTTCAAAATAACCAACCAGTGCCACTTATCACCCCATCTGAAGGTCTCCCACTCTCACAGCCGAACTTGGCAGAGCAGAGCAGGGCAGGGCAGGGCAGGGCAGAGCAGGGCAGGACAGAGCAGAGGCAGAGGCAGAGGCAGAGGCTTGCCATAGGAAAATAAACACAAAGTCGGAACGTTGAAAACTCAAATGGGAGTGAAAGGTAAAGATTACAGTTGGATAACCCGAGAAAAAGAATGACGTAGGAAGCAAAAAAACAAAAAAAAACTTAAAAGGGGAATGACCGTATATGATGACAGATGAAGAGACAGACAGACAGACAGATAAACAGAGATAGAGTGAGTGAGAGAGAGAGAGAGAACGACAGACAGAAAGACAAATAGACAGACAAACTGACAGAGAGTTGATAGGGAGCCCATCATCCTTGCATGGCCATGTCTTTGATTAAGGCAGCTTCCCTCTGATAGCTTTTTCCCTATCAGAAGCACTTGCCTGCATCCTTGTCACTGTCTCCTACTTCACATATATATATTGTATCAGCCCCTTCTTACAAGTGGAAACTGCCATGGCTAAATCAAATCCACTGTAAAACGTATATCATATATATATATATATATATATATATATGTATATATATATATATACATATATATATATATATATATAGATAGATAGATAGATATATATATATATATATATATATAGATAGATATATATATATATATATATAGATAGATATATATATATATATATATATATGAACGGACACACAGATACACAAGCATAATCACTGCTACAGCCACACACACTGACACGAACACGAACACGCACACAAACGCACGGGCACGGGCACGGGCACACACACACAGACACACACTCACACAAACACACACACACACGTACACGCATACACATATATACACACACATGCATGTGCGCGCGTGCTCACACAAACATACATATACACACACATACACAAACACACTTTCACACACACTCCCATACCCAAAACCCCCTCCACCCCCACCCCCACACACAAACACATACTCATCCCCACCCCCACACCCCTACACACAATTATTACACACACACACACACACACACACACACACACACACGCACGCACAACACACACACACACACACACACACACGCACATCACTCACCCCCTACCCCACTACACACACACACACACACACGCACACGCACACCTCTACTTTTCCCTACTACCTTCGAAAAATGAGTGAAAGGAAGCAACAGAAGAAGAAAGACAACAGCGCTAACCATAGAAAACAGTTCAAAATAACCAACCAGTGCCACTTATCACCCCATCCGAAGGTCTCCCATTCTCACAGCGGAACTTGGCAGGGCAGAGCAGGGCAGAGCAGGGCAGAGGCAAAGGTTTGCGATGGGAAAATAAACACAAAGTCGGAACGTTGAAAACTCAAATGGGAGTGAAAGGTAAAGATTACAGTTGGATAACCCGAGAAAAAGAATGACGACGTAGGGAGCAACAAAAAAACCCAAAAAAAACAAACAACTTAAAAGGGGAATGACCGTATATGATGACAGATGAAGAGACAGACAGACAGACAGATAAACAGACAGGCAGACAGAAATACAGAGATAGAGTGAGTGAGTGAGAGAGAGAGAGAGAACGACAGAAAAACAAATAGACAGACAAACTGACAGAGAGTTGATAGGAGCCCATCATCTTTGCATGGCCATGTCTTTGATTAAAGCAGCTTCCCTCTGATAGCTTTTTCCCTATCAGAAGCACTTGCCTGCATCCTTATCACTGTCTCCTACTTCACACATATATTGCATCAGCCCCTTCATACAAGTGGAAACTGCCATGGTTAAATCAAACCCACTGCAAAACGTATATCATATATACACATGAACGGACACACAGATACAGAAACAGACTCACTGCTACAGCGACAAACACACTGACGCGAACACAGACACAAACGCGTGTGCGTAAGCGCGTGCACGCACGCATGCACAGAGACACACACATACACACAAGCACACACACATACACATGCGTGCATACACACACACAGGCGTGTGCACGGGTACACACACACACAATTACACACACACATACACAAACAATGTATTACATTATCGATTTTCCTTTTTTTTACTGGTTTAAATCAATGATAAAGGATGCAATAATGTAGTATTTCAGTATAATCATTAAGAAATGTGTTCTTAGATAGATGGCTTGATGAAAAAAAGCAAATGCATTGCTTATTCAATGTACCATCTGGAAATAAAATTTTGACTTGACTTGACTTGAAAAACACACACATTCACGCACAAACCCAATACTCATATCCCCACCCACCCACCCCCCTCACCCCCCACCCCCCACACACACAGACTCAAGCAAGTGTTTTGCTTATTCAATGTACCATTTGATAATAAAAATTTGACTTTGAATTGGATTGTCAAACACACACCTCTACTTTTCCCTACCACCTTCGAAAAATGAGTGAAAGGAAACAACAGAAAAAGAAAAACAACAGCGCTAACCCATAGAAAACGGTTCAAAATAAGCAACCAGTGCCACTTATCACCTCATCTGAAGGTCTCCCATTCTCACAGCCGAACTTGGCAGAGCAGAGCAGGGCAGGGCAGGGCAGGGCAGAACAGGGCAGAGCAGGGCAGAGGCAAAGGCAGAGGCTTGCCATAGGAAAATAAACACAAAGTCGGAACGTTGAAAACTCAAATGGGAGTGAAAGGTAAAGATTACAGTTGGATAACCCGAGAAAAAGAATGACGTAGGGAGCAAAAAAACCAACCAAACAAAACAAAACGTAAAAGGGGAATGACCGTATATGATGACAGATGAAGAGACAGAGAGAGAGAGAGGGAGGGAGAGAGGGGGAAGGGGAGAGAGAGAGAGAGAGGGGGGGAGAGAGGGAGGGAGGGAGAGAGGGGGAAGGGGAGAGAGAGAGAGAGAGGGGGGGAGAGAGGGAGGGAGGGAGAGAGGGGGAAGGGAGAGAGAGAGAGAGAGAGAGAGAGAGAGAGAGAGAGAGAGAGAGAGAGAGAGAGAGAGAGAGAGAGAGAGAGAGAGAGAGAGAGAGAGAGAGAGAGAGAGGTGAGAGAGAGAAGGACAGAAACAAAGAAACAGAGTTGAAAGAACAGACAGACAGACAGATAGACGGACAGATACACACACACACACACACACACACACACACACACACCACACACACACACACACACACACACACAAGAAATGTACAGGCATACAGAGAATGAGAGTGTTGGAGAAAGATATCAAAGCAAAAAGAAAAAGAAAAGACAAAATCAACTCCCACACTCCCCCAAAAAGGAAAAAGAGAGAGAAAGCAGCGAGGGAAACGGTCGCAGAGGTTGACACGAGATAACTCAGCTCTGGACAGAAAGGGACAGTAACAGACAGGCAGGCAGACAGACCGCAGAATGGAGAGAGACAGGTGATAGCCAATGGACGACTGCAGGCAATAAAAACAGAGACTGGGAGAGGTGGAAAAGCAGCTCGTGGAAGAGCCAGTTGGGAAATCATACAAATGTTCTCCTTTGTTTAATTTTACATCTTCTTTTATAAAATGGTTTTGTAGTAGTTGTGTGGATGATGGTATGGTCAGATTATTATTTTTTTTTAAAAGCCTTTAAAGTTTAGTTAAAACTTGCATTGATATTGACCTCGATAAGAGAGATTTAGTAACAGTAGGAGTAGTATTTGTACGTGTAGGGTGTACAACTACTGATTAATTAAACTAAGAAAGCTTCAGTTAAAAGAAAAAGAAAAGGTGGGTTGCATTTGTACCTGTGGTGTAGGGAAAAAGGTTAAACTACCCTATAATCTGTTTGGGCACAAAGCATTCTCACTGTCAGACAATCCTCACCTCTAGTCGAAAAATGTATTCCTGTGTTTGGAGTCTGCCCTTTTGCAGTCTAACAATCTCTACTGCACAGGAGCAGTCCCCACTCTTGCAGGCTAATCATCCAGTTTTGTTAGCTCATCTTCTTATGCAAGATGGCATTAGAGTCTTGCAGCTGGAAAGATCCTCGTTTGCAGTCTGTACTATTCATTTATTCAAGTGGCGTGGGGGGTTTTGGCAGTTAGACAATCCACGTTTACAATTTGTCTATCCACTTATGCAAGATGACATTCTATCCTCACAGTTGGATAATCTGCATTTGCAATCTGTCTATTCACTTATGCAAAATGACATTGTATTCTTGCATTTGTACAATCCACGCTTGCAATCTATTCACTTATGCAAGGTGACGTTCTACTTTGGCTGTTGGACAATCATCTTTTGCAATCTATTCACTTACGCGAGGTGGCATTATCTTCTTACATTTGGACAATCCCCTTTTGCAATCTATTCACTTATGGAGTTCGATTTTAGCTGTTAGACAATCCACGTTTGCAATATGTCTCGTGTAAGACGACAATCTATTTCCACAGTTGAAAAATTCATGTTTGCAATCTGTCTAATTCATTGATGTAGGATGACATTCTGTTTTTTGCAGTTGGGCAACCAACATTTGCAATCTTGTCTAATCCCATAAATTATGCAAGACTCTATATTCTTATAGTCAGACAATCCACGTTTTGCTATCTTTCGATTTACTCATGTCAGACGACATTGTATTCATGCCGTTGGACGATCCACGAAAGCACCTTGACAATCATTTTCTGTATTCTGCCCTCTTTGTTTGTTGTCTCTGGCTGGCGATCT
>CM054141.1:55548200-55560700 GCA_028751875.1 Rapana venosa
GAAATAAAAGGCAACATATAGAAAAAGATTGATTTTTCAAAAGCATACTAAAAAAACAACAAAACACAAACAAGCGAAAAGAAAGTGAAAGAAATTAAGAAAAAACAAAAAAACGAAAGACAGACAGACAGAAAGACAGAAAGAAAGACAGACAGACAGACAGACAAACAAACAGAAAGACAACACAAAAAAAAACAGAACAGACAAGACAGACAGAAAAAAGAAAGAAAGAAAGAAAGAAAAAAGAAAGAAAGAAGGCAAGCAAGCAAGCAAGCAAGAAAGACAGACAGACAGACAGACAGACAGAAGACAAACAGAAAGGCAAGAAAGAAAGAAAGAAAGAAAAAAGAAGAAAGAAAGACAGAAGACAAGAAAGAAAAAAGAAAGCAAGAAAGAAAGAAACAAAAAGAAAGCAAAAAGAAGAAAGAAAGAAAAACTATCAGGCCAAAATAAACACAAAGCATACATTCAAACTGAAATGGAAGGGAAATCGGAAGTCAAAAACAAAACAACAGAACTACAGAAAAAGACAAAGCAAAGAAGAAACTAACAGAGTAAAAAAAAAAACCAATAAGAGAAAAGAAAATCCCAGACAGAGACAGTGTAAAAGGAAAGCTAAAATAAAGAAAGAAACAAATTACACAGGCAACAAAATGGAAACAAGGGCACCAATAGTGCGGCAAAGGAAGTGACAACATTGGAAAAGGAAACAATGAAAGGAAAGACGATAAAACATGAGAGAGAGAGAGGGAGGGGGAGAGAGAGAGGGGAGTGGAGAGAGAGAGAGAGGGGGGAGAGAGGAGAGAGAGAGAGGGGAGAGAGAGAGAGAGGGAGGAGAGAGGGAGGAGGAGAGAGAGAGAGAGAGAGAGAGGAGGGGAGAGAGAAGAGAGAGAGAGAGAGAGAGAGAGAGAGAGAGAGAGAGAGAGGAGAGAGAGAGAGAGAGAGAGAGAGAGAGAGAGAGCACAAAAAAAGAAAAAGGGAAAAAAAAAAAAAGAGGATCACGACTACTGCGAATTTCTCCCTAAACTGTCTTCGGTGATAAATAATTGAACACAGGGGCAGGGGAAGGGATGGTAACGTCTAAAACAGAATGACTGCATGGTTGTTTTTTTCTTCAAGACACCTATTTTTTTCTGTTTACACAAAAAAACATTGGGAATTCTCAACAGAAAATGACTTGTGACGTTGATGACGTTTCTCCTTCTTAGACTAGCGAAGCTATAAAAACCCAGGGTGGTCTTTTGATCTTTCAACTTGATATTCCTGTTTTCACCATTTATCACGTACAAGAAACTTCTAGGAATAACATTAAGACAAAGTCGCCAATACTGCCAGGATAAAAGTAAGCTGACCTCCTGAACATGCATCTCCCCTTCTGTCCGGATCGACTGCTATGATTGGAACATCTGCACTGAATAAGGAATGGTCCTGCACCGAATGATATCGAACTGGGCATATAATAGAGCACCGCCTAGCAGTCCTCCTATCAACGACATCGTGAAATAAAACCTAACACTTGCAGGCATAGATCCAGACGACTGAAAGCCGTTTGCTGACAACTGCGGCTGTAGTAGTCAGGCTGTTGATATAGGAGACAGGACCGGGGATGAAAAACCTCACCCCACAAGCAGAGGGCAGAAGAGGATGGGAAAAGAAGAGAGCAGACATAAGTCTATGACACACATCCCGTGTTTGCAGACAAGGACCTAGGGTCCACACTACACGTCATGTTTGTCTGCAAGACGGGCAGAGAAGACTGCCAACAGATTGCTGAACCACTCCAGAGTCTGTCTCTGAACAAGGACCGATTCTGACCGACCAGAAAATGCTGTCGCGATCTTTAATCTTGATGTTGTACTGTTCTTTGTTTTTTTAAGTAGAGGACACAGATTTTCCTGACATTCTGATAATGGTTTACGCAGTGTTGTGTGATGTTTACCAGTTTTTCTGTTGTAGTCTTTCAGGTATTCTTTGAACATACTTGAAGTTCGCATGTCTCACAGCACACACTTCCAACATCACTCAGCCAAGAGTTGTAATTATAGTGCTCCCCCTCCTTTTTACCTAGTCCAGGTGTGGTCAGTTCCTGCTATACTTAGCACCAGCTGGCCCCAGATGGGCTGGGATGGGATGGAGTGGACAACAGATGGGAGTAGCTGAAAGTGGGGGAAAGTGACGGTTGTGGTCTTTGATATAACAAAGCTGTTCTATCCCCACTATGGCCTCTGTGGTCGGCAGGGTTATAAACAACATGAATGGAAGCTTTCGTATTTTGCGAGACACACACCTCCTCTGTGAATACCTGCTTTTAAACACGCTTTAGCTGTACCTGTCATGCAAAAAGAGCAGACTCGTTTTGAAGACTTGAGGACCCCCCAAAAATTTTAAGAAGTAAACAGGCTCAGAGACATATATAGCAAAATAAAGAAACAAACTCTCCAGTAAATAAGCCTATGTTGAAGCTCTGAACTATCCTGCAAATGAAGAAGCTTTTAACGCAGCATAAAGGAAACACACCAGCCTGATTTACTACAAAGGCATTGCTGTAAAGCTACAAAACCGCCCAAGTTCATAACGAGACGTAAGTCTGCTGGGTTCCGTGGTGCATGTGTACACATGTACAAGTGCTCTATCTCCTTCTCCCCCCTCTCTCCCTCTCTCTCTCTCTCTCTCTCTCTCTCTCTCTCTCTGTATATATATATATATATATATATATATATATATATATATATATATCCCTATCTCTCTCTCTCTCTTGGTTTTTTTTTTCATGATATATGCCTGATCAAGGCGGAGACTGGAGGTTAAAAAAAAAGCACGTGAGTGCTTATTCATTATCTTAAAATAAATAAAAATGAATCTCTCTGTCTCTCTCTGTCTGTCTCTCCCTGTCTGTCTGTCTGTCTCTGTCTGTCTGTCTCTCTCTCTCTATCTATCTTTCTTTCTCTTATTTACTTTTATTATACATCCCTGAAAAAAAGCGGGGACTTGATGCAAAATATCAATTGAGTGCTTATTCTTTATCCTTGAATTTTTTTTTAAAATGTGATTCTCTCTCTCTCTCTCTCTCTCTCCTCCTCTCTCTCCCCTCTCTCTCTCTCTTTGTCTCTTTCTCTCTCTGTGTCTCTGTCTGTGTCTGTCTGTCTCTCTGTGTCTCTGTCTATGTCTGTCTGTCTGTCTGTCTGTCTGTCTGTCTGTCTCTCTCTCTCTCTCTCTCTCTCTCTCTCTCAACTCCATGAAGGGTCACTGGAGTAGTGCACTGACATATTCAGGTAGTATGAGTCTTCAGCATATCAAGCCTGCCAGAGTTGTTCCTCTTCCCATGCCAAGTCATGGTCAGGTCATCTTCACCCCCACCCACTGCTGACCAACTCCTCAGTAAAACATGAAATATTTTTATCCTGTTTACAAGATGTCATGTGTCTTTGCACGCAGAACAATGCCAGCTCTACTAAAGGACTACTCTCAAATGCATAGCTGAGTGGAGATTCAAACCCAAACCTTCACGTACCTCTAGGTCTTGATTCAAATGCATTAACCACTCAGCAACTCTTGTTCTCCTGCTGCATTGAAAAGAACACGATATTTTATTATTCAACAGGTAATTGTATTCATCGCCAATATTATTCATATTTCAGTCTGCGCACAAACATTGTCCGATGTCGATTGCATCCTCACACTTTGACTAAATCCCAGCCTAAAAACTTGCTGATTGATGCAATGAAATTTGATAAAAGCGGAAATATGAGCAAGTTAAAAACCGCCCACACAAACGCGCGTTCACGCCTATACATAAACAGACACAGACAGACAGACACACACACACACACACACACACACACACACCACAAACGCACGCACCACATACGTAAACAGACACACACACACACACACACACACACACATATATATATATATATATATATATATATATATATATATATATATATATATATATATATATATATTCTCAATCATGCCTACCACCCTCTCTCTCTCCTCCTCCTCCTCCCATGTTCCAAACCCCTCTCTTACACCCAGTGTCCATCACCTTTGTGACAAATGGAAACGTTAAGTGGACGTGGCAGCGCTGCATGTAATGATAACTGCCAAACAAGCTTTTGCACTTTCATTTCTTTCACACCCACAACCTAACGCTTGGAACAATCATCCTTCCAGTAAACCACACATAGAGACAACGACATACACACATTCGCACGCTTGTGTGCAGCCAAGAGCGTGCGCACGCACACATTTGCACATGCGCGAGATCGCGAGATCGGGCGCGTGCGTGCGTGTGCGCGCGCACACACACACACACACACACACACTATTGACAAAGACACTACAGGGTGGGGGAGTTTGGTTAAAGCAAGAGATTGGTGTGTGGGTTGCTGTTTGCGTGCTTTCTTGTGTGTGTGTGTGTGTGTGTGTGTGTGTGTGTGTGTGTGTGTGTGTGTGTGTGTGTGTGTGTGCGTGCTTGGAACTGTATGATAATGTCAAATGATTTCATACCGATGTTGAAGCTAATGTTCTATGTAGAAAGTAATGCAAAAAAAGTGTATCAGATCAATTCATTTTATATTTATGTTTTAAAAAAGTATGATATAATTCGAAATGAGTTTGATTATTTTTTTACTGCCTGCTGCATTTAGTCGAGAACAGCTTCCATAACTGATCCTGACAATACTTTTCTTTATCGTTTATTTCATATTAAAAATGAGCGTGTTAAGTTTACGGTAGATTTGCACAAACAATGTTGGACGTTCATCTTATTTGTTAAGATTAAAATATTTCACAAAGTATCTCCTGCCTGTACGTAAGGACACACAGTGTGTAAAAAACACACAACACCCACTACTTACTCTTTTCTCTAGCCATAAGTTTGTTGATTGTTCATCTGTTTCTTCATTCCTTTCTTCCAATTGGTTTGCTTCTTATTCATCCTACCCCCTTGGTTATAGACCTGTAACACGCTAATGTCAATTAAAGGCCATCTATCTCTCTCTCTCTCTCTCTCTCTCTCTCTCTCTCTCTCTCTCTCCCACGCGCGCGCACACACACACACACACACACACACACACACACACACACGCACGCACACACGCACTCACACACACACACACGCTCGCTGATTAAAAAGTGACATGTATGCGTTTATGAGTAAGTGGTATCACATGCACTGTATTGCCTTTTGTATATTATTTTATATCGAGAATAATGTAATAAACATTTACGTGCTTTTTTACATTCAGTCCACATGTGTATGCGGTTTTATGAATTCTGTCGTCTGTTCCCACCGGCACACATTTTCTATCATTGTGCGAATGTGTGTATGTCGTTGTCTCTATGTGTGGTTTACTGGAAGGATGACTGTCCCAAGCGTTGGGTTGTGGGTGTGAAAGAAATGAAAGTGCAAAAGCTTGTTTGGCAGTTATCATTACATGCAGCGCTGCCACGTCCACTTAGCGTTTCCATTTGTCACAAAGGTGATGGACACTGGGCGTAAGAGAGGGGTCTGGAACATGGGAGAGGAGGAGGGGGATTTATTCATTTTATTTTATATTTTATTTATTCTTTTAATTCGAGGAAATGGAATAAGCACTCGTGTGCTTTTTTTCATCCCCTCCCTCCCTGTGTGTATCTAGTTTTGTAATACCATTTTGTTTTTAGTCACAACCGTGAAATCAGGGCTGCTCTGCCTTGGGGAAGCATGTCGCAACAAGAACAGCGCCACTCATTCTTTTCTCTCCTCTTCCTGTCTGCTTGTTTTCGTAGGGTTTTTTCTATTAGAGGGGGGGGTGGGGGGGTCAACAAAATTTTTCCAAGGACAACTATTTTGTTTTCGTGCACTGAATGTGTTGTACACGAAATCTTGATTTGTCGTTTTTTCGGAAAGACTAGCACCCAGATCACTACTCAAGGTCAAGGAGAGGATGGAAAAGTTTGGACTCAAACGGGGTATGTGAACCCACACGTGTTGCTTTCTAGGCAAGGTGTGTTACCTCTAAACTGCCAGTCCACTATAATACAACCTCTGCACATGACCTTCCTTCAACTCGGACCTTCTTCAATCCTGGAGAGCTAAACGAGGCTAAGCAATTGCATTAGGGCGCTGTTTACATCACCTATAGCCCCCTACAAACGATAGTTAACCGCACGAAGATTTGCATTAAGCACAGCTGGTAAGGGGCCATGCTTGTTAGTTACTGGCGTGTAAAAAGAGACGGGAGGCAATTTCCTTTTTGCTTAATTTGCTCATCACTGCAAGCCAGTTGTATACTAATTGGTGAGGCTTGGTGGTGGTGGTGGTGGTGGTGGTGTTGGGTGGTAGTCGTGGTGATGGAGGAGGTGATTGACTGCTAGGGATTATTCCAAGGCCAGCTCATAAGACTGGGGTTCTATCAGTATCGTCTCAGTGAAAACATTGAATTATAGAAGTAAGATATTGATATTTGTGTTGAAAGAGTATCAACAGCTGTGGCTTTTAATGTATTCAGGCTTCTGTAAGCGCTTCAACAGGGTCACAACTGTAGATATTGTTAAAACTGTATATACTCTCAAGAGGGGAGAGGGTAGTTAGGTCGTCAGATAAACATACGTTTTTAAAGACATGAAGTGTTGAACCCAAATAAACATCACGACAACCAACCGTCAAAGGGGGGTAAAAAGAACAAGAACTAAAATTAAACTACAACCACATTCCTTAATTCATTTCCAACTGTTTTATGGAACGTGCAAATCGTTAATCAACTGAGGTAAAGTGATGCTCTCCTGTGTCCCAGTTTTGGTTTGTTTTTCTCTTGTTTGTTTTTTTGTTTACTTGCTTGTTTTGATTGTTTGTGTATTAGCTTTTGCATCCATCCGATACAGTTGTCAAGTGTTATGATTTTTCTGCTGTTTTTAAACTTGAGTGTTTTATGTGCTCGTGCATTCCAAACAGAATTAAGGATAAAAATGCCAATTTAAACTAATCAGTTGAAAATTTACATAAAACCATTATCTTCCTTTTGAGGTTAACTAATTCGTATACCATCCGCCATATCAAGTTATATAATACGTTGCTATTGGAGCATGTTAAATGCCGCTGGCTTATTGTTGCTCACCGTATGTGCGTGTTCCATAGCATCGCTTTTTTTGTTCATTAGCATATATTTAAGCAAAAATAATGTTTTTGAAAAAGAAAATAATGTAGATGCTTTCCCTCATGAATATAAAGTTCTTGTAAGCAGAAAGAAATAAAATATTGTCTATAAGAATTATTTCCTCAGTCTTGCGGTTGTGGCGATTTTAGACCAAAGGGGAGAGAGAGAGAGTGAGAGAGACAGACAGACAGAAAGACAGACAGACAGAGGGATAGACAGAGACAGACAGAGACACAGAGAGAGACAGAGACTGACAGACAGAGGGACAGACAAATAGAGACAGACAGATAGACAGTCAAAGAAAGAGAGAGAGAGAGGAGAGAGAGAGAGAGAGAGAGAGAGAGAGAGAGAGAGAGAGAGAGAGAGAGAGAGAGACAAAAAGACAGACAGACAGACAGAGACGGAGACAGAGACTAACAGACAGACAGAGAGACAGCGACAGAGACAAAGAGAGATAGAGAGAAGATGGCAAGTAGTAGTGTGCATTGTGCTACAAGTGTCCGGGAGAGAACCCGGAGGCAATAAGAGGTGAATTGGTTCTGTGGCTGTCACCATAGCTTCTGTACAACACCTGGCTGATCTGGCCAGGCCATGTTTGCTTGGATGAAAGCCTGGGGCTTCCTCGTGAGGACACGGGGTCCTCTCAGTATGAATAGCATCCCCACCTTCTGCAAATTCTCTTCTAGGAATTCGCTCTATTCTATCCCCATCTTTGTTTCTTCCTCTCAGTATGAATAGCATCCCCACCTTCTGCACATTCTCTTCTAGGAATTCACTCTATTCTCTCCCTATCTTTGTTTCTTCCTCTCAGTATAAATAGCATCCCCACCTTCTGCAAATTCTCTTCTAGGAATTCGCTCTATTCTATCCCTATCTTTGTTTATTCTTTGTTCCTTTTCCTCCTGTCAAATCCTTCTTGTCTGTTTTCTGCCTCCTTGGTCTATTCTCCTGCCTCCACCCCCACCCCCTCTCCCCCACCTCTCCAGAAAGACTTAAAAGATAACCACTCTCTCTCTCTCTCTCTCTCTCTCTCTCTCTCTCTCTCTCTCTCACTCACTCACTCTCTCACTCACTCACTAAGTCGTGTGCGCTGGGCTCGACTTGTCGTATGCTTAAGGGCAGTGTAACGCATTTTCGCTCATTTGACAGCCAACAATAGTTGCTGTCTGAGTGGTCGAGGAAGAAGAGAAGAAGAAGAAGCCTAGGGCAACGAGGCTTTGCCATTCTGTCCCTATGTCTGTGTCTGTCTATCTACGTCTGTCTGTCCGTCTGTCGTGTTTCAACACACACACACACACACACACACACACACACACACACACACACATAAAGGGCGACGGGATAGCCTTGTGGTTAGAACATTGCGCTCACAATCTGACGACCCGGGTTCGATTCCCGTTCAAGGGGATATTCTCCCCTGGAGTTAACATGCAGACTCCACTCTCCCCAAAGTCCTTCGGATGAGACAATAAGCCGAGGCCCCGTGTGCGAACGCACGCAGAACATCTTACGCACACGTTAAATCCTGTTCCGCTTTTCGAAAGAGTAGGTCATTGTGTGCCGGTGGGAACAGATGACAGAATTTACAAAACCGCATACACACGGGGACTAGATATAAATAAGCACATAAGTGCTTATTCCATTATCCTCGATATAAAAGAAAAAGAATAAAGAATAAAAGAATAATAAAGAATAAAAGAAAAAGAAACACATACACTATCTATCTATCTATCTGTCTGTCTGTCTGTCTGTCTATCTATCTATCTATCTGTCTGTCTGTCTGTCTGTCTGTCTATCTATCTATCTATCTATCTGTCTGTCTGTCTATCTATCTATCTATCTATCTATCTGTCTGTCTCTGTGTCTGTCTGTCTATCTATCTATCTGTCCGTCTGTCTTCTATCTATCTGTCTACTGTCTATCATCTCACTGTCTGTCTGTTGTGTATCTGAGTGCTATCTATATCTGTTGTCTGTTTGTTTGTCTGTTGATTATGTCTGTCTGTCTATCTCTATCTTCTACTTCTCCTCGAGTACTGTGTTGTCGTCGTACCTGGCTGTCGGCTGCGTCGCTGTCTGTGTGTTGTCTGTGTGTTGTCGTCTCTCCTCTACTACACTTCTTTGGTTTGTGTGTGTGTTTGTAGTCCTTCACGGCCTTCATGCGCTTAACCCCCTGTCCTGTTGTGTTGTTTGCATGTCTACGTCCAGTGTGCTACTTTTTTCAGATTAATCTGTTTCTTAACGCAGTTTCTATCAGTATTCGTGTTCTGGTGCGTAGCCATACCCTTACTATGTTCAGACTTTGTCAGTACTCAGTGTGTAGTTAGTTAGTCTAGTGTGTAGTACAGTGTTAGTGGTGGTCGGTGTGTGTTGGTGGTGGTATGTGTACCACTCATGTTTCAGTATTGTAGTAGTAGTAGTAGTAGTAGTAGTAGTAGTAGTAGTAGTGTAGTGGTGGTGGTGGTGTGTGGTGGTGTAGTGTAGTAGTAGTAGTATAGTAGTAGAGTAGTAGTATAGTATGTAGTAGTAGTAGTAGTAGTGTAGTGGTGGTGGTAGTGGTGGTAGTAGTAGTAGTGTGGTAGTTAGTAGTAGTGGTAGTAGTAGTTAGTAGTGTAGTAGTAGTAGTAGTTAGTGGTGTGTAGTAGTAGTAGTAGTAGTAGTAGTAGTGGTGGTGGTAGTTTAGTGTAGTAGTAGTAGTGGTAGTAGTAGTAGTATGTAGGTAGTGAGTAGTGTGAGTAGTTAGTAGTAGTAGGTGAGTAGTAGTAGTAGTAGTGTAGTTAGTAGTAAGTAGAGTGTAGGTAGTAGTAGTAGTAGTATGTAGGTAGTAGAGTAAGTAGTGGATAGTAGGTAGTAGTAGTAGTAGTAGTAGTAGTAGTTGTAGTAAGTATAGTAAGTAGTCGTAGTTAGTAGAAGTAGTAGTCGTAGTTAATAGTAGTAGTAGTAGTAGTAGTAGTAGTAGTAGTAGTAGTAGTAGTAGTAGTAGTAGTAGTAGTAGTATATTTTTTAGACTTTATCAATCTTTACCAGTTTGATTGACTTCAGTGAAAAGACGCAAACTAACGTGGTTCGGGCACGCCACACGAACATCTGGACTGGCCAAGACTGTCCTACAGGGTAATAGTACAAGGAGGGAGACGAAGAGGCAGACAGAGAAAACGATGGGAAGACAACATTAGAGAGTGGACTGGCCTTGAGTGGTACGATTTGCTACGGAAAAAAGAGGACCGCGGAGAGAGTGGAGGAAGCTGGTTGTAAACTCTTTCATTATTGCCCCCACTGTCCAAGGGACTACGGAATAGGTCAGAGATGAGAGAGGCCAGATTGGACGGCCACATTTCATTCTTGTAAATGTGCCGGTATTTTTTTTTCAGCAGTGCGCAGGTATCCTTCTTACTTTTTGGGACATAGTATTCTTCCTCTAGTATGTTGGACGTCTCTCGCACAGAGCTTCAGTGAGCGGAATGCATTTCTGCTAGCTGTTGTTGCTTAGCAGGTAAATGCTTCCATTGCCGGCGCTGTCTTGCCGTGCTCTGCTGTCCTGATGTCCACCTGTTCTGCTGTCCAATCACCGCCCTCCATTATTCTGTTGCCAAGGGGAACAGAGTGGTTTCTTTCAAACGGTCAACAACCTTTCACGTAGTGTATAGCGCGTTTCCAGTCACTATGGGACCTAGGATTTACCTTGGAGCACTGACAAAACCGTACTAATGCCGTTTTCATCTTTGTTTATGTTGTTTATCGTCTATGGTGTCACTCTTCCCGAAGTCGGATCGCGGCTGCCTTGATAATGGGGGTGGGGGGGGGGAGGTAAAGCCGGTAGTGTATGTAAAAGTCTGACCCTTTGTGGAACCTTGGAGCTCTAGCAGAGGAACGAACAAAGATATCGTACGGGATAGCCTAGTGGTTAGAACATTGCGCTGGCAATCTGACGACCCGGGTTCGATTCCCGTTCAAGGAGATATTTTCCCCTGGGGTTAACATCAGTGCAAACTCCACTCTCCCCAAAAGTCTTTCGGATGAGACTATAAACCGAGGCCCCGTGTGCGAACGCACGCACAACACCTTGCGCACACGTTAAATCATGTTCCGCTTTTCGGAAGAGTAGGCCATTGTGTGCCGGTGGGAATAGATGACAGAATTTACAAACCCGCATACAAACGGGGACTGGATGTAAAAAAACACAGATGTGTTTGTTCCATTATCCTCGATATAAAAGAATAAATAAAAATAAAATTTGAAAAAATACCACTCAAAACTGACATCAGATAATGTATAAGACCATCTGGTATATCTTTATTTATAGTGTGTCTTGCAGTTTTTTTACCACCTACTTTCAGCAGGTAACTCAAATGACTGTTTTCCAAAACTTAAAGCTGATCTTACACCGTCTTATTCCGATCCAAACTGGCATACTCTTTTTATTGCTATTTGTATTGTATTGTATTCAATTGTATTGTATTGTATTGTATACCACTTTAAGTAACAGCAGATTTATCTGCGTGAAATTCGGGCTCTTTTCTCCAGGGAGAGCGCGTCGCCACAAGAGCAGCACCACCCATTATTTTCTTTCTCTTTTCCTGTCTACACACGTATTTGTTTTCCTATCAGAGTAGCTTCTTTCTACAGAATTTTGCCAGGGACAACTCTCTTGTTGCCGTAGGTTCTTTTACGTGCACCAAATGAGCATTCAACAAGGGAGTTCAGTTTATCGTCTCATCCGAAAGACTAGCACCCAGACAACCTCTTAAGGTATAGTGGATAAAGGGGGGGGGGTGAAGTTTCGAGCATAAATGGGGATCGAACCACCACACACTTGAAACCCGGGCATTTTGCTTTTTAGGCAGGTGCGTTACCTGTAGACCACTGATCCACTAACTTGCACATCAAATAATGACTTCTTACACAAAAGTTTTCAGTCACTTTTATTGCTGAGAGTGCCAACCTTGTGTGAGAGGACATCATATGCTGGAACTCTTCGAAAATCTTCTCGAATTGCAAAATATCCGATATGATCAATAGTGTTATTGAAAAGTTAAGCAAGTCTCCAAGAGATCAGTATCTCTAAAGCGTTGATCTCAGCATCGATTATGTGTGACCACTTCAAGAGAAGAAGGAAAATATAGGTTCTCTTTGCTTTCCGTTTTGAAGAGAGTCAAAGAAATGAAAAATAATGCACAAAATGTAATAGTCGTTATATTGGTGACGAGTTCTATCATCTTTCAATATGTCTCTTTTCTAACACACTATGAATTATTATTTTTTTAATATATCCATTCTTTAATACACTAGGAAAGATTATTGTTAAATATGTCCATTCTTAATGTACTCGGAGAGAATTATCATGTTATACTTTGTT
>CM054141.1:55565700-55580700 GCA_028751875.1 Rapana venosa
GCCTTTCGTGGACAGATCGCAGTTACCTCTAGACCACCGAATTCCTTAAAGGACCAAGTGTGTGTGTGTGTGTGTGTGTGTGTGTGTGTGTGTGTGTGTGGTGGTGTTTGTGTGTGTGTGTTGTGTGTGAGTGTGTGTGGGTGTGTGTGTGTGTACGTGTTGTGTGTGTTGGGTGTGTGTGTGTGTGTGTGGTGTGCTGGGTGTGTGTGTGTGGTTGTGTGTGTGTGTGTGTGTGTGTGTTAGTGAGTGTGAGTGTGTGGTGTATGTGAGTGCGTGCGTGCGTGCGTGCACGCGCGTGTGTGTATGTAATTGTTTGTCTGCATTTATATTTTTGTCTCTGTTTGGCTTAACAGCGCTAAACGGCAGCGCAATTCATTTTCGCTCATATGACAGGCAACAATAGTTGCTGTCTGAACGTTCAAAGAAGAAGAAAAAAAGAACAAGAACAAGAAGTTTGTGTCTGTCTCTGTGCATCTATCTGTTTATTTATCTGTATGTATCTCTCTCTCTCTCTCTCTCTCTCTCTCTCTCTCTCTCTCTCTTCTGTTGTTGTGTTGTTGTTGTTGTTGTTCTTCTTCTTCTTCTTCTTCTTCTTCTTCTTCTTCTTCTTCTTCTCCTCTCTTCCCCATCCCACTAGAACAGCTGGTAAAGAGGAGAAAAAGAATAAGGAGCAAGGAAAATTAGATCAAAAGCACTGCATTTTATTTATTTATTTATTTTAGTCTTTTATATCGAGGATAATGGAATAAACACTTATGTGCTTTTTTTTCATCCAGTCTTCCTGTGTACGCAGTTTTGCAATTTTGTCATCCGTTCCCACCGGCACACAATGGCCTACTCTTCCGAAAAGCGGAACGGATTTTAACGTGTGCGCAAAATGTTCTCCGTGCGTTCGCACACGGGACCTCGGTTTAAAGTCTCATCCGAAGGGCTTTTGGGGTGAGTCGAGTCGGCACTGATGTTAACTCCAGAGGAAAAATCCTCTTGAACGAGAATCGAAACCGGGTGAGCAGACCACGAATACATCACTCTGACCACCAGGCTATCCCGTCCCCCGCATTGTTCCGTTTAGCATCTACAGTCGCCGCAGATTTCTCTGTATATAATTATGAAAGTCTTGTTGTGCTTTCCCCTCCTCGACAAAGTAGGCATCCATTTCCATCTTCGTGTTTTTCATCTCCCTTAAAATAAAATTATGTTCTTCCCTAGGGAAGAGAAAAAGGGTTTTATTTTTATGAATATAGTTTTATTTTTCATTCTATGATTTCGTTCACTTTTCTTTTGCTAACCACGATTCTACTTCTTGCTATGCGTTCTTCTACATGCATACCAAAAAAAGAAAGAGACAAACATGTTCAAAATAAAAAAATATGATAACCAGAATGATGAATAGAAGATGGATGGAAAGAAGAAAAAAACATACAAACAAGCGTAGTTGGACTCTTAAATAAATAAATAACGAAGAAATAAATAATCAAATAATGAATAAATGAATGAATAAATGAATGAACAAATAAATAAACAACACGAAATGAATGTGATGTTTCTGATTATTTCAAAGCATGATGGATGCATGGATCATTGGAAACTCGGGGGACATATTAACAAGCGCAGCAGGAACTGCTTCTGCTGCTTCTGCTGCTGCTGCTGCTGCTTTTGCTGCTGCTGCTGCTGCTGCTGCTGCTGCTGCTGCTGCTGCTGCTGCTGATGATGATGATGATGATGATGCCGCTGCTTTTGCTGCTGCTGCTGATTTTTTTGTTGCCGCTGTTTATTTGATCCAGACTGAAAGAAGTTGGAACTAGCAACGGCAACAAACAACAATTACAAAAACAAAAAACAAAAAATACATAGGCCTACGTGTCACGATCATTTTGATCCAACATAGATTAGTTAAAATGACCACGACACGTCAGGCGAGGAATTGATGTAACATTATAAATCAGCTGTCATGTCGTATTAATAGATCACTTTATTCTAGTTTATCTGCTCCATTTGTCTGTCTGTCTGCCTCTCTCTCTCTCTCTCTCTCTCTCTCTCTCTCTCTCTCTCTCTCTCTCTCTCTTCTCTCTCTCTCTCTCTCTCTCTCTCTGTCTGTCTGTCTGTCTGTCTGTCTGTCTGTCTGTCTCTCTCTCTCTCTCTCTCTCTCTCTCTCTCTCTCTCTCTCTCTCTCTCTCTCTCTCTCTCTCTCTCCTCCCCCCCCCCCTCCCAGAGCTCATTTTTGGATGAGACTATAAGCAGAGCTCCTGTTTATCAACGCACACAGAACATCTCTTGCACACCTTAAAACCTGTAGCGCCTTTCCGAATAGTAGGCCGTTTGTGCCAGTAGAAACGGATGACGACATTTGCAAAGATGCATGCACACGGGGACTGCATGTAAAGAAAAAGGGGTGATTATTATCTTCGAAATTATAGATAGAATTTTCGACTCTCGGTTGCTTTTCCCTGAAATTGAAAAGAATTTTATAAACTGCTGATTATTACCCCAATCATCATAAACAAAATAACAATATAATCACTCTATCAAGAGCTACGATGTCATCACATGTAAATTCAGTATCAATAGACACAGAACAACAATGAAAACAGCAGTAACAATGATAGCAGAAACATTCATTTATTTCAAGGGAAAAAGCGCTTGAGGAGATATCTGTCAAACATTTTTAGTTGTAGATCTAGGTAGAGCTGGGAGTAGCACGGTTTAAAAAAAATGTATTCTTAGATAATGAATACACACACACACACACACACACACACACACATAATTTATATAAATATGGGATGAGATCAGTTGAGATGAGAAGTGTGGAGATTATGTCTTTTAAAGAAATGTGTATACTAAAAAATAGTATTGAGTCTTTAATACTGTTTGCCTATCATTTTGCGATGAACTCTTGCTTTTCAGATCCTGTTAGTATTCATGTTAATTTTGGGTGTATTGCTGTTAGGTTTATTCTCCTGTTCAATTTGTTTGTAATCCTCCATACCCCAAAAGGGGTGAAAGGAATTAAATCTTGAATCTTGTGTTTGTGTGTGTGTGTGTGAAATCTTTGAAATCACGAGTAGAAAACATGGCTTGTTTGCATTGATAAGGACTAATCTTATACCAAACACCTTTCATCCACCATGTCGGAATGTGGTTACCCTTACCGGGGGTAGAAACGGTCACATACGAACAATGTCACCATTGGTAAACCTCGGAGCTCCAGCCCAGGAGCGAGAAAAGACAACAAAAAGACCCCCTCCTCCCCCTCCCCCCACCCCCGCGCACACACACACGCACGCACGCACGCACGCATACACACTTACTTTTTGTAGCTTATCAAGTTTTACAAATCAATTGCCAAACACAAAACAGTTAAACTGAATCCAGATCTAGTGGCATTTAAAACATCTTCACATTATGCCTGCAGATAAACCATTGTAAAATTAGTTTACTTTTTGAGACGATCAACGAAATGTCTATTCATATGTGCCCTAATGCTTCAAGACTTTACAGAATGGAGCTGTTCTGTTGTCAGTTCGTGATGTTAAAAATTGTTTTAAAAAAAAAAAGGTTAAGGTGTCACATAACCTATAAGGTCGTAGAAGAGCGAGGCATCAAAGACCTCACCTTCTCTAGGAGCCAGTATATTGAGAGCGGCGCCCATCTCCTCTCCCTCGCTGCTTTACCTTCCCTGATCCTAAAGAGGCAGGTACCCATTTTACAGCTGGGTGAACTGGGGAACTGTACTGAAGCCAGGCGCGCAAACAGTCACCCTTCCAATTGGTAACCACGCTCGATGCTACACAACCTTGGCTTGTGGAAAGCAAGTGCTCTGACCACTGAGCTATCCCGTCCCCTAAGAACTGTAGTGCACTAAATAACGCTCTATTCACTCTACAGAGACCAACTGCCTAATCCTGACTGTGCAGGTTTTTACTTTGTGACATAATTATTTTGCACTGCACTCTTTAGTACTACATTATAATGTGATGTTTTGAAGCATTATAACCTATGCTGTCTCCATTTTGTCCATTCGATTCCGTTTGGCTCGACTACGATCTGTTCGGTCCTGATTTCATCTCATCTCAACTGATCGCATCCCATCTTATCTTATCACTTCGGCTCTAGTCGGTTCAGTTCGGGTTGCGTCGGTTACTGTCGGTTCCGTTCAGCTCTGCTCTGCTCGGCTCGGCTCGGCCCTGCTCGGCTAATCTATCTATCTATCTATCTGTCCCGTAGTCTGACAACCGTGGGGGCACCCTCAAAGACTCAACAACCAGTTCCCTCCATTTCTCTCTCTGTTCTGCCTTTCTCAGGGTTTTGTTGAGTTCTAGGCCTGTCCATTCGCTGATGTTATCCTCCCAGCTCTTCCTTGGTCTGCCTCTTCTTCTTCCTCCTTGGACAGTGCCTTGCAAAACTGTCTTTGCAAATCCTTGGGATCTTGTGACATGCCCATACCATTTAAGTTTACGCTTTTTCACGATCGTTAGAAGGTTCTCATAGGGTCCAATGGTTTGCTGCATTCTGTTATGCACGCTTTCGTTGCTTATGCGGTCTTTGTAGGAGATGCCAAGGAGTCTCCGAAAGCATCTCATCTCCACTGCCTGTACTCTTCTCTCCAAATCTGCAGTCAGGGTCCATGATTCACAGGCATACAGAAATATGGATATGACAAGGGAGCGCATTAGTCTGATCTTGGAGATAAGTGAGATATTCTTATCTCTCCAGATGGTGTTTAGTTTTGACAAAGCTGTTATTGTCTGTGCAGTCCTGCATACTACTTCTGGCTTGGATCCCTGGTCTGATACAATGGCTCCCAGGTACTTGAAGCTTTGAACTGTTTCCAGCTTCTGGTCATTAACCCTGATATCAGTGCTAATGCCGTTGGTGTTATTAGTCATCAGTTTGGTCTTCTCTGCACTGATTTCCATGCCGTATGTTTTGGAGGCCTTATTCAAGTGTTCTGTTAGGCTGGCAAGCTCTTTTTCTGATCCTGCTATTCCATCAATGTCATCTGCGAAGCGGAGGTTTGTGATCATTCTGCCACCAATGCTGACTGATCCTTCATGATGTTCCAGTGCATCAGCCATGATTCTCTCAAGGAAGATGTTGAAAAGAGTGGGTGAGAGTAGACAGCCCTGCCTTACTCCAACTGTTGTTCGAAACCATTCTCCAATGTTGTTGTTGTAGTACACTGCACTGGTGGCCTCGCTGTACAGCTGTTTGATGACTCTTATCAGGTTTGCATTGATGCTGTACAAATTCATGGTTGCCCACAAAGCTGCATGCCACACCCTGTCAAATGCAAAATTCGTGCCAGAAACAACACCATCATTGGCACATGGAATGTGCGGACACTGAGGGCTGCAGGCAAAGTGGAAGAACTGACACATGAGATGTCCAGATATCAATGGCACATCCTTGGGCTCTGCGAAGTCAGGTGGAAAAACATGGGAGAAACAACGACCCAGGAAGACCACAAATTATACTACAGTGGAAAACAGGATAAACATGAACACGGCGTGGGGTTTCTCGTTCACAAAGACACCGTGAACACCGTCATGAGCTGCCAGCCTGTGTCCAGCAGACTTATTACCATCCGCCTGAGAGCAACCCCCTTTAACATAACTATAGTACAGGCATACGCCCCTACATCAGACTGCACAGATGAAGCCATAGAAGAATTTTATGACCAGCTACAAGAGGTTCTGAATCAAATTCCCAAGAAAGACATCCTCGTTGTGCAAGGTGACTGGAACGCCAAGGTAGGAGAAGATGCATGGAAAGATTGGGAGGGCGTTTGTGGGCCACATTGTAATAACCAATCAAATGAAAGAGGCTTGAGACTCCTGGAGTTTGCCAGTAACAACCACCTCCAGCTCGGCTAAACTCGGTTTAAATCCATTCGACTTTGTTATACTCTGCCTTTTATTGGCTTACACAGGCTTGAGCACAGGACATTAAACAGTTATTTAATCTGCATCCCTAAAAGGCTAAAAACAAAACAAACAACATTGAACTACTAGATCCAGAAGACATCAGCATATGTATAATGTTCTTGCAAGATAAAGTTTAAGCTGGAAGACAACTACTTCTACAATTGGAAACAAACAAGACAGTGAGAAAGAAGAAAAAATAGATCTGAATATTTGTAGACTTGTTTCAAGTCAGGATGATTGAAACGTGTGTGGCAGTGATAGATGTGTGGACTTTATTGATTACAGTATCCACTTCATATCCTTTAACCTGACAGCCGTTTCTTGATCAAACTGTAGTCTGCAGAAAGTGTTTGACGAGAGTTGAAGAGAGAAGAAGGGAGATGGGGGCTGGAAAGCAGGGAAGTGGGGTGATGGAGGGGTAGGGGGAGTTTAAAATTAATGGGTTGGTGGGAAGTGGGGGGGGGGGGGGGGGATCGAGAAATGTTTTGGAGAAAGTTTGGAAAACCTGAACTTTGACTATTCCTGTTTTGAAGCCAAATGTGTGATGTACAATCTTCACTGGTTTCTCAGTGGCCTTGTTTGGTTGTCTGACTGGTTTGGTTGGTTTGGTTGGTTGGCTGGTTGATTGGTTGGTTGATTGGTTGGATGGTTGGATGGGTGGTTGGTTGGTTGTTTTCTTTGTTGGTTTGTTGGTTGGTTGGCTTGCTAATTTTCTGGTTGATTAAGTATTTGCCTTGCTGGCGTATTTGTTGGCTGGCTGATGAATTGGCTGGCTGTTTAATCAGGTGTAGTTTGTGGTACTCGACACATTAATTTTTGTTTGAAAAATGTGTGTGTGTTTGTGTGTGCGTGTGTGTGTTTATGTGTCTGTCTGTCTGTCTGTGTCTGTGTCTGTGTCTATGTGTGTCTTTGTGTCTGTGTCTCTATCTCTGTGTATTTCTAGCCGATAGTGAACACGATTACAGCTTAATCAAGAGCTAACTTGTAAAGTCATGAACTTGAAATAAATAATAAGCTACCATAACACAGCATCAGGTTGTTTTTTTAAAACAACATCATTCTGCAGAATCCTAGCTACGCAGTAAAATTTGCACGCAATATTCATCACAAAATCTATTCAAAATGTGCATGAACTTTAAGAAACATTAGTAGGCCTATTCATCTCATTAAGGTGTATTTTGGACCAAACTGTGTTTGTCAAATTTCATGCTGTCTGCATCAGAAAGAAACACAAACAGCAATCCTCAATATCCACATAACTCTACAGCATTCAAACATACAAAACTGATGTTCAAATCTCTACTCTCCCTCAGAACAGAAGAACAGCCGACTGACTTCCACGAAACGCAACCCCCTCTCTGCTGCTGCAGCCTCTACTACTACTACCACTACTGCTCCTACTTCTACCACTACTACTACCACTACTACTACTACTACTACCACTACTACCACTACTACTACTACTACCACTACTACTACTACTACTACTACTACCACCACCACTAACTACTACTACTATTACTACTACTACTACTACTACTACTACTTCTACTACTACTACTACTACTACTACTACTACTACTACTACTACTTCTACTACTACTACTACCACTACTACTACTACTACTACTACTACTACTACTACCACCACCACTAACTACTACTACTATTACTACTACTACTACTACTACTCCTACTTCTACTACTACTACTACTACTACTACTACTACTACTACTCTACTTCTACTACTACTACTACCACTACTACTACTACTACTACTACTACCACCACCACTAACTACTACTACTATTACTACTACTACTATTACTACTGCTACTACTTTTACTACTCCTACTACTCCTACTTCTACTACTACTACTACTACTACTACCACTAACTACTACTACTATTACTACTACTACTATTACTACTACTACTACTACTATTACTACTACTACTACTACTACTATCACTACTACTACTACTAATACTACTATCACTACTACTACTACTACTACTACCACCACCGCCACCACCACCAACTACTACTACTACTACCATCACCATCGCCACCACCACCACCACTAACTACTACTACTACTACCACCACTCCTATTTTGTGTAAATAGATAAATAAATAAAATACGACTATTACTACTACTACAAACTACTACTACTACTACTACTACTATACTACTACTACAACTACTACTACTAGTACTACTACCACCACCACTACTACAACTACTATACTACCACTAACTACTTCTACTACTACCACTACTACTACCACTACCACCACCACTACTACAACTACTACAACTACCACTTACTACTACTACTACTACTACTACTACTACTACTATTACTACCACTACAACCACCACCACCACCACCACTACCACCACCACTACAACTACTACTACCACTACAACTACGACGGGGGCTTCTCTCAAATCCTCAAGGGGCTTTTTTTCTTCCTCGTGTCCTCCTAGCGGCCACAAAGTAATGGACTGAAGCGAGAATTCCGCCAGACATAATAGACACTACAGAACTGGCAGAACTTGACCAGTGTGGCAGCGATGGGTGGAATCAGGTGTCTTGCACTGCCACAGCCTATCCCAGAGAGATCTTGCCTACCACACCATCGCTTCCAGCATTGGAGGGAAAGTGACGAAGCGGAAAATGGCAAAAGGAAACATGGTTTGGTTTGGTTTGGTTTGGTATTGGTTTGGTTTGGTTTGGGAGAAGCAAGGTGGAATCGTGTGGTGTATGTGTGAGTGTGTGTGTGTGGGGGGGGGGGGGGGGAAGGAGGGGTGCGTAGTGTGTGTATATGTGTGTGTGTGTGTCGGTGTCTGTGTGTCTTTGTGTGTGGGGAGGAGGGGGTAGCGAGGGGGGAGGGGGGCGGTGGTGATGGCGTTATTATGTGTGTGTGTGTGTGTGTGTGTGTGTGTGTGTGTGTGGTGTGTGTGTGTGTGTGTGTGTGTGTGTGTGTGTGTGTGTGTGGTGTGTGTTAGTGTGTGTGAGGGGGTTAATGTGTGTGAGGGGGGTTACTGTGTGCGTGTATTGTGTGTGAGAGGGAGGTGTGTGTGCGCGGGGGGGATATTGTGCGTGAAGAGGGAGGGTGGGTGGTGAGTGTGTGTGTGTGTTGTGTGCTTTATGTGTGTTTGTGTATTTGTGTGTGTGTGTGTTGTGTGGTGTGTGTGTGTGTGTGTGTGTGTGTGTGTGTGTGTGTGTTGTGTATTATGTGTGTGTGTGTGTGTGTGTGTGCGCGCGCGCGTATGTGTATGTGTGTGTGTGTAGTTCGAGAAAATGACACCTAGTTATGGGTGCGCGCGCACACACACACACACACACACACACCACACACACACACACACACACACACACACACACAACACAACCCAACACAAACACAAAAGCGAAGGAGGCTAACGCACCGGTGACCATCAAGCGAGGTGAAGGGCGTGAGTCAAGTGGTGTATTAGTTACGACTGAGCAAGCCTTCAGTGGTGAAGATGTGTACAGCAGCGTGCTGTCCTCAACACTCCTAGCCTGGCCTAGCCTAGCCTAGCCTAGTGCCTGACCCGGTGCCCTCAGGTAGCCAGGCCAGCAGTGCCTGTCTGCACGACTGTTGTTGGTCTTGCTTATTTTGGGGGGGCTTCCCCCAACTTAACACCCAGGAGATGTGTGAGGATACGCATTTGTATTACTCACCTTTCTCTGTTAGTTCGTTTATTACGAGGATAACGGAATCCGCACTTTTTTTCTTGTGCTTTTTTTGACACGTAGTCTCCATGTGCATGTAGTTTTGTCAATGTTGTCATCCGTTCTCACTGGCACACAATGGTTTATTCTTCGGAAAAGTGGAACAGGTTTTAACATGTGCGGAAGATGTCCTGCGTAAGTTCACACACGGGACCTCGGTTTATAGTCTCATCCTAAAGGACTTTTGTGGGGAGTGGTGTCGGCATTGATGTTAACTTAACTCCAGGGAAACATATTCCCTTGAATGGGATTCGAACCCTGGTCAGCTAGATCATGAGTGCAATGCGCAACGCTCTAACCAACCTGGCAATCCCGTCCCGGCCCTACACACCTATCCCGTCACAGCGATGAATCACTTAGAGACCGTGAGAACACACTGGCTGAGAAGTGAGCGTGCTTGATGTTTTTATCAAGCACCGCGTCAAATAGGCAGCCATACTCCAACTTCAGAGGATGTTATCGTCCCTTAGGTTAGCTACGCTAAGAACTTGTCATTCCTGAAGACAATCTCAACATAGCAACATTTCAATCTAGGCTTTGACGCTTGGCTTACCTTAATAACTGACACACCTTTGGGCCTAGGCCTAGTCTGGATTGGTGGGTCAGTGGCTGGCTAGTTGATTAGTTGGTTGGTTTACTGATAATCAGTTTGCACAAAGGAACGATTGTAGACACTGTAGAAGTGACTATTTTTGTATGTTTGTTTCAACAATATTTTGTTTAAAAGTCATACAAATTTACATAATCATACACAAGAGAAACAGCAAACCTAACGCTTATACTGTGCTGAACAGGATTATGCTAGCTCTTTTATATTAAGCAGCTATTAACCATTAAAATTGATGCTTCTCTTTTAGCTGATACATGTTTTCGGTCAGCAGCCTATAAACCAAAAATCCTCTCTTCAAAAGTCATTGTGCTTATCCATATTTCATAAAGGTAAAAAAAGAACTGTCAGTAAAAGGGTGAAAGGGTGGCGCAGCGCTAAGTAGCGACGCGTTCTCCCGCTCTCCCCGGGGAGAGCAGCCCGAAGTGGTATGAAATAAAATCTGAGCGCTTTGATTTGTTGCTTTACAAGATTCAGCGCTATATAAATTCCATACATTATTATTATTATTATTATTATTATTATTATTATTATTATTATTATTATTATTATTAAAAGACTTGACAGCCAAATTAACTTATATAGCTAATAAGATTATTCACGACTGATCATATAACTTTCGAATTGTGGTGATAATCAAATATTCCTCTTTGTTTTGAAGGCACAAAGTTTAAAAAAAATTGAATCCAGTAGGGAAATAATCCCAGAGGAGTTTTGTTGGGTCGGGGTCTGCTGGGAAAGGTCAGATTTCATTTGATTTGACTTCCCCCGTGGGGATGCCGGGAGTCTGTCAGTATAAACAGCATCCCCACCTTCTGGAAATCATCTGCTAGGAATTCCCTCTTTTCTATCCCTCTCTTATTTCTGCATTGTTTCTTTTTCTTTTTGTCACCTCCTTCTCGTCTATTTTCTGCCTTCTTGGTCCATTCTCCTGCCTTTTTTCCAGAAAGACTTACAAAGTTTTCTCTCCCATACCGAAGTCGGATGTGCTGGGCCTGAATTGTCAGTCGCTTAACTGCAGCACAACGCATTTTCGCTCATATGGCAGATAACAATAGTTGCTGTCTGAGTGTCCTACGGCGAAGAAAAAGAAGAATTGACTTGACTAGACTGCATTGGGATGGATTGCGTTGTATCACTTTAGTTGAAATACATTGCTTATGATGTATTGCATTGTATTATGTTGTATTGCATTGCATTGATTGAATTGCTTTGTCTTGTCTTGTTTTGCATTTGCTCTCAGTCATAACTCAATTCTACTGCATAACATCGTAAGAGCTAGGCTATATGAAGCAGAACATGTACCTTCGTAATGTGGTGTATTTTTCGTGTCTGTCTGAATGTTTTGTTTGCCTATGAACATCTTTTTATAATATATTTTTGTCAGATACAAATTTTCAATTGCTTTGGGCTTATGTGCCTTAAGTGCTTAGCTAGTGTATATAAAATCTCCATTCATTTTCTCATTCTTCATAGACCAACACTCAAAAATATAGATCAAGATGTCATGAAATGGCAAATGATTGATGTCATATTTGTTTGGTAAGCACGTAATGCATTGATTTCGTGCAGTGTTACGAAATCCTTTGTAATGACATGTTTGCTACTTCATTTCATTCTCTGATGTATTATTAAGCTTTAAGTAAAAACAATAAAACCAAAAAACCCCCACCTTTGCTCATAATCTACATAGACAGTTATCATTTCAGTAATAAATTCTTTGATAAAGAATTTGACTAAACTTTATTTCATCATATTTTTTATTAATGAAAATATAATTTTCTGCAGCAAGAAATCAATCAAAATATAAACCAATCATTTACGAAAAAAAAAAGTAAGCTAACTTCTTCAGTTCGTCTTCAAACTAACCAAAATGTTGTCTGAGATCAAAATTCTCAACTAAAATCTGACAAAGATATAATATCAGCCCCCCAACCCGCCTCCACCCCACTCTGTGTTCCTCACATTTCTATCCGCCTTAAGCCTTGCATAGACTCTCATTTCACACAGGTCGATAGTGACTGTACTATGCACTAGAGAGGTAGGCAAGAAGGAAAAGGCAAACCTCTGTGAGCCAAGAAGAAGAAGAAGAAGAAGAAGAAGAAGAAAAGTGTAAAGTCTGCTTCATAGTCTACGTCATCCATCAAATATATGGAAAAGTTTCTGTCTGTACAATATGAGCATTAGAAAAATTTCACAGAGAGAGAGAGAGAGAGAGAGGAGAGAGAGAGAGAGAGAGAGAGAGAGAGAGAGAGAGAGAGAGAGAGAGAACACACAAATAGACGCAAACAGAGAAAGACAGAATGATAGAGGGAGACAGACGCTTGAAGAGAGAGAGAGAGAGAGAGAGAGAAGAGAGAGAGAGAGAGAGAGAGAGGAGAGAGAGAGAGAGAGAGAGAGAGAGAGTGAGCGAGTGAGTGAGTGAGTGAGTGAGACGGCGGCACACACACACACACACACACACACACACACACACACACACACACATGTTAACACGATATGGAGACCATAAACCGAGGTCTCGTGTGCCAACGCGCGCAGAACATCTTGCGCACACGTTAAAACCCGTTCCGCTTTTTGAATGAGTAGGTCATTGTATGCCGGTGGGAACGGATGACAAAACTGCATACACACGGGGACTAGATGTAACAGAGCAAATGAGTGCTTGTTCCGTTATCCTCGAAATAACAGAAAAATAAAATAAAGATAAAATAACAGAAAATTAAACACACACACACACACACACACACACACACACACACACTACAAAAACACACACACACAACACACACACACACAACCACTCACGCACACACATTACAATCAACCTACAGACACACACACACACACACACACACACACACACACACACACTACAACACACACACACACACACTACAACACACACACACACACTACAACACACACAAACATACACACACTACAACACACACACAACCACTCACACACACCACACACACACACACACACACACACACACACCACACCCCCCACCACCACCACCACCATCACACCACCACCCCCCACTCAACCCCCCCCCCCCACACACACACACACACACACACCGAGAAGAAAATTCTATAGAAAAAAACAACCCAACAACAACAACCCCGAAGCAGACGATGCTTATTTCTTATAACAGCAACGATGGATACGAATGATGGACGACAGCGGGACCTCAGGGTTGTGCCTGTCCTGTCTAGCAGCGATCCATCCAGAAAATCCCCCATGAAAGCATTTCCCAGGACAGGAGAGCGAGCGGGATTTAAAGGTGGATTCACCCTTCCCCCCGCTGTCCTTGCATCATTCTTGCGTGACTGATTTCTGATTAGATCCTTCAATACCATGCGAGGAAGGAAGGAAGGAAGGGAGGGTAGGTAGGGAGGGAGGGAGCTAGGTTGTTCAGAAGAAGAAGAAGAAGAAGAAGAAGAAGAAGAAGAAGAAGAAAGAAGAAGAAGAAGAAGAAGAAAGAAGAAGACAGAAAGAAAGAAAAAGTGGAGGGGAAAAAAACTGTGTCAGTGTGTCTGAGCTTAGGAGAGGAGAGAGGGGTTCGAGAGTGCGGTGCATGGATAAAACATAAGATTTATGAAAGAGAGGGGGGAGGAGAGAGAGAGAGAGAGAGAGAGAGAGAGAGAGAGGAGAGGAGAGAGAGAGAGAGAGAGAGGAGAGAGAGAGAGGAGAGAGAGAGAGGGAGAGAGAGAGAGAACGAAAGAGACAGAGAGATAAAACAGAGAGACAGACAGACAGACAGAGAAAGTGTGTGTGTGTGTCAAGTCAAGTCAAGTCAAGTCAAAATTTTATTTCCAGATGGTACATTGAATAAGCAATGCATTTGCTTTTTTTCATCAAGCCATCTATCTAAGAACAAATTTCGTAATGATTATACTAAGACATTACATTATTGCATCATTTACCGTTAAATTAAACCAGTAAGAAGAGGAAAAAATCGATAAGGAGATACATTGAAAATACAAATTACCACATATACATATACATGCACACACATACTCATGCACACCTGAGCGCGTGCGCTCTCACGTCCACACACACATTTAAATAAAAATGTTTTAAAGAATTAAAAAGAAAATCATAAAACGTCAGGACAAACAAACTACTTCACCTACTGTTACATCCATTCTTTCACGTTTATACTTTAGATAGTAAAAAGGTACAAGAATAAAACGTTAGAAAATACTAGGCATTCGTCATTACTGACAATATTACCTTCAATGACCTCCCTCCTCTCCTCCTCCACCCAGCAAACGTGTGCTTTTTTTGCGTTCATACTTTTCAAATAGCGCTTTTAAAAAATGACATATTGACACAATAGCTATCAAAGCAAGATAAGGCAAATAAGATTATAATAATGATTATCATAATAGAGATACAATTATAACAACAATTGCCCATCACCATGAGACCACAATATAACAAATGATCCCCATCACCATGAGACAACAACATAACCATGATAAAAAGAAAAGCATTGGAAAGGATGGGGGTGGGGGAGGAGTATCAAGGGGGAAGTGGAAATACACCTTCAATCAAATTAATAGTTTAAAAAGAAAGACAAATATTCAAACAAGTAGGACCCCTATTTCGATACATAATTCAAAAGCCCATAATCCACTGGACTATCAAACTAAAAACAATATCATACTAAAACAGTATCTCTT
>CM054141.1:55585700-55590700 GCA_028751875.1 Rapana venosa
TGTGTGTGTTGTGTGTGTGTGTGTGTGTGTGTACGCCCACATGCACGAGTATTACTTTTTTTATATCAAAGTATAAGCTTCCATGGTCACATGAAGAAACTGAAAGCTGAATCCCAGAAATCTCTCAATGCTGTTTGCAGGATAGTTCAGACAAGCTTAGGAGTACATGACAACAGCGCCACTGCTTTTTTTCCCCAACCATCTTCTTGCTTGGTCAAATCTGTACTGTAGTTATCACATAGAGAACTTTTCAAAAACTTCTAACCTCAAATCTTTAAGTCCCAGTCAATGTTAAGGATTTGTTATATGTTTGCCAAGGAGATATATGCACTACTCTTATATAAAGTGTGTACGCTCATGAGGGAGAGAAGTTCTTGGGGAGAAAATTAATAGTGTCTGAAACTAACTTGAAAACTCTCTCTTAAACCTAACAGCATATTGAAAAGTTGAGTAGCTTTGTTCTTCCAAACTGACAACCCATCCTAGGAGGAGGGATGATTTTTTTGTGATTGTATTTTTGCATTTCTGGATTTTAATTTTTTGATTGGTTACTTTGAGTTTCTTCTCTTCTCTCTCTGTCTCTCTGTCTCTCTGCCTGTCTCTCTCTCTTCTTTCTCTCTCTGTCTCTCTGTCTCTCTTCTCTCTCTCTCTTCTCTCTCTCTCTCTCTCTCTCTCTCTCTCTCTCTCTCTCTCTTTCTCTCTCTCTCTCTCAACTGCGAGGTGCACTTATCGTATTTTTGTTTTAATACTCCGGCTGGAAATTTTCAAATATCCAAAGTCTGTTTTGGGCCTGGATGCAATAATAAAAACATATGCGGCGAAAGTCTTTTGGGTTTTAGGTTTGCTGCTCAAGGCACTCCCTAGTCTCCTTCTCTTTCACAACATGTTTACAGGGAAATTCAAAAGATAATATGAGAGTTTGTTTTGGGGGTAGGGTTTGAGTGTCTAAAAGCGTTATTTTCCTCCTCAAACTCATAGGCTTGTGTGTGTGTGTGTGTGTGTGTGTGTTGTGTGTGTGTGTGTGTGTGTGTGTGTGTGTGTGTGTGTGTGTGTGTGTGTGTGTATGTGTGTGTGTGTGTGTGTGTGTGTATGTGTGTGTGTGTGTGTGTGTGAGTGTGTTGTGTGTGTGTGTGTGTGTGTGGTGTGTGTGTGTGTGTGTGTGTGTGTGTGTGTGTGTGTGTGTGTGTGTGGATGTGTGGTGTATGGTGAATATGTGTATATTTGTATGTGTATGTAGTGTGTAGATGTAGTGTGTGTTGTGTGTTTGCGTGCGTATTGGCGTGCGGTCGCCGTGGTGTGTGTATGTGTTGTGGTGTTTGCGTGGTCTGCAGTGCGTGTGTGTGTGCGTGCGTGCGCGCATGTGTGTGCAAGCACGCGCGGCGCGTTTGCGTGAGTGGTTGTGTGCGTGCGTGCGTGCGTGCGTGCGTGCGTGGGTCTGATGGCCGATGAGGGCTTCATGGTGAACATATCATTGATGCTAAAAGTCATCCAAACGACCATTCAGAAGTTAGATTATGTGAGTCGTTTCCACGTTCATAAAGCCCCCAGTCCTCTCCTGTCATTATTTTAGTGCGAACTTTTCATCCTGCTTTATGACATGGCTTCTGTGCATTGCCAGGGATTTACAAGACATTCTTTCTAGCTTATATTTTTCTCTCTCGTAAACGTATGATTTATGGTTTGAAAAAGAAGTTTGCCAAAATTTTTCAGTTTTGCATAGAGGACACAGCAATAAACCATTATACGATACTATATTTATACTAATATATCTATATATCTTCTACTAACTACTCTTTCTTCTGGGGGTGTGTGCTGCTGGCGTGTGCTTGTTTTATTCTGCCCTTAACCTCCTCCCCAAAAACTTTCTCCTAATTTCTTTTCTACTAATCAACTACTCTTTCGTACTAGGATATATTACTAAAATCTACCACAATACCTACTGCTGCTGCTGCTACTTCTACTCTTTACTATAATGAGTAAAATTTGTATATATAGTTATAGTAAATAAGTAGCATTGAGCAAACAGAAGAAAAAAGCTGCAGCGCTAGTTAGGAAGTAACACATTGTTGTTGTAGGGGGGAAGAATAAATAGAAGTAGAAGGAAAAAAGTAGAATAAGGCACTAAAATATAGCAACTTTTTTGCAATGTAAAATTTGGGGTTATAAGGCCCTAGTCATTGTTTCTCAAAGATTCTTGGCGGGTTTTTGATTTTTGTTGCATTCGTTGTTTGGTATATATCTGGCTTTTTTTTCTGTCAGATTTAAACGCAAAAAGTATTTTTTTAAAGTCAAGACTTTTTGGCGCTAACCAATAAACATAACTTTTTGTTACATTTATTTTTTTCAATGAAAGAAAAGATATTTGTGAGATATTGTATAATTATATTATATATTATTTTTTGATTATTTTTTTTATTTTTATACACACACTGTGAACCCATAACACCTGATTTTAATTTCCCCTATTTCTTTCCTTCTGGGGGGGAGAGTTTGGGGTTTGGTTTTGGGGGTTTGGGGGTTGGGTTTTGGGGGGGGTTTTATTGGGGGGGGGGTAAAAGGGTAGTGTTGGGGGGGGGGGTGGGGTTGGTTTTGAGGGGGGGGGGGTTTTTGAGGGGGGGGGCGGAAAAGGGGGGGGGGGGGGGTTTGGGGGGTTATATAATAACGTGATGGAAATAAACGTCCAATCTCAATTATACCAAATTGTTAAAATTAATTCACCTTTTTTGACAAGTGGAAAATTTGAAAGGGAGAAGTGCTTCATTTCCGTTCTTAGAGACTGTTTTTTTGGCAAGCGCCCCTGTCAAGATCACTTGACTTGGAAAGAAAAGATGTTTTGCACTAGATCAACAGCGACACACTTTGTTTCATTGAATTTAGCAAATTGGGGGGTTTGTGAAAGATGTTTTTTTCGGGGGTCGTAAACCATTAAACATAAACCGTTTTGAAGTCATTAGCTTACTCTTCATCAATCGTATATTGCTCCAACAAAACCACGGAGGAATGAGCTATATAATAAAAATAATAATAAATCTAATATTTGTATACTCTTTTCTTTTTTTTCCGGGATTTTTCTATTTCTTTGTTTTTTCCAGAATTGTCCCCTGCCGGAATTTTTTTCTTTTTTTAAAATTGTTGTTTTCTATTTTCTGTTTGTTTCCTTTTCTGTTTATGATGCTGTTAAAAAAAAAGCCTTTTACAAGGAGCAACACATCCATCTTGACCCGTTTCTTCATTGTAATTATGTATTTACACGTCCTTGCCCGTATTTCAGTTTTTTTGTCAAAACCCACGTCTTACTTTAAAACAACTGTTAACGTTCATATTTCGATTCTCTGTTCCGAGATAATAAAGTATTCAATAGAAATTTGTTTATTATTGATCAAAGAAATAGTTTTATACTCTTACTTTAAAACCATTGATAACGTTCACATTTTGTGATTCTCTTTTCTGAGAATGATAAATCATTTAAGATGGGGCTTTGTTTATTATTCTCAGAGGAATAGTTTTATACGTCTTACCTTTAAAACCATTGATAAGTTCCTTTGTAAATTCTCTTTTCTGAATGATAATTATTTGCATTGGATTTTTTTATTACTCATCAGAGAAAAGTTTTTATTTACGTCTTACTTAAAAAAACCATTGATAACTTTCCCACATTTTGTGATTCTATTTTCGAGTTAAATATTTGATGGATGTGTTTATTATTCATCAAGAAAATGGGGTTTTTATGATCACACAAAAAATCCACTTCAAGCCTTGCCCCCCTCATTCACACTTGCTAGGGTTTTTGAGAAGTTGTTTTAAATTTCGGGAGAGCTTTTGTTTTCCAAATGTGTTTCTGCACAACAGAATAAGCATGTACACTGCACTACATCCAACGCCTGTTGTTAATAGAACCCGGTGCATCAGGGAAGCTGGCCTCATCATACCTCTGGCTATAACTTGCCCCGTACTTCTGTTACCAAAAAATGGGAATGTATCGTTTATTTATCTATTTATTTTTATTTGTTAATTTATTTATTTATTTTTAATTTAATTTATTTATGCCACTTTAAGTCACGAGATTTCTCTGCATGAAATTCGGGCTGCTCTTCCCGGAGAGAGCACGTCGCCACAAGAGCAGCCCCACTTTTTTTTTGGGTTCTTGCAACTGTTGTTTTTTATGAGGGGCTTTTTTTCTAATTAATTTTGCCAGGGACAACTCTCTGTTGCCGGGGGTTCTTTTACGTGCGTGAATAATTTTGTGTAACACCGGGGACCTGGGTTTAATCATCACCGAAAGACTAGCGCCGAGACCACCCTCTATGGCTAATGGACGAGGAGGAAAATTTCGGACCCAAACGGGAGCGAGCCACGCACACTTCCGGACCCGGACTTTTCTTTTCAGACAGGCGCGTTACCTCTAGACCACGACCCAAATTTAGCACATTAGGAACCCCCCCGCATAGCCTAAACCCTGTTAGTTCAGCCTTGATCACTTGCAGTTTAAGCAGAAACGACGCCCATAAACTAAGATTCGGTCGGGTTCCTCTCACAAATGCCATCAACATAGGTCCTCTCCTTCTCTCTCTTCCCATCTCGCGTACAGGCGTCCCCGCAGACAAGAAAGCACCTCGCTTGGTGGCGACGGGTCCTACTGTCAGAAACATTGATGTTTGGCAAAAGCGATTAGCGGGGCTTATATTTGTCTCAAGAACGGATTTTAGCGCCATCGCAATCATTGCTGACAAAAGCCAAAAGTCAAGTCCTGCCGAAAAGTAGGCTTTGATCCGATTATTCCGCGGGCTGGTGTTCAGATAAAGGTGGTGACTTTAAGAGCAGCAAAAAGCAAATGTTGTTTTGTGGTATCGTTCATAAGAGGCCAACCCTACATCTCCAGAATCTTTATGTATGGAGATGTATGGTTGTGGCTCCTTAAAGTGTTTTGGGTGGTCTTGAGTAACGCTTCTGCCTAAAAGCGAAAAGTTCGGGTCGAAAGTGTGCGGTGGTTTGAATCCCGT
>CM054141.1:55595700-55600700 GCA_028751875.1 Rapana venosa
TGTGTGTTGTGTGTGGTGAGAGAGGGGAAAAGGAAGAGAGAGGTTTTGTGTGTGTGTTGTTGTGTGTGTGGTGTGTGTGTGTGTGTGTTGTTGTGTGTGTGTGTGTTGATATCTTCAGTTTAACGTCTATTCACATTTTGTGATTTTAAGACGGTGGGGTGTATTTTGTGTGAGAGAGAAACTCTCTGAAACTCTGAAATGATTTAATGCACATTGGCCTTAGGCCACAATACAATATTATTTATGTTTAGAGAGAGAAAAGAGAGAGAGAGAGGAGTGTGGGTGTGTGTGTGTGTGTGTTGTGTGTGTGGTTGTGTGGTGTGTGTGGTGTGTGTGTGTGTGTGTGTTGTTGAGAGAGAGAGAGAGGTGGGGGTATGTTTGTGTGTGTGTGTAAAGATACTTTCACACGCTTCGGTGGCGGGTTTTTGGCAAGAGGTAGTTTGTCCTTGGAAGAGTCCAGAGTGCCGTTCGGTGTCCTGCAAATTGACCTACACTGTTCCTTCGTTAGGTCAGCCTGGCTGGATGCGTGCTGTGGTCATTTACTGAGTGTTTCTGTCTTTTCTTCTGCTTCTTCTGCTTCTCTTTTTTCTGTATATTTTTTCTGTTGTGGGTTTCTTGTAACTGTGTTTGTGTGTTCCTTTTTTTTTTTTTTTCTTTTCTTTTTTTAGGGAGGGGGAGTGTTTTTGTTCTCCTTTTGGATTTTTTTTCTCCTTTGAAACTTTTTTTCTTTCTTGTATCTTTTGTATTTTTTTTTGTAATCATCTTCTTCTACTTCTTCTTTTTCTTCCCCCTCCTCCTCTTTTCGTTTTTTGTTCCCACCCACCTTCCCACCTCCACCACATCAGAACCTCCTCCTTCTCTTGATCCTCCATTTTTCTCCTCCTTGACCTCCTCATCCCTTTTTCAGCTTCTTGTTCTTCTTGTTCTTCTTGTTCTTCTTGTTCTTCTTGTTCTTCTTCCCTTTTTCTTCTTTACTTCTTACTTCTTCTTCTTCTTCTTCTTCTTTATTTTTTCTTCTTCTTCTTTTTTTCTTCTTCTTTTCTTCTTCTTTCCCTTTTTCTTCTTCTTCTTTCTTCTTCTTCTTCTTCTTCTTCCGTCTTCTTCTTACTTCTCTTCTTCTTCTTCTTCTTTCTTCGTCTTCGTCTTCCTTCGTCTTCCTTCTTCTTTCTCTTCTTTTTTTCTTTCTTCTTCTTCTTTTTCTTTCGATTCTTCTTCTCTTCTTCTTCTTCTTTCTTCTTTCTTCTTCTTCTTCTTCTTCTTCTTCTTCGTCTTCTTTGCAATTCTCTTCTCTTGCAATTCTTCTCGCAATTCTTTTCGCAATTCTTTTCTCTTCTTCGCATTCTTCTTCGCTACTTCTTCTTCTTCTTCTTCTTCTTCTTCTTCTTCTTCTTCTTCTTCTTCTTCTTCTTCTTCTTCTCTTCTTCTTCTTCTTCTTCTTCTTCTTCGTTTTTTTTTGCAATTTCTTCTTCTTTGCATTCTTTCTTCGCAATTCTTCTTTTTGCAATTCCTCTTCTCCTTCTTCGCATCTTCTTGGCTACATTCCTTCTTTTCTTCTTCTTCTTCTTCTTCTTCTTCTTCTTTTCTTTTCTTCTTCTTCTTCTTTTCTTTTCTCTTCTTCTTCTTTTTCTTTTTTTCTTTTTTCTACTTTTTTCTTCGCAATTCTTTTTCTTGCATTCTTCTTTTTGCATCTTTTTCTGCAATTTTCTTCGTTCAATTTTTATTCGCAATTCTTCTTTGCATTCTTGTTCGCAATTCTTCACATCTCTTCTTTATCTTTACATTCTCCTTCTTTGCATTCTTTTTCTTCGCTTTTTCTTTTTTGCATTTTTTCGCCTTTTCTTTGCAATTCTTCACGATTTCTTCTTCTTTCCATTCTTCGTCTTCTTTCAATTCTCCTACTTTTCTACTTTTTAATTTTTCTTTTTGCTATTTTTTTCTTCTTTTCTTTTCTTTTCTTCTTCTTTCTTCTTCTTCTTCTTCTTCTTTCTCTCTTCTTTTTTCTTCTTCTTCTTCTTTTTCTTCCTCCTCCCCCTTCTTTTCAATTTTTCTCTCTCCTCCTTTCTTTCTTTTCTTCTTTTTCTTCTTCTTCTTCTTTTCTTCTTTCTTCTTCTTTTTCTTCTTATTTTCTTCTTCTTCTTCTTTCTTCTTTTTTCCTTCTTCTTCTTCTCTTTTCTTCTTCTCCTTCTTTATTATTATTATATTGTTTTGGTTGTTGGCTGTTGTTATTGTTATTGTTTGTTGTATTGTTGTTATTAATGTTCGATCCTTTTTTTGCATCTTTCTTTTGCAACCTTTCTAGTTTTCAAAACTGATAATGGGCTTGCTCTTGGTTAAGCTTTCCTACATAACAATATTATGGTAGCCTGTGTTACGATCCCCTTTTTTCCCATTGAACATAATTATAGTTTTCGGGTTGGCATTGTTTTGTAATTTTCTTCTTTCTCGCTCCAAAAATACGTTTGTATTAATGGCACACCCTCACCCGGTTTACTTCATACCGCAAAACGTTCCAAAAGTTATTGTAACAAAATTCAATCAAAACCGTCAAAATGAATGTGGAGTCTACAAGGACGTCCTGGGATCGGTTCTCTTTACTCTCTACACTGCCCACTCTCCACATAAAATAAACAACCACCATATTGATCACCTTTCTGTGCTGAGATACTCACTAGTGCAAGATAAAGTTAAAAACTCTTCTTCCCCATGACAAATGTTCTTTCTTCCTTCAAGACATTCAAACTATGATTCAGGAACAAGTTCAATTAATACCGATAAAACGACCATGCTCATAGGGACTGAACTAAATTTTTTCCTCCCCTAAGAATCATTTAAAATTTGGGAATCCTTTAGTTCTTTGGGCAACTCTAAGTTTAAGGTTTGTTTTCTTGACACACACTCTCTATGAAAAAATATTACCAAAACCCACCCGTCCTGTTTCTATCCAATTACGGCAATAGGGATTTCGCAAGTTCTGTCACTGATGAATTCCAAGCTTGTTTACTTCTTCATTTTTTTTCACGTTTACATTACTTTAATTCTCTTTTGGTTGGCCTACCGCATCATAACATCCACTTCTTCAAGCATAAAAATTTCGATGTCAAAGACAGAAAAAATCTGAAACATCATTTCTCTGCGATCTCTTCACTGGGTGCTTCTCAAAAAGCCTGAAGTAAAGATAATACCCTCGTTTCAAATGTTTCCACAAATCGCACCCTCTTATTCTTTTGTAACTGTCTTCCTTTTTACATTACCCTTCCTCTTCAGCGCAGATACTTTGTTTCGAACACCAGATTCAAACAAACATTGGCTGACGATCTTTCTCTGTTTCTGGCGTCATGAATGACCTCCTCTTTCACTCGGCCAAAAGCCTTTTTGTACTTCAAATCCACCTCAAAACAACTTATTTCCTACCTAGACTTTCCTCATATCCGTCTTTACTTTTCAAACATTTTTCTCCAATTTTGTTCGGGGTATGTTCGGGGGGTTGTGTGGGGTGTGGGGTGTGTGTGTGTGTGTGTGTTGTGTTTTGTGTGTGTGTGTGTTGGGGTGGTGGTTTTGTGTGTGTGGTGTGTGTTTGTGTGTGTGTTGTGTGTGTGTGGTGCCGGGGGCGTGCATAATTTGGAAATTGTTATTCATATATAATAATAATAATAATATAATTTTAATAATAATTTTAATAATAATAATAATATAATAATAATAATTAATAAATAATATGGAATTTAAAATACGCTATATCTTGAAAAAGCAAATCAGGAGTTCTGCTGTAAATTTTTTTGAGAGCAAGCGCTTCGATTTGTTTGTTTTCAAATTCAGCGCTATATAAATTATTATTTTATCATTCTTGTTTTTTTTTTTTGTTTTATCCATTTTATACAATAATTTTGAAAATCTCGATTTAACATTGGAAATGGTTCCAAGTTTATTTTTTCTGTGCTTTGGGATTTTTGTTTCTCGTTTGTGTGGTTTTTGTGTGTGTGTGTGTGTGTGTGCGGCGTGCGTGGTGCGGTGCGTGTGTGTACGTGTGTGTGCGTGTGTGAATGTGTGTTTTAGTGTGTGTGTTGGTTGTGTGTGTGTTGTGTGTTGTTAATTTGTGTGTGTTGCAGTGTGGTGTATGTTTTTTGTAGAGGTATGGGCGTGCGTGCGTGCAGTGGGTTTTGTGTGTGTGTGTGTTTTGTGTGTTGTTTTTTGTTTTTCGTGTGTGGTTATGTGTGTGTTTATAGTATGTGTGTGTGCGTCGTCTGTCGGTCGGTCGTGTGTGTCTAGTCCCATGTGTTTTTCTGTCTTGCTTTCTTTCCTTCTTTTGTTACCCTCGAATGTTTCTGTTTTTTCTTCTTAGTGTCATTCTCATCATTCGCTCTTTCTCCTGTATTGTTTCTTCAATATTGACTTTTCCCAAAGGGCCCTTACACTGTCAAAGAAAATTGCATGGTTTTTGGGGTTCTTGTTTTCCCTACAATGGAAACATACACAGGAACAGAATCTTCAGTAAACAGTTGAAGCACAGCCATTACTTAAGTAAAGAAAACACATGTAGGGACATTGGGTTTCATTGTTAATCGTTGGTCTTTTCAATCTTGTTGGCTGGAGCACGGCTTGGGGGAATAGCCTTTTGGTTTGAGCAAGTGAAGGAGGGGGGGGGGGGGTTTTCTTCTGTTCTTGTTCTTTTGTTTCTTTTTGTTGTTGTTCATTTCTTCTTCATCTACTTTTCTTCTTCTTTTTCTTCTTCTTCTCTTCTTCTTCTTCTTCTTCTTCTTTTCTTCTTCTTCTTCGACTTCGATGAGTTTGTCCTTCTTTTCCTCCTCCTTCTCCTCTCTTCCTCCTCCTCTTCTTTTCTTCTTCTTCTTTCCCCCCTCCTCCTCGTCCCTTCCTCTTCCTCCTTCTTCTCCTTTTTTTTAATTGGCTAGTGTTAAATATGCTTTCCTATTGTACTTCTTTTGCATTTTTTGCTGCCAAATTTTCTGTGACTTTCCTATCCTGCTGTACCACGCCTCTCATTT
>CM054141.1:55603200-55644275 GCA_028751875.1 Rapana venosa
ACATACAGACAGAAAGAAAGACAAGACAGAAAGAAAGAAAGAAAAGAAAGAAAGACAGACAGACAGAAAGAAAGAAAGAAAGACAGACAGACAGACAAACAGACAGACAGACAGACAGACAGAAAGAAAGAAAGACAACAGAAAGAAACACAGACTGACAGACAGACAGAAAGACAGAAAAACAAAGACAACACAATGACCCGAGTTGAATTGCTTTGTCCAAAGAAACAATGCCGCCCTTCAACTCTAAGCCTTCTTCCCAATAGTGACCATGGACAGAAAGCCTCAGGGAACCCTCCTCTGAGACCAAAGCTACTGACCATGCACACAATCTAAGAGGACATGACGACATATAAAAAAGACTAGGATGAAAAAAAAAGACCGAAGGGGGAAAAGAAAAAGAAAGGAGGAAATAAAGAACGGGCAAACAAGTCAAAACGGACAAGGAATACTTGAGAGAACGAGGAACTTGAAAACGAAGGAAATGAAAGAGAGAGAGAGAGAGAGAGAGAGAGAGAGAGAGAGAGAGAGAGAGAGAGAGAGAGAGAGAGACACAGACAGACAGACAGACAGTGACAGAAACAGAGACAGACAGACAGAGAGAGACAGACAGAGACAGAGAAAGAGAGGAGAGGGGAAAGAGGGAGGGAGAAGAGAGAGAGAGAGAGAGAGAGAGAGAGAGAGAGAGAGAGAGGGAAGGAGAAAAGAAAAGACAGGGAAACAAAAGAAAAGAAAAAGAGCGGAAAAAAAGAGAAGAAGACAGTAAAAAAGAAGGGAAAAAAACAAAAAAACCCAAAGAAACAAAAGCTGAAAAGGAATAAAAAAAAAGAAAAACAACAGACCCCAGCCCCAAAAAATTGGGGGCAAAATTAACAAAGCCCCCGGGGGGCTTCCCAAAACCCCCTTTTTGCTTCTTTCCTCTCCCCCTTTCCTTTTCTTAAAGATCGGTTAAAAAACCGCCCTCCATCTTCTTCTCCTTCTCTCTCCCCTCTCTCTCTCCTCCTCTCCTCCCTCTCTCTCCCTTTTCTCTTCCTCCCCAAGATGGATTGAAAACCCCGCTTCTTCCTCCCTTCTTCTCTCCTCTCTCTTCTCCCTCTCTCTCCTCTCTCTCTCTCTCTCTCTCTCTCTCTCTCCCTCCTCTCTCCTCGGCCTCCCCCCTTCTTCGTTTTCCCACTTTTCTCTCTTCTTCCTCCCCCCCCTCTCCCCCCCTTTCCCCCCTCTCCACCCTCCCTTTCCCTCAAATAAAAAAACACGGCCCCTCTCCCTCCTCACTCTCTCTCTCCTCCCTCTCTCTCCCCCTCTCTCCCCCTCCCTCTCTCCCCCTTTCCCTTCATCCCTCTCACTTCTCTCCCCCGCTCTCCCTCCCTCCCCTCACGGTTTTTGTTTTTTACAAACCCCCACACACCACACCAAAACACACAACACACAACACACACCACACACCCCAATCACCCAAAGCCCCCCATCCACACAACCCCTACACAGAACACCACTCCCCCCACACACCACACACACACACATAAACACCCCACAACACCCCAAACCCACCACACATCACACAAAACAACACCACACACCAAGTACACCACACCACCCAAGACACCCCAACCCAAACCCCAAAACCAGCAAGAAACCACACACACCCCACATTATCCCCAACTCACAACCGAAAAGACAACATAAACTGCAAAGCTAAGCTGTAACATTTCCCTTATAGTCATTCGCGCGCCCCCCCACGCTACACAAGACAAAAAAGGAGGAGGGGATAAAAAGGAAGAGAGAAAAGGGCGAGAACAAAATAAACCTGACAAAGAAAAAGCTAAAAACGCCATTTTACAAAAACCCAAACTAAGGGTAACATTACACTTCTAGTGAAAAAAAAGGATTAAAAAGGCAAGCATTTGTCGGAAATTATCCGGAAATTTAAAATCCGGTCTTTGTTTTTTTCCCGTTTCTGTTGCTTTGAGGTGGCGGGTTTTTCGTCTTTTTGTTTCGGGAAAAAAACCTTTTAGGGGGGTTATCTTTTTTAAATAAAGAGGGGGTACCTTTTCATCCTTAAGTTTCCTAAATTATGCCCTAAGGGTAATAACTATTTTCCACCACTACCAAAAAACCAACACACAAAAAACAACCACACCCAAAAAACCCAACACATTCAATGATCCCAAAATCCTTCACGCATTCTCCAAACACCACTTTCATCTTTTGGGTACAAAAAGTTTTTTTTTTTTTCCCTTCTTCGTTGTTTTTGTGGGCCCTTTTGTGGTGGTGTTGTGATTTTCGTGCGCTTCTTCCCCCCGGGTTTGTTTTGTCTCTGCTGCGTGCTCTTTCTCTTGTGGTTGATTTTTTTTACGTTAAAGTGTTATTTTCCCCAAACTAACCCCCTTTCCCTTTCCTTTTTTTTCCTAGAAGATTTACACATTCCTTTCACCGAAAAAAGCAAAATTAAAAGGCAAAAAACAAAAAACTGGGATAAAAATTAATGTTCCAATTTTCGCACAAAGACCTTTTATGTTTTCATTCTCCCCCCTTAACCTTTCGAACCAACCACTCCTAACCTTTTAGGCCCTTTCCCAAAATAGGGAAACTTTCCTCTTTTTCTCCGGGAAAACGGTCCGTGGAAAAGGTTCTTTCCGCTCTTAACACCCCCGGGTATCGGCAAAGGTTTGATCTCCTGAGGTTCCATTTATACCCAAAAAAAACACTCCGGGTTCTTTTTCCCGGAAAGTAAAATAACCCCCCCCCTTCAATCCGTCTGTCCTTTAAGCCCGCCCCAGGTGCCTTCGATTCCCTCTTCAGTTTCAATGTGGCTTTAAACGTTTTAAAAGGGGTATACCCACTCCACGTATTGCCCGTTAAAACTTCCCCGTAACCATAAGGACCATGGTTATCACTTCACCCCTTAGAAGAAAAACCAAACAATCTTAAAACACTCTACTTCCCAAAAACTACTAGTCGAGAAATCTTCTTCATAAATGTTTCCGTTAACATCCGAAGGATTTGGTCTAAGAAAATGCTTTCTAACATTCCCGCACTCCAGAAGCGATCTTAGCTACCCGCCTCACCATCACACCATGGGCTCCCTTAACCAATTAACGGGTGTATCAATATAACCGTGTGTACACTAGCGCTGCCAGACACAGAAAACCCAGAGCGAACAAAAAATTCCCCATGAGGAACTCGAATCGAGCCTTCCCTTAATGTCCACCGAAACGTCAAACCTCTGATCAAAGACTTGACACCTAAGGACACTGCTCATTAAACCCCTGGATGGGAAGAGCAGTGACAAGAAACGTGAATCTGATCTTGCAACAGTAAGCAAGGAATACTGAGACTAGAAGCTCACCCGGTCAGACATTCAAGAGGATGTGATGCGTTACTCTTTGTAGACTGAACATAAGAGAGAAAAGGTGAAACACCAGCAACAAAACAAATGAAACATGCAACAGAAGAGATCCAGACAGAGTTTCACTAACAGGAAAAAAGGAAGAATTACCTAGGAGAAAGAAATAACAAATACAAAGAAAGAAAAGCAAACAAACAATAACACACAAACACACAAGAAAGACTAGTAAGAAATATACAAACAAAACGAAAAACAACATATTAAAAAAACAAGAAACATAAGTAAATGTAATAGGAAGGAAAGATAATACTAATACAAGAAAACAAGACTAAAAGAAAAACAAGAAAAAAATAAGGATGACTACAAAGAAAAAAAGAAAGACAAGCAAACGGTAGTAAAGAAAGAAAAAAGTAAACAAAGACAAGACGAGTAGCAGAAAGAATTTGCACTGACGTCTCTCAAATCCTTTGCTATCATAATGAACCGCCCGGCCCATAGCCCACGAAGAACCAGTCCCTCCACACATCCCTCCCAACTATAACTCCGTATTTTCACTGTACAGCCCAAAATGGCTCTACTCCCACAATTTCATCTCTATTCCCTCAGATTTGAAAGTCGCCTCATCTTCAAACATCCTCCCTTGTTAGCGCGATTGGGATAGTGGGAAAAACGTTGTCTCTGTACTCTGCTGGGAGCAGAGAGGTGCGCTAGCGCGCTGACGAGCTATGAATCTACACAAGAGGCACAAGCCATACTGCGTTCTCATCTGGTGTGTGTGTGGTGTGTGTGTGTGTGTGACAGAGAGACGCACGCACACACCACACCACACTAAACACGACACACACACACCACACACACACACACACACCTAGGAACAGACCAACACAGATCACACACAACACACACTCACACAACACACACACACCACACATCATCAACACTCACACCACTAGACACGAGGACACAAGGGACAGAGGGTCGACAACTCAGGGATCACACAGATAGAGCAACACACAGAGAGAAGACACACACTACAAGGGACACAACAGACACTACACACAGAACAGAGAAAGCAACACACACACAGACAACTCACACAGACATCACACACACACACACACACACACAGAAAGAAAGACAGACAGTGAGCTGACAAAGACATAAAGATCTGAAAGCACATGTCCCTAATATTCCAATTCGCGCGCGCGCGCGCGCACGCAAACACAACACACAGCACAGAGAATGAGAGAGAGAGAGAGAAGAGAGAGAGAGAGAAGAAGAGAGAGAGAGAGAGAGAGAGAGAGAGAGAGAGAAGAAACAAAAATAGAGACCAAGAGACAGAAAAGAAGAAAGAGAGAAAAAGAACAAGCCAATGTTTACAACATAACGAGTATATTCGTAATGGGAAAGCTATTTGACATATTGCAAGGTGAAGGAGGGAGGGGAGGAGGAAGAAAGAAGAGGGCAAAGTGTGGGAGTGGCTCGGTAAAGTTATACCGAAAAGAAAAACTAAATAAATGCCGAAGTCTTGTTACTTTTACCAGCGATGTTTGCCTGTATGAGTGTGGCGGGTTTTTTCGTCTTTTTCGTTTTCAGGAAGAAAAAAAAACATTGTAGGAGGGGGTATCTATTTTATCACAGAGAGAGAGAGAATGGTTACCTATGTCATACCTTGGAAGATTCCTACAAAGCTACGTGCACTAAAGGAAAATAAGTCTTATTTATGCCACCACTTAACACACAGACACACACACACACACACACACACACACACACACACACACACACATTTCAAGTGACATACCCCAAAAATCCTTCACAGCAGAATTTGCTCCTAACAGCCACATTGTCAGTCTTTTCGTACAGAGAATTGTTTGTTTGTTTGTTCGTTCGTCATTCGTTGTGTGGTGTGATGTGTGTTGTGGTGTGGTGTGTGTGTTGTTGTGTGTGTGTGTGTGTGTGTGTGTGTGGTGCGTGCGTGTGTGTGTGTTTGTGTGCGTGCGTGCGTGCGTGCGTGCGTGTCTGTGTGTGTGGTTGTAGTTTTTTTTTGACAGTTAAGTAATGTTGTTGATCGTGCTCACAACTCTAACCACCCCTATCAGGTTTTCCTTGTTTATTTTGCCTAAGAGAGAGATTTGAAGCAATCATTCCTTTCACCACGACAAAAAAGACAGAAAAATTAAAAGGGCAAATGACAGAAGAAAAACTGAGGGGAAAAAGAGAAAAGATAATGGTTCCATAATCTGCATGCAACAAAGACCTTTTTATGATTTTTCTATTTCTCCTTCCCTTTAACTCTCGGAGGAGCCGCAGAGACACGCACTGCACTGAAGTTGTTTTTTTACAGGCCCTGTCTCTCAGACAAGGGAAAACTGACGGACCCCATCTCTCTCCAGGTACAGACAGGGTGCCTGTGGAAGATGTTCGTGTTCCGCTACTTAACACACATCACGGGATAATTCAGGCAAAGGTTTGATCTCCTGAGTGTTCACATAATTATACACAAAGAGAATAAAGGCACTGGCAGGTCTGTGCTTTAGGTTGACCCAGGAGAAAGTAAAAAATACCCCCCGCCTCCCACTTCCAATCCAGTCCTGTCCTTTATAGCACCCGCCCACCACGGATGCCTTATCAGGACTGTCCCCTCTTACAGTTTTTAATCTCAACTGTGCAGCTTTAAACAGATTAAAACAGGGTATAAAACCAACTCCACTGTCATTCCCTGTATCACCTTCCCTGTCAACCATAAAGGTCAACCCAGGATGGATTGAATCACATCAACCACACATAAAATGAGATAAAACCAAAACCAGATTCCTTAAAACGATCTTGATCCTAGTGACCAACTATAACACCTTAACTCATGTCGGACGGGAAAAGCTTGCTTCTCTCAGTAAGTTAAAAATGGTTTCCGGTGGAACATCACGAAAAGGATCTTTGGGGAGTCTGCAGTAAAATGCTTGTGTCTAATATCTTGGACATCTCGACACTCCAGAAGCAGATGCTTGATGGTTACTCGAACATCACAAGTCACATATCATGGGGTTCTCTCTCCTTTAAAGCAAATGAACGTGGGTGATATGAGAATACCGTGCTGTAGCCTGGTGAGCGCTGTTGCTTCCCTTGAGTTTTTGACACACAGAGGGAGAACTTCTTTCAGGTTAGGGCGAATCTGGAAAAGTTTATTGTCCGGATGTTGCTGCCGATATTCGAGCCCACGACTTAATAGTCCCACGAGATGGACGTCAAACGCTCTTATCCAGACAGTTGTGACGTTCCTCAACTGAGACCATCTCTCGTCTCATCCTCTCCCGTAACCCCCCCTCCGGGGTCGTAGGGGCACTGCAGTGACGAACGTTGCACCAGCTGACTCCATTTGCGGCGGTTGTGGGCAAGTGCCTGGGTTGTGGAGAAGCTCATCCCGGTCCATTCAGTGATGTTGTTTGCCCGTTTTTTCTTCTTCTTTGTAGACTGTCACCATACCCAAGAGAAAAATGGTGAAACACCCAGCAAAACAAAACAAATGAAAGCATGCAACAGAGACGAGATCTTTTCGTGCAGCTGTTCACTCATCACAGGGAAAAATGGAAGCTCAGGAGTTACCTTTCTCTCCCACTGGGTTAAAAAATAACAACAGGGAGCAATACCAAGCAAACAAACAATCACACACAAACACACACACCTTCCCCCAGAGACAAATAAATACAGGCAGGACAATGTAACGAAAGAAAGAAGCATATGATCAGAAGAAAAACAAGAAACCATAAAAAGCTAAATGTAGATGGAGGTAAGGAGAGGACAAAGTACTAATACAAGAATAACAAGATTAAAAGAAAAACAAAGAAAAAGAATAAAAGGAATCGAACCTACAAAAGTAAAAGAAGAAAGGACAGGTCAGAAAGGAGGAAGTAAAGAAAAAGAACAGAACAGAAAGAAAGACAAGAGAAAAAGCCAGAAAAAGGAAATAAAGAAAGAGTGAACAAAGAACATAAAAGGAATACAGAAAGAGAAGAAGAAGAGAGAAAGACAGAAAAAAGAAGAAATTAAACATTGAAATAAGAAAGGAACATGAAAGAAAGAAAAAAGAAAAAAAACAAAAAAAGAAAGTAAGACAAACTAACAAACAAATCAAACTCAAACGCCAAGGAAAAGAAATAAAAGAAAGAAAGAAAGATAAGAGAAAGAAAGAAGATAAAGAAATAAAAGCTAAGAAACCCCAAAATAAGAAAGAAAAAAAGAACGAAAAAGAAGAAAAAAAAGAAAGAAAGAAAGAAAGCTAAGAAAAGAAAGAACGAATAGAAAGGCTAAAAAAAAAAGGAAAAAGCAAAAGAAACAAAGAAAGAACGGAATACAAGAACAGAATGTTTGAACATTGAGTGTAATCATCTTCTTCCTTCTCTTTCCCCCCTCCATCCAACCACCCTCACAATTTTCCCCCCCCCCCCCCCCCCCCCCAAAATCCCTCGCCAAACTGATGTGGACTCGATATTTCGAGATGGAATAGACACCACTGCTTACTCTCACGCGCTCATCCTCGTACATCTGTGACGTCTATGTCTCTGTTTTGTTTTTGTCGATGCTGTCTATCTCTCTCCTTTTGAGTAACAGTGTGTGTATGTGTGAGTGTGTGTGTGTGTTGTGTGGTGTGTGTGTGTTGGTGTGTGTTGTGTGTGTGTGTGTTGTGTGTGTGTTGTGGTTTGTGTGTGGTCTGTGTGTGTGTGTGTGTGTGTGTGTGTGTGTGGTTAGTGTGTGTGTGTGTGTGGTGTGGGTGTGTGTGTGTTGAATCATATCTTACAGAGAAGAGACAGAATAAGTGTGTGTGTGTGGTGTGAGTGTGTGTGTGTTTGTGTGAGTGTGTGAGTGTGTGTGTGTGTGTGTGTGGTGTTGTGTGTTGCGCGCGCGCGTGTGTGTTTGTCGTGTGTGTGGTGTGTTTGTTGTGATAAACTCATTCTTACAGAGAGTCAAGAAGAAGTCAAGTCCAAGTCAAAATTTATATTTCCAGATGGTGACAATGATTAAGCAATAGCATATTGCCTTTTTTTTTCATCAAAGCCATCCATCTAAGAAATACATTTCTTATATTATTACATAACTGAAAGACTACATTATTTTAGCAAATCCTTTACCAATTGAAATTAACCAGTAAAAAAAAAAAGAAAATCCAGAGAGAGATATGTGTGTGTGAGTGTGTCCGTGCGTGGCGTGCATGCGTGATAGTTGTGTGTTCCGTGCGTGCGGGATTGCATGGCGTTGTGTGTGTGTGTGTAAGTGTGGTGATTTGGTGAGTCTGTGCGTGTGTGGTGTGTGGTGTGTGTGGTGTGTGTGTGAGTGTGTGTGTGTGTGTGTTGTGTTGTGTTGTGTGGTTGTGTTTCAATAAAGATATGATGAATGATTTAATAAAAAGGAGTAAAAAGAAACAAGTTTTAGGTTAATAAGAGGAGGAGGAGGGCAGGGAAAGAAAACACAGCAAAATACTTATTCCTCTGTTCATACCTTAGAAAGATTTTTTTCCACACACACACACACACACACACACACACCACACACACCACACACACACACACACACACACACACACACAAGAGTTTACCAACGCAAAAAAATAGTTCTGATCCAGTGTTCTGAAGAAAAAGATTAACAAAAAAAACAACGAACAAAGAAACAAACAAGCAGGCCAACAAACAAACAAACAAACAAACAAACAAACATTCTCCCAAAGTAGCATAACCCCGAAAGTCCTCTCGTCATACTCATAACAGAATTGCTCTGAATCATCGAGCTGCCAATGCGAGTCCTACATGCGTGTGTTTGTAGGGTTTGGGGCTGAGTGTTGGTTGTTGTTGTTTGTTGTTGTTGTTGTTGTTGTTTGCTTGAATTTGGTTTCTATGGTATGGTTTCTATCCTTTCTTTGATTTTTAGGGTCAATGTTTTTTTGCTTATGCGTTAGGGTGTAACCCAGTTGTAACACTACACTGCTTTTTTACCGGGGCTAGATGAAGAATAAACGTGCGAAGCCTCCCGTTTAAGACAGAGTCAAAGAAAGAAAGAAAAGAAGAAGAAAGAGAGAGAGAAAGAAAGAAAAAGAAAGACAGAAAAAGAAATAAAGGAAAAGATAGAAACGACCAAAAATAACGAGCAAACGAAAGAATAAAGGCAAAAAAATAGCAAAATATGGTGGTTCACATGACTAAGAATTCTTACTTTTTTCTCCTTCTCTTCGTTCCTCATTTTTCCCCTATTCCTTCTCTTATCTTCTCTTGTCTTCCACTTTCTCCTTCTTCATCTTCACTCCTCTTCTCGATTCATTTCTTCTCTACTCATCTTATTCTCTCTTCTCTATCATCCCTTCCTCTCCTCTCCTCTTCTCCGTTTTCTCATCCTCTCTTTTTGGCTTATCTTCACTCTTCTATCCTCCTCGTTTTTCTCTTCTCTCTTCCACTCTTCTCTTCTCGTTTCTCTACTTTGCATTCCCCCCTTCTCGCACTCTTCGTCACTTTCTTTCTCTTCTTCTTCTCTTCTCTACATTGCTCTTCTCCACTCCTCTCTTCTCTTCTTCTCTTCTCTACTCTCCCTCTTTTCTTCGTCTTCATTTCGTCTCTTTCTCGTTTCTTCTCTCTCTTTTTTTCTCTTCTCTACTGTATCTCTTTTCCCTAACTTTTTTCTTTTCATCTCATTCTCTCTCTTCTCGACTCTTCCTTCTCGACTCGTTCTCTTCTCTTTCTCTCTCTTTCATCTTCTCATTCTCTTCTGTTCCTCATATAACTCTACTTTCTCTTCTCTACTCTTCTCGTCTCACTCTTCTCTTCTCTGCCCTTACTCTCTCTGCCTTCTTCTCTCTGCCCTTTCCTTCTTCTCTTTCTTTTCTCTTCTCAACACTTTCTCTTCCCTACTCTTCTCTTCTGCTAACTCTTCTTTTGCTCTACTCTATTCTATTCTCGACTCTCCGCTTCACGACCTCTCCTCTTCTCTGCCCTTCTCTCCCTTCTCTTCTCTAATCGTCGCTTCTCTGCACTTCTCATTCCTGCCCTCCTCTTCTCTTCTTTTCTCTCTCTACACTTCTCTTCTCTAACTCTTCTCTTCCTATACTCGCTTTCTCTACTCTTCTATACTCGACTCTCCCTTCACGACGCTCCTCTTCTCTGCCCTTCTCTGCCCTTCTCTTCTCTAATCTTTCTTCTCTTCTCCGCTCTTTTCTCTTCTCTAACTTCTCTTCTCTTTCTTTTCTCTTTTCTGCCCTTCTCTTCTCTACTCTTCTCTTCTCTACTCTTCTTTTCTCTACTCTTCTCTTCTCGACGCTTCGTCTCGACTCTTCTCTTCTCTAATCTTCCTCTTTCTCTTCTTTTCTCTTCTCTGCACTTCCGTCTCCTCTTTTCTCTTCCTCTACTCTTTTCTGTTTCTTTTCTTCCTCTAATTCTTCTCCTTCTCGACTCCTTCTTTTCCTCTTCTCTAGCACTCTCTTCCATCGTCTTTCTCTTCTCTACTCCTTCTCTTTTCTTTTCTTTTCTTCTCTACTCTTCACTCTCTAATCATTCTCTTCTCGACTCTTCTCTTCGTCTACTCTTTTCTATACTCTTCTCATTCCGCTTCCTACTTTGCCCCAATCTTCTCTTCACTTCTCTTCTCGGAAAAACTCTTCATCTTCCTCTTTCTCTACTTTCTCTTCTCCACTCTTCTCCACTCCTCTCTTCTCTCGCCACTCTTATCTTCTCTTCCACGTCCTCTCTTCCTCTTCTCCTCCTTCTCTACTTTGCTCTTCTCCACTCTTCTCTACTCTTCTTTTCTCTTCTCTACTGTGCTCTTCTCCACTCTTCTCTTGTCATTTCTTCTCTCTCTTGTTCTGCACTCTTCTCTTCTCTTCTCTTCCTCGTTATCCACTCTTCACTTCTCTCTTCTTTGCTTCATCCCCTCTTAATCATCTCTTCTTTCTCTTTTCTTCTCTTTCTTTTCTTTTCCTCTCGTTCTCTCCAACACTTCTCGCTACTTCTCCTATCTCCTCTTCGATGTGAGGTTTTTTTCGTTCATTAGGCTATAGCTCTGATGTCCAAAACGATTATAGATTATCTTTCAGTATGCCTATCTTTTTTTGTTAACCAACCTATCAAGGTAGCTGAATTTCCCGTCTTCAAGGATATATTTAAGGTAGAAGAAACCTTGGTTTGTCTCATATAGCGGCTAAATTTGAAAGGCGAGCATAGTGTTATGTGTCCTGCAAGTTCTTAGATGTTAATGAGTGATATATTGTTTGTAATACATCGTAGATACTGATGTTTACGTCCATAGCTGACATTCAATATTGGGTGCAAACGGTCGCCTTTCAGATCAGGCTAAGGGCGTAAATTTTTGAAAGATTCGATTTCTTGATTTCTTTTCTTTGTGTGGTTTTTTTTTTTCTGTTTTTTCTCCCTTCTCGCTTCCTGGGTCTGAGTGTGAGGTGTGTGCCTGTGTGGCAGTTTCCTCGTCTCTCTCTGCTACTTTTCCCTAATGTGTTTTCTTCTTTTGTTTGCTTGATTTCTTTTCTTCTTTCTTTCCTTTCTTTTCCTTCTTTTTTTTTTTTTTTTTTTTTTTTCTTTTCTTTCCCCTGTCGATCACTTTCTTTTCTGTCGGTTCGTATGTCGCCTGGGCCTGGGGTCTGGTGGCCGCTGTTATCTGTTTCGGTCTCCTTTTATTTTTTTTCAGTCTGGGTTCTGATCTGGCTGTTCGCTGTTTTTGGCTAGAATGTACTCTGTCTGTCCTTCCTGTTCGTTCTGTCCTGTCTTGGTTCGTCTGTCTGTCTGTCTGTTTTCATTAGTCTGCTGTTCGTCAGTCTGTTCATACTTCCTGTATTTCTCTCTTTCTTTCATTCTTTCTTTCTTTCTGTCTGTCTGTTAGTCTGTCTGTCAGTCTGCCTTTCTGTCTGTCGTTCATCTGTCCCTGTCTGTCCGGTCGTCTGCCTTTCTTTCTATCTTTGTCTCGTCTGTCTGTCTGTCTGTCTTCGTATCATTTCTTTTTTCTTCTCTTTATTCTTCTTAGTTATGTCTTTCTCTTTCCTACATTTTTTTTCTTTCTGTCCTTTTTTCCTGTTTTTCTTTCTTTGATGTCCTTTCATTCTTTTCTTTCTTAGATCTTACTTCTAAGTGATTCTTAGGATTTTTTTTTATCTTTCATTCTTTATATCGAGGATAATGGAATATCACTTGTGCTTTATTTTTTACATCCAAGTCCCCGTGTGTATGGCGGTTTTTGTAAAATTTTGTTCATCTGTGTCCAACGCCACACAAGGCCGACTCTTCCGAAAAGCGGAAATCAGGATTAACGTGGCGCAAGATGTTCGTGCTTGCGTTCGCCACACGGGGCCCTTGGTTTAAGTCTCATCCTCCGACGATCCGATAGGATTCTTCTCGTTGTCCCAGCTACAGTTTTCTGCACATCTTGTAAGTGAGAGCCAGAAAAAAGACCCAGAAGCAGACTGAAAGAATGCTGCTTCACTACTCTTTCAGGGAAAAAAAACAGCATGCAAGCACAAAGAAAACAACAGAAAAGAACTCCCCCTCTGGAGATAAATTATAATGGTCAAACTTGGATACTTCAACTTCGCTAGGGTTTCTTTGATTTTTGTTTTTGGGGGGGGAGGGGGTTAGAGGGGTGTGGGCTCTGGGTGTGGGTGGCGGGGGCAGGGAGGTTGATTATGTTTTCTTTTGAAGGCGTGTGACACATCGATAAAATCATGTTATAAAACAGATCAAAGGAGGTGATAAGAGTTTTTTGGTTGTGTGTTTGCCCCCCCTCCCCCCCCCCTTTTCTTTTTAAGAGACAATCATATGAAAAAAGAGACTGAACGATATTATTTACCCTTTTTGAGATGATGATGGTGATGAGATTATGATGATGATTGATGATTTTGAATCCTCCACAAATGATTTTTTTTTTTTTTTTCTTTTTTTGGGGGGGGGGGGGGGGGGGGTGGGGGGGGGGGGTCGCGTTCTGGACTGAACGTTGTAAAGCCAAGGACAAAAGGCTGATACGCTTTTATTAATAAAGCGGTTTAAATTTAAAGTTTTTTTTCGAGAAAATAACCCATAGTTTATTATAAGCCGTAAGCACTGTGAACGACATCAACCAACGGCTTGTAGCGAGTTCTAATGCAGAGTATTACAAATTTCGTTAGGCACAAAACTTCTCTTACAGTTCCTTTTTAGTTTTAATCGACGTTGAGAGAGTTAAAACTTGTTCTGAAGAAGAAGAAGAAGAAGACGAAGAAGAAGAAGAAGAAGAAGAGGAGGAGGAGGAGGAGGAGGATGTTACCGATTTTGTCTCCCAAAACAGTTAAAGCTTTTTTTCTTTGGTACATGACGAGAAGCAACATCTAAGAAAAATTCTGTGGTGTTCTATAATACGTGGAAAGAAACATAAATACTTTCCCCCTGACAAAAATGATGAAAATGATGATCTAGTAATTTTGGACCTCCTCTTTCCCTCCCCCTGTCCTAAGTCCCCTCTGCTCTTCTTCTCGCTCTCTCTTAATCGGGATCTTTACTCATTCTGATATTCTCGTCTGGTCTGCCTCTAAAATCCCCCTCTCCTGCTTCAGCTCTCCCCTCTACTCTCAATATTATCTGATCTCTAGGTCCTTACGTACTCTTACTCTCCAATCTCTCCCCTCTCATCCTACTCTTCTCCCTCCTACATTTCTCTCTCTTCGATACTTACTTCTTCTTTTATGTGCTGCTCATCCTAATTTGTTCTTGCTAATATAGCATATTATATTAGGCTTGTTTCTTCCCAATTCTTCTTCCGGGTATATACATAGTTCACTATTCTTATCATATTCTTCTCTACTATTCTGCCATTCGTTTATTCTCTCTTATGCTGTATATAACTTCTACTTCTTCTTATTCGGTGTTTAGTACTTTCGTTCTATCTCCATCTACTCTCTCCTACATCTGCTCTCTCTTTTATATCCTACTAACTGTCTCTCCTATCATTATCTTGCGTCTCTACTCTCTTCTACATCATCTCTCTTTTCTCATACCCCCGCTTCGCTAGAACTTCGCCCTCTCTGTATCATATACATCTACATCGCTACCTCACTCTGTACAACTATTCCTCTCAGACCGTACATTGCTCCGCCCTCTACTGTTCTTTCGCCCCACTTCTTCTCTTACCACATTTAATCGGTTCTTTTTCATGTGAGTTCTAAATTACTTAACATAACATATACTACGTGCCGACATTACTATTCTCATCTGCGGCGGCCCAACAGACAAAGGGGGGATTCCTAACGTCCGATTCCTCAAAAATCTCTAACCAGCTAATTTAGGTCTACCCACGAATTCTGTCTATTAATCGTGTCATGGCTACCATTACTATCTCTCGAACCTACCGTCATTACTCACCCCCCTTTATCTTTCTGCATTAATCTTCATAGATTCGCGACGCCGCCCAAACTCCCTCCAAAAACCATAAACCCCAACAATTCGCACATACACACTCCAAATAAAAGGTTCTTTCTCTTTCTCGAAAATCGTGATTAATGTCTTTCCCTTCGAGTCGAAATGACTTCGCTATGTCGGAACAAAAACATCCTGAGCTAATCAAAATGAAAATGTAAAAACAAAAATTTGTGTAACTATGCGCTCAGTGACAGTTATGAATAATTAATCTCTGTCACGGAGAAGCGGATATGGCTGAGGTACATACAAGGCAAGATGGCGCCGCCAATACACAGCCCTCAGCGGTAGTCATGATTCAGATCAGGTTCTGTTCTGTGCAGTGCACACATCCAATTTAGACTGGTGCTTGCCAGCATTGTTCTGCAGCTCTCATGTTTTATGGGTGTGTTTTTTTTTCTGTCTGTCTGGCTGTCTGTGGGTGGTTCCGGTCTGTCTGTGTGCCGTCTTGGATCGTCTCATTATACACAACACACACACACACACTCACACACCACACACACCACACCCACATAATATAAATATAATAATATATATATATATATATATATATATATATATATCATATATATAGATAATATAATATATATGTGTGTGTGTGTTGTGTGTATATGATATAATATATAAATATAGAGATAATATAATAATATATATATAAATTTATTGTGTGTGTATTTGTGTGTATCGTGCGTGCGTTCGTGCGTGCGTTGCGGTTTTTGTGGTGGTGCGTTTATATTTTTATTACTTTTATGTCGAAGATCATTATTTGTGTATGTTCAAGAATGCTTGTGTCTGTGAGTGTGAGTGTATTTATTGTTTGGTGCACGCAACGAGAACACGCACACTAACGCACGCACGCCACAAAATGTTGGGTAAAGAGACTGCACTTAGGTAGAGGGAGAAGAGAGAGAGAGAGAGAGAGAGAGACGAAGAGAGAGAGCCGAGAGAGAGAGAGAAAAGATAGAGAGAGAGAGAGAGAGAGAACAACGGACAAAGCGCTACTGAACACCATGGAGCCCAGGGATTTAAAAACAAAAGACAGGGAGGGTAGAACGGCATCAATAAATGCACTGCTACTACTTGTGTGGCCGTTACAAAGCCGCGATAGTCATGAACTATTCGCCCATAAACCTGGGTCGATCGCCCCACTTGAAGGATAAGGACGTTGTTATCCTTCACTCCTGTCAATTGTTATGTGGATTTGTTGGCTACTTTTCTTGTGGAATGTGTCTTTCATACGTCGCGTTATTTCTCTGGTCTCTGGTCTTAAGTCTTGTAGGTTTTGTTTTGTTTTGTCGTGTGTGTGTGATTTTTTCTTTTTTTAATGGCCGGATTAGCTCCTGGGTCAGGAGACACTCGCGTTCGCCCAGCAAGGTAAGCAGCTCGACGTGGTTACCACTGTGGATGGGTTGGACCGCGCCATACGCCCTTGCTTCAGTGCAGTCCCCCAGTGTTCTCCCACTTAAATGGGTACATGCCTTCTTTAGGGTCAGGAGGTAAAGCAGGAGGGGGAGAGAAGATGGGCGCCGCCCTCTATATGAACTTGGCCCCTTGAGAAGTTGAGGTCTTTAACCTTACTCGCCTTCAAACCTTATAGGTTTATTAGACACCATTACCTTTACCTTATCTTTTTAAATAAATCCTTTTTTCGTCTTTAAATGTGGTAGAGTTTTGCTGTCTTCTTGTTGGTTTGTTGGTTTCTAAGTCGGCGTAATTCTTTATGTTTTTACTACTGGTAGTGTTCTTGTCTTCAATATCCAACGAAGGTTTTTACTTTATGTTTGTTGCGTGCTTCCCTGCTTGTTTTTACTTGTCTGTTTTTATTTGTTTGTTTGTTTGTTTGCTTTGTCTGTTTCTTTGGTTTGCTTTTTTTTGTCCTGTTTGTCTCTGAAAACGTAAGCAGTCGTAAGCACAAAGGCAGACGTTTACAGCTGAGTACCATCTCCTCTCTCTCGCCTCTCTCTCTCTCTCTCTCTCTCTCGCTCTCTTCACTCTCGTCGCTCATCTCTCTCTCGTCTCTCATCTCTCATCTCTCTCTCTCTCTTCTCCCTCTCTCGCTCTTCTGTGTGTGTATGTTTCCCTCCGCAAACTGAGTGGGCCACAAAAAACCTCACAAAAACAAATAACCAAAACCCATACTAACCAATCAGCAATGAGCAAAAAGGAAATACTAAAAAACCCACAAAACAGCAACAACTCTTCAAGAACCCCCCCCTCCCCACCCCTCCCCAACACTCTCCTCACCCCCCCCCTCACCCTTAATAAAAAAAAAAACCCAAGCAAGATTCTCGACGAAGAACAACCGCACAATACACCAACCTAGCACCCACACTCCCCACAAAATAGAACAAAATGACACAGCGAGACTGCATCCGAGCTCCAAGGCTGTGCCTATACCCCGCAATACATCCCCGCACAGCAAAAGGCCTAGGCTAGCTACGCCCCGGCAAAGTCTCTGCCATTGGACGGGGGCCTGCGGGTACCACTTCGCTCTCACCTCATGTGAGGTCTGCGCCAAAGATCCCTTCCACATGTTCGCAGTTCCGATACTATGATACGAGACTCCACAGTAAAAGGCTGGGAGCTGGCTGGGGAGAGGGAAGAGATCATCAGGTTTGCGGTGGCGGAGAGAAGGTAGACGCCCAAGTGGGGGGGGGTGGGGGTGGGGGATGGTGAAGAGGAGATCTTTGAGACATGGGAGGGAAGGAGATTAAGGAAAATGGGAAATTTGGGGGTATGTATGTACTAGTCTTACTGTTCTTTCCGTGGCGCGAAAGCTCAGATTATGAACGAACGGATACGGAATTTTTTTTTAAGTAAACGCGACGAGTTCAAATTTGGCCGAACCGTCGATTGATGAGCTGGATGGGTGATGGTTGGGGGGGGGGGGGGGGGGGGGGGGGGGGGGGGGGGGGGGGGGGGGGGGGGGGGGGGGGTTGGGTGGGAGGTGGCGTGGGGGTCCTATTCAATTTAATCTTTGAACACGACTTATATTCTACTGTCAGCCTGTGAAATGATTTTGTCAACCAGCTCTCCTGTATGAACTATATCAGTAGCATCTTGTACTATTCAAAACAGTCTATCTTTCCCTCATCCAGACACGGTAAAACGGTATAGACATGATATAGATGATGGGCAGAAGTGTCCCAGTTTACACTGAAGGCTTGACCCACGCGTCCGTGCTACGATTTGATTTAATACATGCACCAAGTTGGCTGAGGTGGTAACGTCACATTATGAACCAGTTCCTCGCGAGTTCCTCGTTTGCTAGAACCAACATCCTTAAAAGAGGAAATTATCATTGATTCCTGATTTCATAATCCATGCTATGTATTGGGTTAACCCTGTAAACGAGCCATCACCTTTGTGAACGCGCACATAACATGTGAACTAACCATTAGGGAAACAAAAAACAACTTTAGAAAACAAGCAATGTTTGAGAAAGCAGCCTCGAGACAAGTCATTGACCTGATGATAACACCATGTGCACTGACAGCAACACAAGTTTAAACAGCGCATTTTATTATGATTTTGAAAAATGATCCAAGTACTGAGGTGCTGAAGGCCTTCGGATAGACTATTAACCGAGCGCCCCGTGTGCGAACGCATCAACAACATCTGCGCACACGTTAAATCCTGTTCCCCGGCCTTTTTCGAAATAGTAGGCCATTGTGTGCCGGTGGAACAGAGACAAAAATTTACAAAACCGCTATACACACGCATAAATTTTGAAAAAAAAAAAATGAAAAATAGCGCGTTTTGATTTGTTGCTTTACAAGATTCATCGGCTATAATAAACTCCCATACATTTTGAGTATTATTAGTATTATTATTATTATTATTATGTGTTTGAGCTGAAATTAGAGTAATCCTGTATCGAGTTTCAGTCGTTGCCATACCCATCCATCTGAAGGGGGAAATGGTCATTGATTCGGGACTCCACTCCCCGGTCGTCTAGTGGATGACACGTCACACCACCTCCCTCTGCAAGTGCTCACATACATCCTGCCGCCCATCTAAATACAATGGTCCTCTCTCCTGGAAGAGTAGCCATAAAAAGTCCACCAGGGAAATAGAATAATGACAATAGTTATGTCCACTTACACAAAGGCTTTACCAGCGTTGTCTGAAACATTGAAATCTACTTCATCTTTGCTGGAGAGTAGGTAACGAAGTAACTGTGATTTGGGGGACATACTAGACGCCCATCTTGAAAACCCATGTTTAGCAGCATATGCGTTAGGTTTGTAAAACATATACCAAATAGCTGATGTGGTAATGTCCTAATAAGATTATTCCGCCTTTCCCGACTGCATCAGGGGCTGAATCATTTCATTTGATGAAGATAAGGCAGATGGGGGATCATTTGAAATTTATTATCGATCCTGTTTGTATTCTATAGTTGAACAAAGACACCATGTTGTGAAGTGCAACGCCATTTTATTGTTTATTATTATTTTAATTCTCGGTAAATCGTGGAGAATGGAATAAGTACTTTATATGTGCTTTTATACATTCAGGTTCCCCGTGTGTAGCAGTTTTGTAAATTCTGTCATCTTGCCAACCGCACATCAATGGCCTACTCTTACGAAAAGCGGAACAGGATTTAATGTGTGCGCAAGATGTTCTGCGTGCGTTCGCACACGGGGCCTCGGTTTATAGTCTCATAGTTGCATAACATATTGAGCCCATTAGATTAGAAAACAACAACAACAACAGCAACAAACGTATACAATTTTGTCTTTCAAGCACAAAAGAGACCACAGACACCCATTAACATGGATGATAACGAAGTGTCCAGCTAGCACTAAAGGCTCTTCTAGCACACACGGCTGTGTGTTTGGTGAATCAGCTGATGTGGTAAAGCACAAATTCAATACTCCGCTCTCAAGTTCAGTCATTGCTCAACCGTCCGTGCCAAGGGAAAGTGGTCATCGATCCTGACTGCCACGCCGCCCTTTGTCCTGTCGATACACCTGTCAACAAGGTCCCCTGGCGAATCGCAAGCATAACATCGTGCATCCAATAAAAGCCCCAGTTCCCTCTGTCGATGAAGAGTAAGGCTACGTACACCATTCCAATGGATGACGACAAAAAATCCCAGCTTAACATACCCAAAACCCCGCTTAAACACCCAAAAACCCCGCTTACACCCAAAAACCTGCTTACACCAAACTCGTGTAGCAGGACACCGCTTTCTCTGGTTGGGGAAACCTGCACAGAAACGTTATAACTCATGGGATAAAGTTCAAATGAAACCGTCCCTCCCAGTGAACATCTCTTTGGGCAACTTAAGCCAAATTCATCATCAACCATAACTATTTCAAACATGATATATTGCAAAAAGTTACACTTGAAGTAAACGAAAATGCACTATGTATCATACAGCAGCTTACGGGAAAATCTAGCTGTTTTACTATACATGCTGTGCAATGCATTATTGTACCAAGCACGTTCACATATTTTCTCTTTCTTTTTGCAGAGCGATTATACTGGTAGTAAAAACTGTACTTGTGCTTACCCGGTTTAAGTTTTTTTTTTAAAAAAATAATTAAGCCAAGAACAGGAATAAAATCAAACTTACAGTAATAGTTCTAACAGCTGTAGGTAGCTACTCTTTCACCGAAAAGTTTAACAAACACCAGTGTATTTATTTATATCTGCAACATTCATAACAGTCACACAATGTTTAATTATATTTAATCTAAAGACATTAAAACCACAATATTAAAGGTAGTTTCAAGGATCATACACATAGGGCAATCAAATAAGGACTGTACAAATCAGTTAGAAAAGTGTCTCAAGGAATTAAGTTATTCGCACACTTACAAAAAAAGGAATAATGCATAAAATAGATATAGTTTTAAGCGAAAGTGTATATGTCTAAACCTTTAGCATATTTTATAAAAAAGAAAACATTTTGAAAGATCTATTGTACCTTCCTTTTGGAATCCTAAACCTGGCAATTGTGTAATGAACAGGCTTTCATACATGTACAGCATAGAGCCTTCCCTTTTCCAGAACCTGGCGCCTTATTTCAGTGCTTAATAAGCACTCCGCTGAATACTAATATTTTCCAAACTCGGTAACCTTACAGAGGGATTTTCGTCTGACAACCTTTGAATTTTTTTTGCCCAAAGACAACACAGTCTCATTCACGTGCCTAACCAACACTCCCATCAAAGACAGTTGATAATAAAAAAGTTGTTAGGAACTCTGACATGTAAGTTTAGATTTTCATTCCCGTTCTTTCGGCTAGAATTGCGAGGATCACCAATGGTGAAGTTTGGTGGGGCGGGTTGGACCAGTCCCCCACCGTAAAGGTAGAACGTATTTTCCGACTTCGAGGATGGGTGTCCAAACACAACTCCGACTCCGTGTACATAAATTTCTTTTAAAAAAATAAAATAGTCATCCGTTTCCTGCCAGCAAGAAATGCCATACTTTTCCAAAATGTGGAACGGGTTATTAACGCATGCACAAGTTGTTCTGTGTACACTCGCCCTCGGGGCCTCGGTTGATAGTCTCGTCCGGAGAGAGTTTTAGGGGAGTAGAGTCAGTACTGATGTTAACTCCAGAAGAAAACTATTTAAAACAAGTGTCTCGGTGGTGTCTCGATCCCAGGCCCTATGGTCGCGAACGCAAGGCTTTTACCACTAGGCCATCTCACCCCTGTTTGATAAATAACTATAAAAATAATAAATAAGTAACAAAGTTTAGTGTCTCAGTCATAGGGGCCATGAAAACGATGCCAGAAAAAATAAAACGGTGTGTACACAGCATCAGTGGTCAGGCTAAGCTAAGTGATGGGCCCAGAAAAGGCCAGACAGATCAGCACCGATATGTATATATCGACACCGCCATGAAGTGGACAACATGGCTTTAACTTACATCGCTTGAATTGAAGTAGGAGAAAAACGAACCACAGATAATCAAATAACCATATCCTTTCTTACCGAGTGCAAAGGTTCTTAAAAACCATAAACTATTTCACCAACAACATGTACAACAATACTACCAAATAAAAAAAAACCCAGCAAAATCAAGACAGTCAGTACATGCGTGTGTGGCGTGCGCGCCACGCACACACAGACAGTACAGACACAGACACACACACACACACACACACACACACACACAAAGCACATAGAGAGAGAGAATACACACAAGACAGCTTAAAAGAAGAGAGGAAAAAAACAGTATCGAAACTAGCGTATAACCAAACACAAAGCCAAAATCAACAATAACCCAACAAAAACAAGCAGGAGCTTAAAGAAACAAGACAGACACGGAACACAACGAACATACCAGGGGAAAAATCTACACAAAGAACATGAACACACAAAATGGGACAAGAACACTAACAACGTGAACAAGAACACAAACACAGAGACAAGAACACCAACACCCAGAACAAAGAACACAAAGAACACAACAACAGACAAAGAACGACAAAGAACTGGAACACCCAGAAACAAAGAACACAAAGAACATAAACACCCAGAACAAACAAACACAAAGAACATGAACAAGAGAACATGGGAACAACCCAGACAAACACAAAGAACAACGAACACAGAGAAACAAAGAACACAAAAGAACATGCACAGCCCAACAAAGAGCACAAAGAAACACCAAAGAAAAACAGGAACAGAAATCAAAGAAAAGTAACCAAAAGAAAAAACACAAACAAGCAAACACACACACTCACACACACACACACACAACACACACAACACACAACACACAAAATACACACAAAATCGGTCCAAAACAAAGCCCACAAACAAAAACAAACACACACCACAAAACACCACAAACGACACAAACACATCACACGCTTCTCTCACCTTCAAGTAACGTATCATGACTACACATGGCAGCCCGAAGACGAAAGTTCTGCATGAGGATGGGGATGATGTGAAGGCATGCAGAGACAGAGCCACAAGAGATCGGACACGGGGGCCAGGTTCAGCAAGAAACGTTGGTCAACCGTCCCGCATCTCTTGTTGTGACACAGTTGCGTTCCCTTGAGTTTTGACACACAGAGAGAACTTCTTTCAGTTAGGGCGAATCTGTGGAAAATTTATCTGTCCGGATGTTGCTAGCCGATATTCGAGCCCACGACTTTAATAAGTCCCCGTGATGGACGTCAAACGCTCCTTATCCAGACAGTTGTTGACGTTCCTCCACTGAGAACCATTCTCTCGTCTCATGCCTCTCCCGTAACCCCACCTCGCGGGGTACGTAGGAGGCACTAATAAAAAGCTGCAGTGACGAACGTTGCACCAGCTGACTCCATTTGCGTGCGGTAGTGGCACTTGCCTGGGTTGTGGAGAAACTCACCCGGTCCTTTCATGAATGTTGTTTGCCCGTTTTTTCCTTCTTCTTTGTAGACTGTCACCATACCAAGAGACAAAATAGGTGGGAAACACCCAGCAGAAACAAAACAATGAAAGCATGCAACAGAGACGAGATCTTTTCGTCAGCTGTCACCTCATCACCAGGGAAAAATTGGAACTCAGGAGTTACCTGTCTCGCCCACAGGGTTAAAAAAAATAACAACAAAGGGAGCAAAACCAAGCAAATAAACAATCACATCACAAAACACACAAAAAAACCTTCCCCCAGAGACGAAATGAATACACAGGACAATGTAAACGAAAGAAAGAACATATGATCAAAAAAAACAAGAAACCATAAAAGCTAAATTAAGGGAGGTAGGAAGGAAGGACAGAGTACAATTACAAGAAATAACAAGATAAAAGAAAACTAAAGAAAAAGAATAAAAGGAATCGAACCTACCAAATAAATAGAAGAAAGGAGCAGGTCAGAAAGGCGAAGTAAAGAAAGAACAGAACAGAACAGAAAGAAAGTCAAGAGATAAAAGCCCAGAAAAGAAATAAAGAAAGAGTGAACAAAGAACATAAAAGTAATACAGAATGAGAAGAAGAAGAGAGAAAGACAGAAAAAAGAAGAAATTAAACATTGAAATAAGAAAGGAACATGAAAGAAAGAAAAAAGAAAAAAAACAAAAAAAGAAAGTAAGACAAACTAACAAACAAATCAAACTCAAACGCCAAGGAAAAGAAATAAAAGAAAGAAAGAAAGATAAGAGAAAGAAAGAAGATAAAGAAATAAAAGCTAAGAAACCCCAAAATAAGAAAGAAAAAAAGAACGAAAAAGAAGAAAAAAAAGAAAGAAAGAAAGAAAGCTAAGAAAAGAAAGAACGAATAGAAAGGCTAAAAAAAAAAGGAAAAAGCAAAAGAAACAAAGAAAGAACGGAATACAAGAACAGAATGTTTGAACATTGAGTGTAATCATCTTCTTCCTTCTCTTTCCCCCCTCCATCCAACCACCCTCACAATTTTCCCCCCCCCCCCCCCCCCCCCCAAAATCCCTCGCCAAACTGATGTGGACTCGATATTTCGAGATGGAATAGACACCACTGCTTACTCTCACGCGCTCATCCTCGTACATCTGTGACGTCTATGTCTCTGTTTTGTTTTTGTCGATGCTGTCTATCTCTCTCCTTTTGAGTAACAGTGTGTGTATGTGTGAGTGTGTGTGTGTGTTGTGTGGTGTGTGTGTGTTGGTGTGTGTTGTGTGTGTGTGTGTTGTGTGTGTGTTGTGGTTTGTGTGTGGTCTGTGTGTGTGTGTGTGTGTGTGTGTGTGTGTGGTTAGTGTGTGTGTGTGTGTGGTGTGGGTGTGTGTGTGTTGAATCATATCTTACAGAGAAGAGACAGAATAAGTGTGTGTGTGTGGTGTGAGTGTGTGTGTGTTTGTGTGAGTGTGTGAGTGTGTGTGTGTGTGTGTGTGGTGTTGTGTGTTGCGCGCGCGCGTGTGTGTTTGTCGTGTGTGTGGTGTGTTTGTTGTGATAAACTCATTCTTACAGAGAGTCAAGAAGAAGTCAAGTCCAAGTCAAAATTTATATTTCCAGATGGTGACAATGATTAAGCAATAGCATATTGCCTTTTTTTTTCATCAAAGCCATCCATCTAAGAAATACATTTCTTATATTATTACATAACTGAAAGACTACATTATTTTAGCAAATCCTTTACCAATTGAAATTAACCAGTAAAAAAAAAAAGAAAATCCAGAGAGAGATATGTGTGTGTGAGTGTGTCCGTGCGTGGCGTGCATGCGTGATAGTTGTGTGTTCCGTGCGTGCGGGATTGCATGGCGTTGTGTGTGTGTGTGTAAGTGTGGTGATTTGGTGAGTCTGTGCGTGTGTGGTGTGTGGTGTGTGTGGTGTGTGTGTGAGTGTGTGTGTGTGTGTGTTGTGTTGTGTTGTGTGGTTGTGTTTCAATAAAGATATGATGAATGATTTAATAAAAAGGAGTAAAAAGAAACAAGTTTTAGGTTAATAAGAGGAGGAGGAGGGCAGGGAAAGAAAACACAGCAAAATACTTATTCCTCTGTTCATACCTTAGAAAGATTTTTTTCCACACACACACACACACACACACACACACCACACACACCACACACACACACACACACACACACACACACAAGAGTTTACCAACGCAAAAAAATAGTTCTGATCCAGTGTTCTGAAGAAAAAGATTAACAAAAAAAACAACGAACAAAGAAACAAACAAGCAGGCCAACAAACAAACAAACAAACAAACAAACAAACATTCTCCCAAAGTAGCATAACCCCGAAAGTCCTCTCGTCATACTCATAACAGAATTGCTCTGAATCATCGAGCTGCCAATGCGAGTCCTACATGCGTGTGTTTGTAGGGTTTGGGGCTGAGTGTTGGTTGTTGTTGTTTGTTGTTGTTGTTGTTGTTGTTTGCTTGAATTTGGTTTCTATGGTATGGTTTCTATCCTTTCTTTGATTTTTAGGGTCAATGTTTTTTTGCTTATGCGTTAGGGTGTAACCCAGTTGTAACACTACACTGCTTTTTTACCGGGGCTAGATGAAGAATAAACGTGCGAAGCCTCCCGTTTAAGACAGAGTCAAAGAAAGAAAGAAAAGAAGAAGAAAGAGAGAGAGAAAGAAAGAAAAAGAAAGACAGAAAAAGAAATAAAGGAAAAGATAGAAACGACCAAAAATAACGAGCAAACGAAAGAATAAAGGCAAAAAAATAGCAAAATATGGTGGTTCACATGACTAAGAATTCTTACTTTTTTCTCCTTCTCTTCGTTCCTCATTTTTCCCCTATTCCTTCTCTTATCTTCTCTTGTCTTCCACTTTCTCCTTCTTCATCTTCACTCCTCTTCTCGATTCATTTCTTCTCTACTCATCTTATTCTCTCTTCTCTATCATCCCTTCCTCTCCTCTCCTCTTCTCCGTTTTCTCATCCTCTCTTTTTGGCTTATCTTCACTCTTCTATCCTCCTCGTTTTTCTCTTCTCTCTTCCACTCTTCTCTTCTCGTTTCTCTACTTTGCATTCCCCCCTTCTCGCACTCTTCGTCACTTTCTTTCTCTTCTTCTTCTCTTCTCTACATTGCTCTTCTCCACTCCTCTCTTCTCTTCTTCTCTTCTCTACTCTCCCTCTTTTCTTCGTCTTCATTTCGTCTCTTTCTCGTTTCTTCTCTCTCTTTTTTTCTCTTCTCTACTGTATCTCTTTTCCCTAACTTTTTTCTTTTCATCTCATTCTCTCTCTTCTCGACTCTTCCTTCTCGACTCGTTCTCTTCTCTTTCTCTCTCTTTCATCTTCTCATTCTCTTCTGTTCCTCATATAACTCTACTTTCTCTTCTCTACTCTTCTCGTCTCACTCTTCTCTTCTCTGCCCTTACTCTCTCTGCCTTCTTCTCTCTGCCCTTTCCTTCTTCTCTTTCTTTTCTCTTCTCAACACTTTCTCTTCCCTACTCTTCTCTTCTGCTAACTCTTCTTTTGCTCTACTCTATTCTATTCTCGACTCTCCGCTTCACGACCTCTCCTCTTCTCTGCCCTTCTCTCCCTTCTCTTCTCTAATCGTCGCTTCTCTGCACTTCTCATTCCTGCCCTCCTCTTCTCTTCTTTTCTCTCTCTACACTTCTCTTCTCTAACTCTTCTCTTCCTATACTCGCTTTCTCTACTCTTCTATACTCGACTCTCCCTTCACGACGCTCCTCTTCTCTGCCCTTCTCTGCCCTTCTCTTCTCTAATCTTTCTTCTCTTCTCCGCTCTTTTCTCTTCTCTAACTTCTCTTCTCTTTCTTTTCTCTTTTCTGCCCTTCTCTTCTCTACTCTTCTCTTCTCTACTCTTCTTTTCTCTACTCTTCTCTTCTCGACGCTTCGTCTCGACTCTTCTCTTCTCTAATCTTCCTCTTTCTCTTCTTTTCTCTTCTCTGCACTTCCGTCTCCTCTTTTCTCTTCCTCTACTCTTTTCTGTTTCTTTTCTTCCTCTAATTCTTCTCCTTCTCGACTCCTTCTTTTCCTCTTCTCTAGCACTCTCTTCCATCGTCTTTCTCTTCTCTACTCCTTCTCTTTTCTTTTCTTTTCTTCTCTACTCTTCACTCTCTAATCATTCTCTTCTCGACTCTTCTCTTCGTCTACTCTTTTCTATACTCTTCTCATTCCGCTTCCTACTTTGCCCCAATCTTCTCTTCACTTCTCTTCTCGGAAAAACTCTTCATCTTCCTCTTTCTCTACTTTCTCTTCTCCACTCTTCTCCACTCCTCTCTTCTCTCGCCACTCTTATCTTCTCTTCCACGTCCTCTCTTCCTCTTCTCCTCCTTCTCTACTTTGCTCTTCTCCACTCTTCTCTACTCTTCTTTTCTCTTCTCTACTGTGCTCTTCTCCACTCTTCTCTTGTCATTTCTTCTCTCTCTTGTTCTGCACTCTTCTCTTCTCTTCTCTTCCTCGTTATCCACTCTTCACTTCTCTCTTCTTTGCTTCATCCCCTCTTAATCATCTCTTCTTTCTCTTTTCTTCTCTTTCTTTTCTTTTCCTCTCGTTCTCTCCAACACTTCTCGCTACTTCTCCTATCTCCTCTTCGATGTGAGGTTTTTTTCGTTCATTAGGCTATAGCTCTGATGTCCAAAACGATTATAGATTATCTTTCAGTATGCCTATCTTTTTTTGTTAACCAACCTATCAAGGTAGCTGAATTTCCCGTCTTCAAGGATATATTTAAGGTAGAAGAAACCTTGGTTTGTCTCATATAGCGGCTAAATTTGAAAGGCGAGCATAGTGTTATGTGTCCTGCAAGTTCTTAGATGTTAATGAGTGATATATTGTTTGTAATACATCGTAGATACTGATGTTTACGTCCATAGCTGACATTCAATATTGGGTGCAAACGGTCGCCTTTCAGATCAGGCTAAGGGCGTAAATTTTTGAAAGATTCGATTTCTTGATTTCTTTTCTTTGTGTGGTTTTTTTTTTTCTGTTTTTTCTCCCTTCTCGCTTCCTGGGTCTGAGTGTGAGGTGTGTGCCTGTGTGGCAGTTTCCTCGTCTCTCTCTGCTACTTTTCCCTAATGTGTTTTCTTCTTTTGTTTGCTTGATTTCTTTTCTTCTTTCTTTCCTTTCTTTTCCTTCTTTTTTTTTTTTTTTTTTTTTTTTCTTTTCTTTCCCCTGTCGATCACTTTCTTTTCTGTCGGTTCGTATGTCGCCTGGGCCTGGGGTCTGGTGGCCGCTGTTATCTGTTTCGGTCTCCTTTTATTTTTTTTCAGTCTGGGTTCTGATCTGGCTGTTCGCTGTTTTTGGCTAGAATGTACTCTGTCTGTCCTTCCTGTTCGTTCTGTCCTGTCTTGGTTCGTCTGTCTGTCTGTCTGTTTTCATTAGTCTGCTGTTCGTCAGTCTGTTCATACTTCCTGTATTTCTCTCTTTCTTTCATTCTTTCTTTCTTTCTGTCTGTCTGTTAGTCTGTCTGTCAGTCTGCCTTTCTGTCTGTCGTTCATCTGTCCCTGTCTGTCCGGTCGTCTGCCTTTCTTTCTATCTTTGTCTCGTCTGTCTGTCTGTCTGTCTTCGTATCATTTCTTTTTTCTTCTCTTTATTCTTCTTAGTTATGTCTTTCTCTTTCCTACATTTTTTTTCTTTCTGTCCTTTTTTCCTGTTTTTCTTTCTTTGATGTCCTTTCATTCTTTTCTTTCTTAGATCTTACTTCTAAGTGATTCTTAGGATTTTTTTTTATCTTTCATTCTTTATATCGAGGATAATGGAATATCACTTGTGCTTTATTTTTTACATCCAAGTCCCCGTGTGTATGGCGGTTTTTGTAAAATTTTGTTCATCTGTGTCCAACGCCACACAAGGCCGACTCTTCCGAAAAGCGGAAATCAGGATTAACGTGGCGCAAGATGTTCGTGCTTGCGTTCGCCACACGGGGCCCTTGGTTTAAGTCTCATCCTCCGACGATCCGATAGGATTCTTCTCGTTGTCCCAGCTACAGTTTTCTGCACATCTTGTAAGTGAGAGCCAGAAAAAAGACCCAGAAGCAGACTGAAAGAATGCTGCTTCACTACTCTTTCAGGGAAAAAAAACAGCATGCAAGCACAAAGAAAACAACAGAAAAGAACTCCCCCTCTGGAGATAAATTATAATGGTCAAACTTGGATACTTCAACTTCGCTAGGGTTTCTTTGATTTTTGTTTTTGGGGGGGGAGGGGGTTAGAGGGGTGTGGGCTCTGGGTGTGGGTGGCGGGGGCAGGGAGGTTGATTATGTTTTCTTTTGAAGGCGTGTGACACATCGATAAAATCATGTTATAAAACAGATCAAAGGAGGTGATAAGAGTTTTTTGGTTGTGTGTTTGCCCCCCCTCCCCCCCCCCTTTTCTTTTTAAGAGACAATCATATGAAAAAAGAGACTGAACGATATTATTTACCCTTTTTGAGATGATGATGGTGATGAGATTATGATGATGATTGATGATTTTGAATCCTCCACAAATGATTTTTTTTTTTTTTTTCTTTTTTTGGGGGGGGGGGGGGGGGGGGTGGGGGGGGGGGGTCGCGTTCTGGACTGAACGTTGTAAAGCCAAGGACAAAAGGCTGATACGCTTTTATTAATAAAGCGGTTTAAATTTAAAGTTTTTTTTCGAGAAAATAACCCATAGTTTATTATAAGCCGTAAGCACTGTGAACGACATCAACCAACGGCTTGTAGCGAGTTCTAATGCAGAGTATTACAAATTTCGTTAGGCACAAAACTTCTCTTGACAGTTCCTTTTTAGTTTTTAATCAGACGTTGAGAGAGTTAAAACGGTATGTTCTGAAGAAGAAGAAGAAGAAGACGAAGAAGAAGAAGAAGAAGAAGAGGAGGAGGAGGAGGAGGAGGATGTTACCGATTTTGTCTCCCAAAACAGTTTTAAAGCTTTTTTTCTTTGGTACATGACGAGAAGCAACATCTAAGAAAAATTCTGTGGTGTTCTATAATACGTGGAAAGAAACATAAATACTTTCCCCCTGACAAAAATGATGAAAATGATGATCTAGTAATTTTGGACCTCCTCTTTCCCTCCCCCTGTCCTAAGTCCCCTCTGCTCTTCTTCTCGCTCTCTCTTAATCGGGATCTTTACTCATTCTGATATTCTCGTCTGGTCTGCCTCTAAAATCCCCCTCTCCTGCTTCAGCTCTCCCCTCTACTCTCAATATTATCTGATCTCTAGGTCCTTACGTACTCTTACTCTCCAATCTCTCCCCTCTCATCCTACTCTTCTCCCTCCTACATTTCTCTCTCTTCGATACTTACTTCTTCTTTTATGTGCTGCTCATCCTAATTTGTTCTTGCTAATATAGCATATTATATTAGGCTTGTTTCTTCCCAATTCTTCTTCCGGGTATATACATAGTTCACTATTCTTATCATATTCTTCTCTACTATTCTGCCATTCGTTTATTCTCTCTTATGCTGTATATAACTTCTACTTCTTCTTATTCGGTGTTTAGTACTTTCGTTCTATCTCCATCTACTCTCTCCTACATCTGCTCTCTCTTTTATATCCTACTAACTGTCTCTCCTATCATTATCTTGCGTCTCTACTCTCTTCTACATCATCTCTCTTTTCTCATACCCCCGCTTCGCTAGAACTTCGCCCTCTCTGTATCATATACATCTACATCGCTACCTCACTCTGTACAACTATTCCTCTCAGACCGTACATTGCTCCGCCCTCTACTGTTCTTTCGCCCCACTTCTTCTCTTACCACATTTAATCGGTTCTTTTTCATGTGAGTTCTAAATTACTTAACATAACATATACTACGTGCCGACATTACTATTCTCATCTGCGGCGGCCCAACAGACAAAGGGGGGATTCCTAACGTCCGATTCCTCAAAAATCTCTAACCAGCTAATTTAGGTCTACCCACGAATTCTGTCTATTAATCGTGTCATGGCTACCATTACTATCTCTCGAACCTACCGTCATTACTCACCCCCCTTTATCTTTCTGCATTAATCTTCATAGATTCGCGACGCCGCCCAAACTCCCTCCAAAAACCATAAACCCCAACAATTCGCACATACACACTCCAAATAAAAGGTTCTTTCTCTTTCTCGAAAATCGTGATTAATGTCTTTCCCTTCGAGTCGAAATGACTTCGCTATGTCGGAACAAAAACATCCTGAGCTAATCAAAATGAAAATGTAAAAACAAAAATTTGTGTAACTATGCGCTCAGTGACAGTTATGAATAATTAATCTCTGTCACGGAGAAGCGGATATGGCTGAGGTACATACAAGGCAAGATGGCGCCGCCAATACACAGCCCTCAGCGGTAGTCATGATTCAGATCAGGTTCTGTTCTGTGCAGTGCACACATCCAATTTAGACTGGTGCTTGCCAGCATTGTTCTGCAGCTCTCATGTTTTATGGGTGTGTTTTTTTTTCTGTCTGTCTGGCTGTCTGTGGGTGGTTCCGGTCTGTCTGTGTGCCGTCTTGGATCGTCTCATTATACACAACACACACACACACACTCACACACCACACACACCACACCCACATAATATAAATATAATAATATATATATATATATATATATATATATATATATCATATATATAGATAATATAATATATATGTGTGTGTGTGTTGTGTGTATATGATATAATATATAAATATAGAGATAATATAATAATATATATATAAATTTATTGTGTGTGTATTTGTGTGTATCGTGCGTGCGTTCGTGCGTGCGTTGCGGTTTTTGTGGTGGTGCGTTTATATTTTTATTACTTTTATGTCGAAGATCATTATTTGTGTATGTTCAAGAATGCTTGTGTCTGTGAGTGTGAGTGTATTTATTGTTTGGTGCACGCAACGAGAACACGCACACTAACGCACGCACGCCACAAAATGTTGGGTAAAGAGACTGCACTTAGGTAGAGGGAGAAGAGAGAGAGAGAGAGAGAGAGAGACGAAGAGAGAGAGCCGAGAGAGAGAGAGAAAAGATAGAGAGAGAGAGAGAGAGAGAACAACGGACAAAGCGCTACTGAACACCATGGAGCCCAGGGATTTAAAAACAAAAGACAGGGAGGGTAGAACGGCATCAATAAATGCACTGCTACTACTTGTGTGGCCGTTACAAAGCCGCGATAGTCATGAACTATTCGCCCATAAACCTGGGTCGATCGCCCCACTTGAAGGATAAGGACGTTGTTATCCTTCACTCCTGTCAATTGTTATGTGGATTTGTTGGCTACTTTTCTTGTGGAATGTGTCTTTCATACGTCGCGTTATTTCTCTGGTCTCTGGTCTTAAGTCTTGTAGGTTTTGTTTTGTTTTGTCGTGTGTGTGTGATTTTTTCTTTTTTTAATGGCCGGATTAGCTCCTGGGTCAGGAGACACTCGCGTTCGCCCAGCAAGGTAAGCAGCTCGACGTGGTTACCACTGTGGATGGGTTGGACCGCGCCATACGCCCTTGCTTCAGTGCAGTCCCCCAGTGTTCTCCCACTTAAATGGGTACATGCCTTCTTTAGGGTCAGGAGGTAAAGCAGGAGGGGGAGAGAAGATGGGCGCCGCCCTCTATATGAACTTGGCCCCTTGAGAAGTTGAGGTCTTTAACCTTACTCGCCTTCAAACCTTATAGGTTTATTAGACACCATTACCTTTACCTTATCTTTTTAAATAAATCCTTTTTTCGTCTTTAAATGTGGTAGAGTTTTGCTGTCTTCTTGTTGGTTTGTTGGTTTCTAAGTCGGCGTAATTCTTTATGTTTTTACTACTGGTAGTGTTCTTGTCTTCAATATCCAACGAAGGTTTTTACTTTATGTTTGTTGCGTGCTTCCCTGCTTGTTTTTACTTGTCTGTTTTTATTTGTTTGTTTGTTTGTTTGCTTTGTCTGTTTCTTTGGTTTGCTTTTTTTTGTCCTGTTTGTCTCTGAAAACGTAAGCAGTCGTAAGCACAAAGGCAGACGTTTACAGCTGAGTACCATCTCCTCTCTCTCGCCTCTCTCTCTCTCTCTCTCTCTCTCGCTCTCTTCACTCTCGTCGCTCATCTCTCTCTCGTCTCTCATCTCTCATCTCTCTCTCTCTCTTCTCCCTCTCTCGCTCTTCTGTGTGTGTATGTTTCCCTCCGCAAACTGAGTGGGCCACAAAAAACCTCACAAAAACAAATAACCAAAACCCATACTAACCAATCAGCAATGAGCAAAAAGGAAATACTAAAAAACCCACAAAACAGCAACAACTCTTCAAGAACCCCCCCCTCCCCACCCCTCCCCAACACTCTCCTCACCCCCCCCCTCACCCTTAATAAAAAAAAAAACCCAAGCAAGATTCTCGACGAAGAACAACCGCACAATACACCAACCTAGCACCCACACTCCCCACAAAATAGAACAAAATGACACAGCGAGACTGCATCCGAGCTCCAAGGCTGTGCCTATACCCCGCAATACATCCCCGCACAGCAAAAGGCCTAGGCTAGCTACGCCCCGGCAAAGTCTCTGCCATTGGACGGGGGCCTGCGGGTACCACTTCGCTCTCACCTCATGTGAGGTCTGCGCCAAAGATCCCTTCCACATGTTCGCAGTTCCGATACTATGATACGAGACTCCACAGTAAAAGGCTGGGAGCTGGCTGGGGAGAGGGAAGAGATCATCAGGTTTGCGGTGGCGGAGAGAAGGTAGACGCCCAAGTGGGGGGGGGTGGGGGTGGGGGATGGTGAAGAGGAGATCTTTGAGACATGGGAGGGAAGGAGATTAAGGAAAATGGGAAATTTGGGGGTATGTATGTACTAGTCTTACTGTTCTTTCCGTGGCGCGAAAGCTCAGATTATGAACGAACGGATACGGAATTTTTTTTTAAGTAAACGCGACGAGTTCAAATTTGGCCGAACCGTCGATTGATGAGCTGGATGGGTGATGGTTGGGGGGGGGGGGGGGGGGGGGGGGGGGGGGGGGGGGGGGGGGGGGGGGGGGGGGGGGGTTGGGTGGGAGGTGGCGTGGGGGTCCTATTCAATTTAATCTTTGAACACGACTTATATTCTACTGTCAGCCTGTGAAATGATTTTGTCAACCAGCTCTCCTGTATGAACTATATCAGTAGCATCTTGTACTATTCAAAACAGTCTATCTTTCCCTCATCCAGACACGGTAAAACGGTATAGACATGATATAGATGATGGGCAGAAGTGTCCCAGTTTACACTGAAGGCTTGACCCACGCGTCCGTGCTACGATTTGATTTAATACATGCACCAAGTTGGCTGAGGTGGTAACGTCACATTATGAACCAGTTCCTCGCGAGTTCCTCGTTTGCTAGAACCAACATCCTTAAAAGAGGAAATTATCATTGATTCCTGATTTCATAATCCATGCTATGTATTGGGTTAACCCTGTAAACGAGCCATCACCTTTGTGAACGCGCACATAACATGTGAACTAACCATTAGGGAAACAAAAAACAACTTTAGAAAACAAGCAATGTTTGAGAAAGCAGCCTCGAGACAAGTCATTGACCTGATGATAACACCATGTGCACTGACAGCAACACAAGTTTAAACAGCGCATTTTATTATGATTTTGAAAAATGATCCAAGTACTGAGGTGCTGAAGGCCTTCGGATAGACTATTAACCGAGCGCCCCGTGTGCGAACGCATCAACAACATCTGCGCACACGTTAAATCCTGTTCCCCGGCCTTTTTCGAAATAGTAGGCCATTGTGTGCCGGTGGAACAGAGACAAAAATTTACAAAACCGCTATACACACGCATAAATTTTGAAAAAAAAAAAATGAAAAATAGCGCGTTTTGATTTGTTGCTTTACAAGATTCATCGGCTATAATAAACTCCCATACATTTTGAGTATTATTAGTATTATTATTATTATTATTATGTGTTTGAGCTGAAATTAGAGTAATCCTGTATCGAGTTTCAGTCGTTGCCATACCCATCCATCTGAAGGGGGAAATGGTCATTGATTCGGGACTCCACTCCCCGGTCGTCTAGTGGATGACACGTCACACCACCTCCCTCTGCAAGTGCTCACATACATCCTGCCGCCCATCTAAATACAATGGTCCTCTCTCCTGGAAGAGTAGCCATAAAAAGTCCACCAGGGAAATAGAATAATGACAATAGTTATGTCCACTTACACAAAGGCTTTACCAGCGTTGTCTGAAACATTGAAATCTACTTCATCTTTGCTGGAGAGTAGGTAACGAAGTAACTGTGATTTGGGGGACATACTAGACGCCCATCTTGAAAACCCATGTTTAGCAGCATATGCGTTAGGTTTGTAAAACATATACCAAATAGCTGATGTGGTAATGTCCTAATAAGATTATTCCGCCTTTCCCGACTGCATCAGGGGCTGAATCATTTCATTTGATGAAGATAAGGCAGATGGGGGATCATTTGAAATTTATTATCGATCCTGTTTGTATTCTATAGTTGAACAAAGACACCATGTTGTGAAGTGCAACGCCATTTTATTGTTTATTATTATTTTAATTCTCGGTAAATCGTGGAGAATGGAATAAGTACTTTATATGTGCTTTTATACATTCAGGTTCCCCGTGTGTAGCAGTTTTGTAAATTCTGTCATCTTGCCAACCGCACATCAATGGCCTACTCTTACGAAAAGCGGAACAGGATTTAATGTGTGCGCAAGATGTTCTGCGTGCGTTCGCACACGGGGCCTCGGTTTATAGTCTCATAGTTGCATAACATATTGAGCCCATTAGATTAGAAAACAACAACAACAACAGCAACAAACGTATACAATTTTGTCTTTCAAGCACAAAAGAGACCACAGACACCCATTAACATGGATGATAACGAAGTGTCCAGCTAGCACTAAAGGCTCTTCTAGCACACACGGCTGTGTGTATGGTGAATCAGCTGATTGAGGTAAAGCACAAAATTCAATACTCCGCTCTCAAGTCAGATCATTGCTCAACCGTCCCGTGCCAAGGGAAAGTGGTCATCTCGACCTGACTGCCACGCCGGAACCAAGGTAAAGTTACTAAACGCGCTAGTCACCTCAATCATGCTTTACGCATGTGAGGCATGGACACTAAACGCAGACCTACAAAGGAGGGTCCAACCAGTAGAAATGAGATGCCTCAGAAGGCTCCTTGGCATCTCATACAAGGACCATGTCACCAACAATGAAGTCCGCAGAATCATCACTCAACAGGTGCGGGGTTATGAAGACCTACTGACCACGGCGAAAAAGAAGAAACTTGGATGGTATGGGCACGTAACACGCTCAGAAGGACTTGCAAAGACCATCCTGCAAGGAACAGTCCAGGGGAAGAGAAGACGGGGCAGACAGAGGAGAAAGTGGGCCGACGACATCCGTGATTGGACAGGGGAGGACTTCAGTGTCACCCAGGCACTTGCCCACGACCGCACTAAGTGGAGCCAGCTGGTCCACCGTTCGTCCACCATGCAGCGCCCCCACGACCCTGGCGGGTTACGGGACCAGTGAACAGTGAACAGTGAACTTCTCACCAAAGTGAATAATTACAGTCTCACGGCAATTCCCAAGTTTTTATTTATTTATTTTATTCTTTTATATCGAGGATAATGGAATAAGCACTCATGTGCTTTTTTCATTCAGTCCCCGTGTGTATGCGGTTTTATAAATTCTGTCATCTGTTCCCACCAGCACACAATTACGAAAAGCGAAACAGGATTTAACGTGTGCGCAAGATGTTCTGCGTGCGTGCGTTCGCACACGGGGCCTCGGTTTATAGTCTCATCCGAAGGGTTTTGGGGGAGAGTGGAGTCTGCACTGATGTTAACTCCAGGGGAAAATATACCCTTGAACGGGAATCGAGCCCGGGTCGTTAGATTGCGAGCGCAATGTTCTGACTACTAGGCTATCCAGTCCCCCGTACGTGTTGTTAGAGATAGAAACTGGATTATTCTGGGATGGGAGCAAAGCTGGGGAACGCCCAACAACACTTCCCCTGGGCAGTGGTCGGAGTGCATGTCTTTTGGTGAAAAAGTGCATACAAAACATGCAAGTTTAGTCTGGTGTGTTCATCTATAGTAAGGACGAATACAGGAACTTACAGCCGCAAATAGGTTGCTCCTTACACACAGGTTTTAGCATCAAACTACGCCTTTTCTTTTAGGTGCTTTTATCTGAGAGAGAGAGACAGACAGACAGACAGACAGACAGACAGACAGACAGAGGGACAGATAGACAGAGAGAGAGAGAGATAGGGAGAGGCAGGGAGAGACAGAGAGAGAAACAGGGACAGACAGACAAAGAGAAAAACAGACAGACAAAGAGAGGGTTGCAGTTTGCTGAAACACACACACAAACACACACACAAACAAACAAACAAACAAACACACACACAACATACACACACAACAAAAACAACAACACACACAACAACACCACACCCACTCACACAACACACACAATACAACACACACGCACACACGCAGGCACGCACACATACACACAAACACCTCCCCCCCCCCTCCCACATATACACACATACACACACACATACACAAACACCCACCCCCCCCCACACACACACACACACACACACACACACACACATACACACACACACACACACACACACACACCCGCACCCCCTCCCCACACAAGCCTCCCTCAACCTCCCCCCCCCCCCCCCCCACGCACCCACACGTTGAACTTATAATAAACCAGCCGTGGTTCGTAAACAACATGAACTAATATGAGACATGTAAACATATATTACCTTCAAATTATGAGCATGACTCATTTTCCCGTTTTTGAATCTTGAGTCTAGAATGAGTTTTGCGGAAGTAGGAGAAATGAAACAAATGAAATAAAAAACAAAATACATGAAAAAATCCCCTCCTCCCCCCCCCCCCCCTCCCCTTCCCATCCCCAGGAGAAGACGAGACAGCCAATTTGCCCCCGACACTTGTCTTGAAGAGTACGAGATGAGGAGCTATGATTTGTAGCACTCTTTCAACTCAACTGTTTCCTCGAATTAATTGTCAGTAGGTGTCTCTGTCTCTCTGTTTGTTTGTTTAATTTGTTTGTCGGTCTTACTGTTGTCTGTGCCCATGTGTGTGGGTGGTTGGGTGAGTTTGTGTGTGTGTGTGTGTGTGTGTGTGTGTGTGTGTGTGTGTGTGTGTGTGTGTGTGTGTGTGTGTGTGTGGTGTGTGTGTGTGTGTTGTGTGTGTGTGTGTGTGTTGTGTGTGTGTAGGGGGGGGGGTGAGAGTGTGTGTGTTGTCAGTCTGTCTGTCTGTCCGTCTGTCTGTCTGTCTGTCTGTCTGTCTGTCTGTCTGTCTGTCTGTCTCTCTCTCTCTCTCTCTCTCTCTCTCTCTCTCTCTCTCTCTCTCTCCTCTCTCTCTCTCTCTCTCTCTCTCTCTCTCTCTCTTGCTGTTTTCTTACATGTTTTACTACACTGTCACAGTCAAATGGAAGTGAATGAGTGAGATGATTTTGTTTTGATGCACATTTGATGACACATTTTTGGCTACGTATGGAAACATAACTTGTGTGATGAAATTTTTTTCTTTTTTCCCTCCTACTTGTGTATTGTGGCCCAGTGGCCGATGTACATTAAACAAGTTCCGAGTTCCGAGTTCCGAGTTCTCTCTCTCTCTCTCTCTCTCTCTCTCTCTCTCTCTCTCTCTCTCTCTCTCTCTCTCTCTCCTCTCTCTCTCTCTCTCTCTCTCTCTCTTCTCTTCCTCATTCTCACGAAACACACACGCTCACTCACTCATATACACACAGGCAGACAAAACAGACAGACAGATAGGGACACAGATACAGGGGAGAGAAGAGAGGGGAAAGTAAGAAAGAAACATACACAAGTATATTATATATATTACATATAGACACACAGATGCACGGATACCTACAGACACAACCCCACCCCTCCACACACACACACACACACACACACACACACACACACACACACACACACACACACACACACACACACACACACACCACCTACACACGTTTGTCTTTGTCTGTTTCAATCAACGGTAGAAGACAGAAGTATTCCTTCTGTACTGTAGTTTGTAATGACAGAATGTAAGGGGCGTAACTGTGCAAACATTTCAGGGATCAAAAGGAATTAAAGACAAACAGACGAAGACGAAGACACAAGCGGAATGGGGAGGTGGAAAGAAGTGTGTTGGGGGGGGGGGGGAAGGGGGGAGGACTGAGGCTATACTCCTGCTTTAAATTTTGCCACTTTTCCATCTGTTTTTCCTATATATGATTCTTATATTCATACCGCACGTACTAACGCATCTACAGACATAAAAACCCACTTTTTTTGTAAACGACTAGCCTCTGACTCAAAACTTATGTCATTTTGCACAAATTTGGTAGGTTTGTTGGGTTTTTTTATTGCTTTTTTTTTTTAGCAAACACTGTACCCCTTCAGGATTTTTTCGGGGGGGGGGGGGTGGGGGTGGGGGGGGGGAGGGGTCGGGTCGTCTTCTAGCTTCCGAACTGCAATATACATGCGCGGGGTCAACTCTGTAGCAATTCTCATTCGAAAATCATTTTCAACCTTTTCATCACTACCTGGTATTGCTCTATGTCCTCCCCCCCCTCCCCCCCCCCCCCCCCCTATAAAAACACACACAAAAAAAAACAAAAATCACAACAACCACAAGGACACAGTGCACTTTTTCAAACTTTCAAAACAAATTGTGAAAATCATCCAAATTGTTCTAGACTAGCACTCTATACGAGATACTTCATGACCCGCAAGCGAATACCGCAGTGGAGTGTAACCTGAGGTATTGGAGTAGCACTGATGACGATGTGAAGTGGGTGGGGGGGGGGGGGGGGGGGGGATGAGGAGAGAGAGGGTAATTTAAGAGAGACAAGAGTGGAGTGGGAGATCCCTGGGTGCTGGTGGTGGGTGGGGAGGGGGGGGGGCTTTTTGTCTTGAGTGTGTTGATGGGGGCATCGATGGGGCCTGTTTGTTTGGGGTTGGGTTTTGAAAATATTCATTTCAAACTGGAATTTCCACTGAAGTATTTGTTGTGGTTATTATCGTTGCTGGTTGTGATGCTGTTGTTTGTGTTGTGGTTTTTGCTGCTACTTCTGTTGCTCCTGCTGCTACCAGATTGTTGTTGATTGCTGTTCTTGCTGCTGATGCTGCTGGCTGTGACGACTTTTTCTGTTGTTGTTGTAGTGTTCTGCTTACTACTACTACTACTACTACTACTACTACTACTTCTACTACTTCTACTACTGCTGCTGCTGTTTCTGCTGCTGCTGCTGCTAATGCTGCTGCTACTACCACTCTTTCTACTAGTCCTTCTTCTACTACTACTACTATGCTGCTAATGCTGTTACTACTACTGCTATTGCTACTACAACTTCTACTACTACTTCTATTGCTGCTGCTGATGATGATGATGCTACTGCTGCTGCTGATGATGATGATGATGCTACTGCTGCTGCTGCTACTACTCTTACTACTACTCCTTCTTCTTCTACTACTACTACTACTAACTTTGCTGCTAATGCTGTTACTTCTACTGCTACTACAACTACTACTACTACTTCTATTGCTGCTGCTCCTATTGCTGCTGCTGCTGCTGCTGCTTCTGCTGCTGCTGCTGCTGCTGCTGCTGCTACTACTACTACTACTACAGCTACTACTACTATGCTGCTGATGCTGCTGGTAGAGGTGGTGGTGGTGGTGGTGCTGCTGCTGCTACTGGTGCTACTACTACTTTTATTACAACTACTATTACTACTACTACTACTACTACTACTACTACTACTACTACTACCGCTGCTGCTGCTGTTGCTGTTGCTGCTGCTACTGGTGGCACAACTACTTGGTTTTTAGACCTATTGCTGCAAACTCTACCACAACCAACACCACCAACACCACCACCACCACCACCACCACCATAACTATTGTCAATGAAACTACGAAAGTTTGCGCGTGCCTGTCCACTGTCCCTTTC
>CM054141.1:55644775-55700154 GCA_028751875.1 Rapana venosa
AAAAAAAAAAAACCAGTGATATTATTTCATAGCCCGTCCGCCCGAGACCCTCAAAATTCCCTTTCTAACATTTTTAAAGCTCAGAAAAAAAAACTGTAAAAAAACTATAAAAAATCTCAAGTGCCCAAAGCTAAAACCTGACTTTTCAGTCGTTCTTCGTTTTCAACGCCCTCATGAACCTTTAAACGATAAACACCAGGGCAGTCACCGCGTAGTAAGTAGAGGAAAACAAGATATTCAGAAGAAGAAGCAAATAAGAAGATTCTCTTTCCTCTACAAACGATGGTTCGAATCTATTGCTTGTACCATTATATTTGTGTTTTATGCTGCTGTGTATCTCTCGATCGTGAACAGACTTCAAAGCAGGCATACAGCTTCTCTGCAAACAGAAATGAGCGAGCACACAAAACAGCTTTTCGTTTAAGAGCAGGGCGAATCTTTTGATGTAGATCGTAATACGGAGCAGAGAACATAGAGCTTTAGAAAGGGGAATGGCTTTTAGTGTATTTGAGATGGATGTCAGAGGAGTTGATAGCAGAAGAATCAAAGAGTTGGAAGTTGTTGATGTTTTTGTTTGTTTCGTTTTGTTTATACAGGAGAGAAACAACTGCTGTCGTTTGTCATTTGGCTTGTTTTGGTTTTGTTATTTTGTTTGTATATTTGTTTTTGTTTTTTGTTTGATATGGTTTTTTGTTTTGCTTTCCGTCTATTCTTTTCATATCTGTCATTTTTGTTTCTGTTTTGTCTGTCTTCTTTTACTTTTTGCTTCTTTCTCGGTTTTTTTTTCTTTTTTTAATTCATTTTTTCTTTCCTTCGCTAGTTTCATTCCTTCTTTAAATCTTCTTAAGTTTTGTATGTCTTCAATTCAGTTTTTCTAGTATTTTCATTCATTCATTCATTCATTCTTCATTGTGTCTTTCTTTACATCTATCTTCTCTTTTCTCTCTTTCTCTCTCTCTCTCTACTCTCTATCTTTATCTCTCTCTCTCTCTTTCTCTCTCTCTACTCTCTTGATTTGTTTTTATTGAGGATGATTTCATATTCATGGCAAGGGTCTGATGGAAAAAAAGATACGTTAATATTCATGTTACCCTTGGAAATGAAAATGATTTCACCAATCAATCATCAATTATTCAATCAATCAGTCAATCACTCACTCAGTCAATCTCTCTCTCTATTTCTCTTTACCTCTCCTCTCTTTGCCTCCCTCATTCCCCCCTCTCTCTGTTTGTCTGTCTGCCTGCCTGTCTGCCTGTCTGTCTGTCTGTCTGTCTGTCTCTGTCTGTCTCTGTCTGTCTGTCTGTCTGTCCTGTCTGTCTGTTCTTTTTTGTCTGTTCTGTCTCTCCTTGCCCCCTTTCACTCACCCTTCTCTTCTTTATTTTTCTTACTCTCTTAATTCTCCCTCTCTATTCCCCCCCACCCCCTTCCTTTTGTTTGTTTTTTTTGGATGAACATGGGAGAAGGGATACACAGGAGGAGGAAAAAGTGATGAGGAAAAGAACACCACAAATAAGCAAACGAAACAAAGAAAAGATATAAAGAACAATGGTCTGTAGAGAAAGCTCATAGGTGATTTATCATGTCTTCATCATTTTTAGTTGCTTGGTTATGTATTTCAGACAGCATAAACTAAAAGTTCAGACATCGCTTTTTGTTCCAGTCTTTTCTTGTAAATCTTACCTGTTGTCCTCAAGGTAACATAAAGTTTTTGGATGTCTTTACTCCATTTTTTTTTTGTGTCTTAAATCATTCTTCGTTTACCTTTGTTTGTTATTCTCTATTGACTTACTTTGTCTATCAAGCATAGCAACACAAAGGTAAGCGTATAATAAGCAAACTATTGTAGACATGTGTACTTTAAAGTCCTATGTGAAAAACCTGTGCACAAGATCGCCCCGTGGGATTGTCAGGAGTCCGTCAGTACGAGTAACATCCCCACCTTCTGGACATTTCTGTGCTAGAAAAAGCCTTCCTTTCTATCCCTCTCTTTATTTTCTGCCTTGTTCCTTTTCTTTAAATCACACCCTTCTTGTATATGTTTTTTGCCCTTTTTGTTCCATTTTCCTGCCCCAATGCCTTCAGCGCCAGGGCTTTATCACAGATCTTAATTAAACCATTGACTCTGGGGGCAACAGCAAAGTGAGAGGCTGTGAGTATGGACCAGTGGCTTTCCCCACTCACGTAATTCCACATTATATCTTAGTCTTTAGTGATCGACTAGGACTCCTTGACCTTGACTAGGGAGGCTTGACTCGCACAGTCCTTATGTGCTGCAGCCCTGGGGGCTAGTTGGCCTTTGGAGAACATCTCCAACACTGACTGGCCGTATGCCCTCTTGGCCCGAGCGAGAGCGGGGATGTGCTTCGGGCAAGGCATCTCCACTATAATCAAATTTCTGTCCAATTTCCGAAACAGAAGCTGCCTCCTCAGCTACTTTGGTAGTTATTCATCGAACACGACGGACAAAACATAATATAATCCTGTCCTCCCCCAAAAAACCAAAATCAAACAAAAGAAACAAACAAATAATAACCACAAACAGAACTGCCTGCCCCCGGTTCTCCTTTCCTCTTTTTTGCAACTTTACTTCTGTCAAAATCCACTGCGTCACAAAGCAATAAAAACAACAACAAAGCCCCATAAAATTTAAAAGCAAACAAACACACAGACAAAAGTGAAGAGGCTGAAACCCCGTAAACATGTTGGCAGAGATATGATAAGGAGATAAAATAAAAGGATGTTGTTTGTATGTGTAGTGATAGTTGATCTATCCTCTTTGGCTGAGAAGGTAATTGAAACTGTAGAGATAATACAGAAGACGAAGAATGCGAAGAAGAATTGCGAAGAAGAAAAATTGCGAAGAAGATGAATTGCGACGAAAACGAAGAATTGAGAAGAAGGGAAGAGAAGAAGAAGAAGAAGGAAGGAAGACAGAAGAAGAAAGAGAAGAAGAAAAGAGGAAGGAGAGAAGAAAGAAGAAGAAGGAAAGAAAGAAGAGAAAGAAGAGAAGAAGAAGAAGAGAAAAAATAGAAAGGAGAAAGGAGAAAGAAGAAAGAAGAAGAAGGAAAAAGAAGAGAAGAAGGAAGAGAAAAGAAGAAGAAGAAGAGAAAGAAGAAGAAGAAGAAAGAAAGAAAAGAAAGAAGAAGAAAGAAAAGAAGAAGAAGAAGAAGAAGAAGAAGAAGAAAAAAAGGTAGTAAAGACAGAAGATAAATAAGATGGGTAATGTTTTGCAGTTGAAAATTTAATGACGGAGACAAAATGGTTGTTGTTGGGGCTGCTGCTGCTAATGATGATTACGATGATGCTCTTTGTGGTGAGAAAAAAGGAGAGAGAGAAAAAATGGATGAGGAGGAAATTTAAAAAGGATGTGGATGCATGTTATTGTTGTTGTTTGCTGCTGCTATTGTTTTTGTTATTGTTGTTGTTATTGTTGGGCGTTTCCCAGCTTCAAATTGTGAAGGCCGTCTAGGAGGTACACTCTGTTCATGAATCATATATGGGAAAACAAACCACCATAGGGCTTTTTCTGTCTGTCTGTCTGGCTGCTGTCTTTTTTTCTGTATGTCTGTCTGTCTGTCTGTTGTCTGTATGTCTTTCTGTCTTTCTGCTTGTCTTTTGTCTGCCTGTCCCTTTTTTTATTTATTTCTGTTTGTCTTCCTGTCTTTTTTTTCTGTCTTTCTGTTGTGTCTGTATGCTGTGTGTTTTGTGTGTCTGTCTGCTTGGTCTGTGTGTCTGGGGTCTTTCTTTTTTTTTCTGTCTGTCTGTCTGTCTGTCTCCTCTCTCTTTCTCTCTCCCCCCCCCCTCTTCTCTCTACCTCTATCTCTTTTCTTCCTCCCTCTCTATGTGTGTCTTATTCGTTTTGTTGTGTTCTTTTGTTATTGGTTTTTTTTACTGCTCATTACCCGATTTTACGAGATCATTAGCTTTCATTTTTGACAACGATGTGAGCAATTTTTCTGACACCTTAGCAATCAAAAATGGGACGTTTTAATCACCATACTTTTTGTCGTTAGAGCGAAAAATATTGTTCTTTAAGAGGAGAGAGAGAGAGGGGAGGAGAGAGAATGAGAGAGAGGAGGAGAGGAGAGAGAGATGAGAGGAGAGGAGGAAAAAAAAAAAAGGGGGGGGAAAGGGGGGGGGGAAAAAGGAAAAAAGGGGGGAAAGGGGGGGGAAAAAAGGGGAAAAAATTTTTTTTTCGGGGGGAAAAAAAAAAGGGGGGGGGGGAAAAAAAAAAAAAAAAAAAAAAGGGGGGGAAAAAAGGGGGGGGGGAAAAAGGGGGGGGGGGGGGGGGGGGGGGGGTTTTTTAAAAAAAAAAAGGGGAAAGGGGAAAAAAAAAAAGGGGAAAAAAAAGGGTTTTTGGGGGGGGGGGGGGGGGGGGGTTTTGGGGGGGGGGGTTTTTTTTTTTGGGGTTTTTGGGGGGGGGTTTTTTTTTGGGGGGGGGGGGGGGGGGGGGGGGGGGCCCCCCCGGAGGGGGGGGGGTGGGTTGGGGGGGTTTTTTGGGGGGTTTTTTTTTTTGGGGGGTTTTTTTTTTTTCCCCCCCCCCCTTTTTTTTTTTTTTGGGGGGGGTTTTTTTTTTTTTTGGGGGGGGGGGGGGTTTTTTTGGGGGAAAGGGGGAAACCCAAAAAGTTTTAAAAAAAAAAGGGGGGAAAAATTTTTGAAAAAAAAATTTTTCCTTTTTTAAAAAAATTTTTTTTTTTTTTTTTTTTTAAAAGGGGGGGGGGGGGGTTTTTTTTTGGGGGGGGGGGGGAAAATGAAGGGGGGGGGGGGGGGGGGGGGGGGGGGTTTCCAAAAAAAGGGGGGTTTTTTTTTGGGGGTTTTTTTTTTTTTTTTTTTTTTTTTTCCCCTTTTTTTTTTTTTTCCCCCCTTTTTGGGGCCCCCCGGGGGTTTTTTTTTTTTTTTTAAAAATTTTTTAAAAAAATTTTTTTTTAGGGCCCCTTTTTTTTTTTTTTGGGGGGGGGTTTTGTTTTTTTTTTTTAAACCCAACCTTTTTTTTCCTTTTGGTTTTTTTTTTTTTTTTTTTTAAAAATTTTTTTTTTTTTAAAAATTTTTTTTTTTTTGGGGGGCCTTTCCCGGGGGCCGGGGTTTTTGGGGGGAAAAAAAAAGGGAAAACCCCCTTTGGAATGGGGGGGGGGAAAAAAAAAAAGGTTGAAAAATTTTTCCCCCCCCCCCCCCCGGCTACCATGGCGAAAATTTTCCCTTTTTTAAAAGGGGGGGTTGGGGGTTTTTAAAAAAAATTTTTTTTCCCCCCCCCCCGGGGGGCCCTACCCAGAGTGAGTGGGGTTTTGGGCCCTTCTAAAAGGGGGGGGGGGAAAAGGGGGGGCCCCCCCCTTTTTTTATCCAAGGTTTTTTGGGGTTTTTTAAAAAATTTCCCAAACCCCACTGCAGGTGTCTGAAAATTCCCCGGCCCCCCCGGGGGTTTTTATGGTAAGCGTTAGAGTACAACTCTGTCAAGTAAATCAAAGCATTGCACTTCCACAGCATTATTTTTTCCCCCCCCCAAAAAAAAAAAAAAAAAAAAAAAAAAGGGGGCCCCTTTTGGGAAATTTTTTTTTTTCCCCCTTTTTTCCGGGGGTTTTTTAAAGGGGGGGGGGGGTTGGGGGGGGGGGGTTTTTGGGGGGGGGGTTTTTTTTTCCCCCAAAAGGGGGGGCCCCCCCCCCCCCAAAAATTTTTTGGGGGTTTTTGGGGGTTTTGGTTTTGGTTTAAAAAAACCCAAAAACCCCCCAAAAAACCCCCGGGGGGGGGGGGGGGCCCCCCCCCCCCCTTTTTTTTTTTTTGGGGGGGGGGGAAAAAAAAAAAAATTTTTTGCCAAAAACCCCTTTTTTTTAAAAAAAAATTTTTTCAAAAAAAATTTTTTTTTTTTAAAATTTTTTTTGGGGGGGGGTTTTTAAAAGGGGGGTAAAAACCCCCCGGGGGGGGGGGGGGGGGGGGGGGGGGGGGGGGGGGGGGGGGGGGGGGGGGGGGAAAAAAAACCCCCCCAAAAAAAAAAATTTTTTTTTTTTTCTTTTTATTTGTTCCCCCCCTTTTTCCCTTTTTTGGGCCTTTTAAAAAACCAAAAAAAAATTTTTTTTAAAAAAAGTTAAAAGGGGGGGGGGTTTAAAACCCCCCCACTGGGTTTCCCCCTTTTTTTTTTTTTTTTTTCCCCCCGGGTTTTTTTTGAAAATTTTGGGTTTTTTTTTTTTTTTTTGTTTTTGTTTTTTTTTTTTGTTTTTTTTTTTTTTGGGGGTTTTTGTTTTTGGGGGAAAGGGGGGAAAAGGGGGGGGGGGTGGGTTTTTGGGGGGGGGGGGGGGGGGTTTTTTGGGGGTTTTTGGGGGGGGGGGGAGAGAGGGGGAAAAAAGAAAAGGGGGGAGGGGGAGGAAAAGGGGGAGAGGGGGAGAGAAGGGGAAAAGAAGGGGGGAGAAAGGGGGGAAAGGGGGGGAAAAAAGGGGGGAGAGAGGAAGAGGGGAAAAAAAAAAAGGGGGGGGGGGGGGGGGGGGGAAAAAGGGGGGGGAAAAGGGGGGGGGGGGGGGAGGGGAGAAAGGGGAAAAAAAGGGGGGGGAAGGAAGGGGGGGAAAGGGGGGGGAGAAAAGGGGGGGAAAAGGGGGGGGGGAGAGGGAAGGGGGGGGGGGGGGTGGAAAAGGGGGGGGGGGAGGGAGGGGGGGGCCCCGGGGGGAAACCCGGGGGGGGGGAGGGGAAAAAAAAGGGGGGGAAGGGGGGAAAAAGGGGGGGGGGAAAAAAGGGGGGGGGAGGGGGTTTTTTTTTCGGGGGGCCATTTTGGGGGTTTTTCCCCCCAAAAGAGGGGGGGGGGGTTTTTTTTTTTTTTTTAAAAAAAAAAAAAAAAAAATTTTTAAAAAAAATTTTTGGGGGGTTTTTTAAAAAAAAACCCTTTTTTCCCCCCCCTTTTTTTGGGGGGGGGGGGGGGAAAAGGGGGGGGGAAAGGGGGGGGGTTGGGGGTTTGTTTTTGGGGGGGTTTTTTTTTGGGGGGTTTTGGGGGGGGTTTTGGGGGGGTTTTTGGGGGGGGGTTTAAGGGGGGGGGGAAAAAAATTTTTTTTTTTTTTTTTTTTGGGGGGGGGGTTTTTTAAAAAATTTTTTGGGGTTTTTTTTTAAAATTGGTAATTTGGGGGGGGGGAAAAAAGGGAGGGGAAATTTGGGGGGGTTTTTTTTGGGGGGGGGGGGAAAAAAATTTTTTTTTTTAAAAAAATTTTTTAAAAATTTTTTTAAAAAATTTTTTTAAAAAAATTTTTTTTTTTAAAAAAAAAAAAAATTTTTTTATTCCCAAAAAAGGGGGCCCCCCCTTTTTTGGGGGTTTTGGGGGGGGGAAAAAAAAAGGGGGGGGTTTTTTTGGGGGGGGAGAGAAAAAGAGAGAGAGAGAGAGAGAGAGAGAGAGAGAGAGGGGAGAGAGAGAGAGAGAGAAGAAGGGAAAAGAGAGAGAGAGAGAGAGAGAGTCCCCTTCTGTCTGTCTTTTTGTCCCTTTTTGTGCCAGATTCCCGTCTCGTCTCTTGATGTTTCATTGGCTTCTTTTTGGTTTTCTTTTACTAATCAACGACATTTTAAAAGTATTTTTGTTTATCTATCTATTATCTAAAACAACATATTCTATGTATCATCCTTCCATCCCATCCATCCACCATCCATTCATCCATCCATCCACCATCCACGTATGTATATATGTATTATGTATGTATGATGTATGTATTAGTATGCATGCATGCTATGCATCTTTTTAGTAGTATGTTGTACGTACGTATGATGTATTATGTATGTATGTATGTATGTATGTATTATGTATTATTTTTAAAATGAATGTAAAATGTATTATGTATTTTTGTAGTGTGTTCTGTCTGTCTTCTGCTATCTATCTACTATCTTTTTTTTTTCTTTCTTTTTTCTTTCTTTATATCTATCATCTACTATCAGCAGCTACTAGCTACTATCTACAGCTACTATCTATCTACTACTACTACACCACCCACCATCCACCCTCCACCTATCTACATCTATCTATCTATTATCTACTATCATCTATCTATCTACTATCTAATATCTATCTTCATTATCTATCTACATCTCTCTCTCCCTCTCCTCTATCAACCAAACATTTTCTAGCATTTTTTGTACACTGCGTATACACTAGTTGGGGCCTTCTCCTAACCAGCCCAGCGGGAGACATGTCGCCGCTGGGCTAGCCAGCAAGCCAAAAGGGAAAAGTGTGCCATTCACCAAGTGTGCCATTCACCCACAGGGGCCCATTCACCCACAAGCACCCCCAGGTGCCATTCACCCACATGGCCATTCACACACAGAGGGCCATTAACCCCGGGCGGGCTTTGTTACACCAGCTAGTGCTTTTTTCCCCTTAGGGGGGCGACGCTGGCAGTCATTCCCTACAACTTCTTCCCTGCTACAACTACATTACACACACGCACACAGTACAGTCAGTACAGGCATGGTAGCAGCAAGGACAGGGGGACGGGGCACGCGCAAATTTTCTATTTCATGACAATAGTTATGGTGGTGGTGGTGGTGTTTTGGTGCGGTAGTGGAGATTTTGCAGCAGCAGGTCTAAAAACAAAGTGTATAGTAGTATCACCAGTACAGCAAAAACACGGTAGTAGTAGTAGAGAGTAGTAGTAGTAGTAGTATATAGAGTAGTAGGGTTTGTAGTAGTATATAGTAGTATAGCCCCATAGCCAGAAACAGGGGTAGTAGTAGTAGTATAGTAGTATATTATTTTAAAAAAAAAAATTAGTAGCACCAGTAAAGAAAAAAACAGCGGTATGTAGTAGAGTATGTATTTAGTAGTAGTAGTTGAAATAAAATAGTATAGTACACCAGTAGCGCAGCACCCCACCACCACCACCATCCCCCCAGCCATCACAGCATAGTAAGTAGTATACAGAAAGCAGCAGCACAGCAGCGCACAACAGACGCAACAGCAAAGAAGTAGATATTTGTAGTTGTAGTAGCAGTAGTAGTAGCACTTAGCAACATGTAAAGAAAAAAGGGACTATAGTAAGAATATGTAGCAGCAGCATTAGCACAGCATCACAGCACAGCAGCACAGCAGCATCAGCAGCAGCAGCATATACAGTAGAAAACAGCAACAGCAGAGCAGCACACACAGCAAAGCAGCACAGCAGCCAGAAGCAGCACGCAGCAGCAGCAGCGCAGCAGCAGCACATATAAGTAGTAGTAGTAGTAGTAGTAGTAGAGTATAGTAGTAAGTAATATCAAGCACAACCACAAAAAAAGTCCGTCACAGTCAGCAGCACACGCAAGACAGCAAAAACACAATCGGGTAGAAAAGGCAGAAAGAAAGAAATAAACGCAATCGATAGCACAGCAGCAACGCAGCAGCAAAAGAACACAAAAACAGCAACTGGCACAGCAGCACAAGAAAGCAATCAACAGCAACTGAAGCACAGCAGCAACACAGTAGCAGCAAGAACACAATCAACAACAATCTAAAAGCAGCAGCAGAAAACAGCAGTAGCAGCAAGAACGAAATAAACAACACATAGCACAGCAGCAACAGCACACAGCAGCAAGAAAGAAAATCAACAGCAATCAAAAGCAGCAGCAGCAGCAAACACAATCAACAAAAATCTGATAGCACACAGCAACAGCAGAGCGGCAAGAACACAATCAAAAACAATTATAGCAGCAGCAACAACACAGCATAGCAAAACAGAAATCAACAGCAATCTGGTACACAGCACAAAAACAGCAACAACAGCAATCTGGTACAGCACAGCAAGAACAGCAACAACAACAACTATAGCAGCAACGCAGACGCAAAACCAAAACACAAACACACCACAACCAGCAACGAATAATAACCACAACAAGTATTTTCAGGGGAAAATTCCTTTGAAATGAATATTTTAAAAACCCAACCCCAAACAAACACCCCCACGACCCCCCATCAACACACTAAAGACAAAAACCCCCCCCCCCCCCACCCACCACCACACCCAGGGATCTCCCACCCCCCTTTTTGTCTCTCTTAAATTACCCTCTTTCTCCTCACCCCCCCCCCCCCCCACCCACTTCACATCGTCATCAGTCTACTACAATACCTCAGGTTACACTCCACTGGGGTATTCGCTTGCGGGTCAGAAGTATCTCGTAAAAGTGCAAGTCTAAACAATTGGAGATTTTTCACAATTTGTTTTAGATTGTAAAAAAGTTCACTGTGCCCTTTTGGGGTTGTTTTTTTTTGGGGGGTGGTGAGGGGGGGGGTGGGGTGGGGGGGGGTTGAGGACATAGAGCAATACCAGGTATGATGAACGGGTTTTTAAAAAGATTTTCGAATGAGAATTGCTACAGCTTTGACCCACCAGTATATTGCAGTGCGAAGCTAAAAAGACGACCCCCCCCCACCCCAAAAAAAACCCTAAGGGGTACAGCTTTTGCAAAAAAACAAACAAACCCCAACAAACCAACCAAATTTGGCAAAAAGACATAATTTTGAGCCGGCTATCTTTTAAAAAAAAAAGGGGGTTTAGTCTGGGGATGCCTAGTAGTGCGGTATGAATACAAGAACAATAAAAAAACAGATGGAAAAGGCAAAATTTAAAGCGGGAGTATAGCCTCAGCCCCCCCACTTCCCCCCCCCCCCCAACCACTTTTTTTCCACCTCCCCACCGCTTGTTCTTCGCTTCGTTTTTTGTCTTTAATTCCTTTGATCCCTGAAATGTTTGCCAGTTCCCGGGCCCCTTTACATTCGTCATTAAAAACTACAGTACAAAAGGAAAACTTCTGTCTCAAACCGTTTTTTTGAAACAGACAAAGACAAACTTGAGGGGGGGTTTTGGTGTGTGTGGTTGTTGTGTTGTGGTGGTGTGTGTGGTGTTAGGGGGGGGGTTTGTGTCTGTATACCGTGCATCTGTGTGTCTAATGTATTATATAATATACTTGTGTATGTTTCTTTCTTACTTTCCCCTCTTTTCTCTCCCCGTATCGGGTTCCTCTATCTGTCTGTCTGTCGTCTTCTGTTTGCCGCCTGTGTGTATGTTGTGTGAGTGAGTGTGTTGTGGCGTGTGGTGTGTGGGTGTGTGTGTGTTGTGTTTCGTGTGAAGAGGATAGACCACACACACAACACACACACACACCACAACCACACACACACACAACACACACACACATGGGCACAACAACAGTAAGACCGACAAACAAATTAAACAAAAAAACAAGAGACAGAGAACCTACTGAAAATTTAAATTTCGGGGAAACGAGAGTTAAAGAGTGCTACAAATCATAGCCCCTCATCTCCTCTTCAAACAAGTGGGGGGGAAAAATTGGCTGTCTCGCTTCCCTGGGGATGGGGGTTTTTTCATGTTTTTTGTTTTTTTATTGTTTAATTTCCCACTTCCCCAAAAATCATTCTAACAAAGATCCAAACGGAAAATGAGTCAGCTAAATTTTAAGGAATATATGTTTACACTCTCAGATTATATTAAGTTTTTTACGAACCCCGGGGTGATTTATTAAAGTTCAACTTGAGGGTGCGGGGGGGGGGGGGGGGGGGGGGGGGGTGAGGGGGGCTTGTGTGGGGGGGGGGCGGGGGTGTGGGTGTGTATGTTGTGTTGTGGGGTGGGGGGTATTGTATGGTGTGGTGTAGTGTGATAATGGGGGGGGGGGGGGGGGGGGGGGGGGGGGGGGGTGTTTTTTGGGGTATTGGCTGCCCGCGTGGTGAGTTTGTTTGTGTGTAGTGGGTTTTTGTGAGTGTTTGTGTTTTTTGGTGTGTTGTTTTTTGTTGTTGTAATTTTTGTTGTGTTTTGTTTTTTTTTTTTGTGTGTTTGTTTGTGTGTGTTGTTTTTGTGTGTGGGTTTCAGCTAAGAAAACCCTCCTTTTTCTTTTTGTTTCTCTCTGTCTGTCCCCGCCCTGTTTCCCTTTTCTCTTCTCTCCCTCCTCTCCCAAACTCTCTGTCCCCTGCTGTCTGTCGAAAGAAAAGGTTAGTTTGGGGCTAAAAATGGGGGTAAGGAACAAACCCATTTTTTCGCTGAAGTTCCTGTATTTTACTTTTCTACAGATTAACACACAAGACCAAATTGCATGTTTTTTCTTTTTCACCAAAACCATGCCTCCCATCACTGCCCAGGGAAGTGTTGTTGGGCGTTTTCCCCAGCTTGCTCCCATCCCAGAAGATGCATTTTGTATCTCAACAAAAACGTACCTGGGAATTTCCGTGAGGGGTTAATTTTTCACTTTGGGAAAAGTACTCAAATTTTAGACATTTTTCTATGATAATGAAGCGAGATGACGAAAAATTTATGAGGAAAATGCACATCTTCTAATCCTCCCCTGTTTTTTCGTTGTTTATTATTTTAATTATTTATACTACTTTAAAGTCATTGCAGATTTCTCGTGTGGAAATTTGAGCTGCCTTTCCGGGGGGACGGTCCCCACAGGAAAGTGCCACCTTTTTGGGGGGGCTGCAAATGTATTTTTTTGCCTATCGAGTGACTTTTTTTTGAAACTTTTCCCCGAACAACTCTCTTGGCCGTGGGTTCTTTACACGCCTGAATAAATTTTTTGTACACACGGGGCCTCGGTTTTTCGTCTCATCCGAAGACACCCCCCAACCACCACTCATGGGCTAAGGGGGTGGAAAAGTTTGGGCCCAAACGGGGTTCGAACCACCGCCACTTCCACCCGGGCTTTTTGCGTTCAGGCCGGCGCGTTTTTCTTTTAGACCAAACCCACCTCTTGTTGAGTTGTTTTTGTTGATGTTGTTGTTTCTGTTGCGTTCTTCTCTGCCTGCTGCTTGCAAAGCTACTACACTACGCTGGCTGCTGCTGCTACACTACACTGCTTTTCGCGCTACTACTACTACTAAAACTACTAACTACTGCCTACACTACGCGCGCTGCGCTGCTGCTGCTGCTGCTGCTGCGCTACACTACACTACGCGCGCGCTGCTGGTGCAAATACAGACTGCTGCGCTGCGCCCCTGCTTCGTTTTCCTTTTCGATGACATAACGTTGATAGAAAGCACAACGCTACTGTTCCTGTGCCGCGTTACTTCTCGTACTTTTCCATTTCTTGTTGTTTTGGTTGTTGTTGTTGCTGCTCTGCTATTCTTGTTGCTGCTGTTGCTACTGCAGATGCTGCGTCTTTTAAATGAACAATGGGAATATGACATAACGTTGGAGGCAAAGTCAAAGCACCCCGCGCTGTCATTGATGGAACTGCTGTTTCACTGCTGCTGCTGCTCTGTTGTTTCGCATTGCACAGGTGCGCTCTTCTTTCATGACTATAGTAAGATGACGACAACGTTTTATAGCGAAAGTAAACACCTCTGCCCGTGCTCTGCTGCTGCTGCTGTTGTGTAATCCCGACCATTCATTTTTTTTCATGCATTTATTTTTTACGTATTTGTCCATTAGGAGTTTTTTTTTTGTTTGATACGCCAACAGCACCTGTTCCTTCTTTGCTGATTGATCCGCTGTTGATGCTGAGTGAAAAAGGGGTGTGTGTGTGTGTATATTGTGTGGTGCGTGTGGTGTGTGGTGTGTGTGTGGAGAGAGGAGAGGGAGAGAGAGAGAGAGAGAAGAGAGAGAGAGGAGAGAGAGAGAGAGAGAGAGAGAGAAGAGAGAGCGACAGCAGACCCGACAGAGAGATAGAAAGACAATGGACAGAGACAAAAAAGACACAAAGACAGACAGAACATGGACAACAAAAAACAGACAGATAGGTACAAACAACAAAAATACCCATACCCTATTCTCTCCTATCTCCTCTCTCCCTCCTCTCCCTCTCCTTTTCTCTCTCTCTCTTCCACAACACACACACACACCACAACAACAACACACACAACACCACACACCACAACACCACACACACACACACAGAGGCACGCACCAAACACACACACACTTACACACACACATACCACACACCAGCACACACACATTTACACTGACCCATAAACCCCGACGAAAAAACAAAAAACAGCAGAGAAACCCCAAACGCCCCCCACCCTCCCCGCTAATCCCGCCCTTCCTTTAGCACGCATGTAGTGACCGGCAGACCCTCCACAATGTCAGTCTCTCACCCCCTAGTCACTCAACCACCGTCCGCCCACAACATCCACGGCACCGCCCTTTACAAGGTAGGCAGGCGGGTAGGCGGTAGGGAGTAGGTTGATAGGGAGGGGGTAAGTCACCCAGTACTGTACGTATGTATGTATGATTTTTAAGCAATAACACTTTTCTAAGTCCAGTCACTAGTGCTGCTGCTGCTAATCCCCTAACCCCCCCATCATTGGGGGGGGGCAGGGGTGGCATGCATTTGGGGTCGTTCCTACGCCTATTTTTTTGGTGTTATCCTTTGGGAAAAAAAGAAAGGCTGCAGCCCAGGGAACGACAGACCACGTCAGCCTTTATCTGGCCCTCTGCCATAGGGGCTTCGCAGTCAATCCCGTGTGGGGCTGGCCACCACATCCGAAATTCTAAAAAGAATTAAACACCTAGACGCAACTCCATATCTTCCGAGACTGACCGTGCTTACTTTTGACCTGTGTGTGACGTGTTAACCGTAAGCGCGAAGTTGAAATTTTTCTGTGCGGGGGTGTGTGTGGTTTTAGGGAGAATGTACTTTGACAGTGGTTTGTTTTACATGCCGGGATAATAATCATGTTCTGTGAGGAGTGCAGGTGGGTTGGTAAGTAATATGTGTGTGGAACATTTGGATGTTTTCAGGGGTTTGGGTTGAGCTCTGTGCTATGTCTGTGGTGTTTAAACATTTGGTAGATGTTTGAGATAAAGATGTAAAAACAAAAAAGAAAGAAAAGGAGTCTGGATTGTTCATTAACTTTGTACAGTTTGATAATGTTTAAAAGATGGGTTTTAAATATTCGTTTTGGATATAAGAGTATTATTATTTGAGATGAGTAGATGTGATATGATAATGATGATGATGATGATGACGACGACGACGATGATTAGATATATGGATTTTAAAACATAGGTCTTGCATCAACTTGAAAGCAACACAAATAAATCCATTCAGTTACGCACTACACACACCCGCGCATGGCAACCCATTCAAAAATAACACTAAACAACAACACAGCACAGCACAAACACACACACCACACACTCAAATTTCTTATTTGAATATTTAGAGGCGTTTGACAAGGTGAGCCATCTTTTGCAAGCATTATTCTATGTTTTAAATGATTTGAACAATATCTGCAGATAAAAATCGTACCGATAATGAAAAAGTCAAAATAAACTGAACACACGAGTTTTACTAGACTTAATCCTAACCGTTCTAGACTTTAAAAAATCATCCATCAAAAAAACCAAGGAAATATTATAACTAATTAATAGAAAATTCAAATAACAATGAAAAATAAAAGTCAATTTCATAAAAATAATATCAAATAAAAAGGCATAACGACAAAGAAAATAAATGCCTTCATCCTCATTCTTAACGCTAAACCGTGAAATAAAAGTTTATGCAAGTTAAGGACACCGCACTGCACCACCAATACAAACGAACCAAAAACTAATCACACTACTCCGATTCACAGAACCTCACCATCCACCGTCACAGACACCACCCCTCAAACAGCACACAGTAAAAAAATACATCTTCAATACAAATAAAAAGGAAGAAGGACAAAGCAAAGAAATACCCTCCCCACAACCCATGTGCTAATGAAAACAAGCATAAAGAACAAAAAAAAAGTGATAGGAATAACTGAAGAATCAACCACGAATAAAGAGTATAAAGCAAACTAATCTTCATCTAAAAAACAAGACAACACAAAAGAGTAACTCACACAACCCATTCACGCCAAGAACACACAACAACAAAGACAAAACAAACAAAAGCAAGTGAAGACAAACACGAAACAGAAGAACAACACAGTACATCGACACACACATCACACACACACACACAACACACGACACACCACCACACACACACACACACACACACACACACACAACACAACACACACACACACGTACACACACACACACACACAACACAACCATTGTCAAAAAGAAAGAAGCAAAGAAGAAAGACACATATATATAATTATATATATTATATATATATATATATATATTATATATATTACCACACACACACAAACACACATATATTTATATATATATATATATATATATATATAATATATATATATATATATATCTATATACTATATTAGATATATGTGTGTGTGGTGAGTGTGTGTGTGGTGTGTGTGTGTGTGAGTGTGTGTATAATGAGGCCAGACCTCACAGGAACAGACACACAGACAGACCGACCAACCCACAGACAGACAGACAGACAGAAAAAAACACACCCATAAAATGACTAGCTGCAGAACAAATGCCTGCAAGCCACCAAGTCTAAATCCGGATGTGTGCACTGCACAGAACCTGATCAGACATCAAGACTACCGCCTGAGGGCTGTGATTGGCGGCGCCATCTTGCCTTGTATGTACCCTCAGCCAATCCGCTTCTCCGTGACAGAGATAATTATTCATAACTGTACACAGAGCGCCATAGTTACACAATTTTTGTTTTTACATTTTCATTTTGATTGCTCAGGATGTTTGTTCCACGACATAGAGAAGTCATTTCGTCTCGAAGAGTCATTATTAATCAAGATTTCAGAAAGAGAAATACCTTTATTTGAGTGGTATGTGCGCTTTTTGTTTGGGTTTTTATTGTTTTTTTGGAGGCGTTGGGTGGGGGGGTGGAGGGGGAGAGGAAAGAAGGAGGTCCAAAATTACTAAGATCATCATTTTCATCATTTTTGTCAGGGGAAAGTATTTATTTTCTTTCCACGTATTATAGAACAACACAGCATTTTTTTAGAAGTCTTCTCGTCATGTACCAAAGAAAAAGCTTTAACTGTTTTGGGAGACAAAATGGTAACATCCTCCTCCTCTCCTCCTCCTCTTCTTCTTCTTCTTCTTCTTCGTCTTCTTCTTCTTCTTCTGCAGAACATTGACCGTTTTACTCTTCAACGTCTGATTAAAAACTAAAAAGGAACTGTCAAGAGAAGTTTTGTGCCTAACGAAATTTGTAATACTCTGCATTTAGAACACGCTACAAGCCGTTGGCTTGCTGTCGTTTCACAGTGCTTAGTGTATAATAACTATGGGTTATTTTTCTGAAACAAAAATTAAAATTTTTAAACCGTATTATTAATAAAAACCGGTTATCACGCCTATTGTTCCTTGCTTTAAACGTTTCTTTTCCAGGAAACGCGACCCCCCCCCCCCCCAAAAAAAAAAAAAAAAAAAAAAAAAAATTTGTGGAGGATCAAAATCATCATCATCATCATCATCAATCATCACCTTCATCATCATCAAAAGAAAATATCGTTTTCAGTCTCTTTTCATATGCTTGTTTTAAAAAAAGGAAAAGGGGGGGGGGGGGGGGGGGGGGAAAGAAGGGGGGGGGGGAGGGGGGGGGGGGGTGGGGGGGGGGGCAAACACAACCAAAACTCTACCTCCTTTGATTCTGTTTTAAACTTGATGTGTCACACGCCTTCAAAAGAAACAAAAATCACCTTCCCTGCCCGCACCCACACCCCAGAGCCCCACCCCTCTAACCCCCTCCCCCCACCCAAAAAAAAAATCAAAAGAAAAAAAAACCCTTAGGAAGTTGAAAGTATACCAAAAGTTTGACATTATAATTATCATTCCAGCGCTGGAGGTTCTTTTCTGCTTGTTTGCTTTGTGCTGCATTGCTGTTTTTTTTCCCAGAAAGAGTAGGAGCAGCATTCTTTCAGGTTGCCTTCTGGGTCTTTTTTTCCTGGCTCTCACTTACTGATGTGCTGATACTGGAGCGGGGGAACGAGTAGAACCCTTATCGGATCCGTCGGATGAGACTATAAACCAAGGACCCGTGTGCGAACGCATTGCAGAACATCTTGCGACACGTTAAATCCGTTCCGCTTTTCGGAAAAATAGGTAGGCCATTGTGTGCCGGTGGGCACAGTGACAAATTTACAAAACGCACCTTCACACGGGGACTGGATTGTAAAAAATAAAAACATGAGTGATTATCATTATTCCTCGATATAAAAGAATGAAAGCAATAAAAAAAAATCTCAGAAACACTTAGAAGTAAGAAATATTAAGAAAGATAAGGAATGCAAAGGGTATCTAAAGAAAGAAAACAAGAAAAAGGAAAGAAAGAAAAAAAGTGGTAGGGGAAAGACAGAAAGATCATATACTTAGAGATTAAAATAGAAAAAAATAAAAGAATGAAGAAATGACAAGACAGACAGGACAGACAGAGAAAAGCTAGAAATGAAAAGGCAGACAGACAGACTGACAGACAGATGAACAGGACAGACAGAAAGGCAGACTGAACAGACTGACAAACTGGACAGACAGAAAGTAAGAAAAGGAAAGAAAGAAAGAGAGGAAATACAGTCCAGATGAACAGACAGACGAAAAGACAGACTAAATGACTGACAGACAGACAGAAGAAAAGTCGACAGACGAACAGACCCGACAGACAGAAGAACATCTAGCCAAACAGACGAACAGCCTGTACTGAAGACGACAGCCAGCCAGACATACGAACAGACAGAAAGTAGAAAGGAAGTCAGAAAGAAAGGGGAAAAATGAAGGAAAGAAAAGAAAAGGAAAGAAACAAGCACACAAAAGAAACAAAAAGAAAAGAGAGAAACTGCCAGACACACCACACACACAGGACCAGAAGGAAGAAAAAAAAGGAAAAAAAACCACACAAAGAAATCGAATCTTCAAAAATTACGCCTTAGCCTGATCTGAAAGGCGGACTGTGCAACAATAAATAATGTAAGAATGGACGTGTAAAACATAATTTTAATACTGATGTAATTAACAACAAATATCACTCATTAACATCAAGAGATCTTGCAGAACATAAACACTAGCTGCCTTTCAATAGCTCTATTTGAGACCAAAAACAAGGTTTCTTTCTACTTAAAAATATCCTTTGAAGACGGGGAATCAGCTACTTGATAGTTTGGTTAAAAAAATAGATAGGCATACGGAAATAATTATCATCGTTTTTTTGGGACATCAGAGCTCTAGCCAATGAACGAAAAAAAACCTCACATCGAAGAGAAGATAGGAGAAGTAGAGGAGAAGAGTGGGAAGAGAGGAAACAAAAAAGAATGAAGAAGAGAAAAGAGAAAGAAGAGAAGATAAGAGTGGAGAAGCAAGAAGAGAAGAGAGGAGGATAAGAGAAGAGTAAGGGAAGAGAAGAGTGCAAGAAGAGAAGTGAGAAGAAAAAGACAAGAGAAGGTGGAGAAGGAGCACATGAGAAGAGGAAAAGAAGAGAAGAGAAGGGTGGAGAAGAGCAACAAGTAGAGAGTGAAGAGAAGAGAAAGAGAGGTAGTGGTGAAAGAGAAGTTTAAGAGTGGAGAAGAGAAGAGAGGAGTGGAGAGAAGAGTGCGAGAAGAGCAAAGTAGAGAAGAGAAGAGAAGAGGTAGAGAAGAGAAGAGAAGAGAAGGGTGGAGCAAAGTAGGGAAGAGAAAGGAAGAGTATAGAAAAAAAAAGAGTGAGAAGGGAGGAAGAGTCGAGAAGAGAAGATTAGAGAAAGAGAAGAGTAGAGAAGGAAAAGGAAAAGAAAAGAGAAAGAGTAGAGAAGAGAAAAGAAGAGAAAGAGAAGTGTAGAGAAGAGGAAAAGAAGAAGAGTAGAGAAGAGAAGATTAGAGAATGAAAGAAAGAAAAGAAGTATAGAGAAGAGAAAAGGAAGAGACGAGGAGTGCAGCGAAGAGAAAAGAAGAGAAGAGAAGATTAGAGAAGAGAAGAGTTCGAGAAAAGAAGAGTCGAGGAGAGAATAGTAGAGAAAAGAAGATTAGAGAGAGAAGAGTAGAGAAGAGAAAGGGCAGAGAAGAGAAAAGAAGAGAAGAGAAGTGGAGAGAAGAGAACCGATAGTGTGATGGGGAAGAGGGGATGGCGTGAGGAAGTGAGTGGGTATAGTGGCTCGTTATGTGTGTGGTGTGTGTGGTGGTAAGGTAGTGGTGTGTGTGTGTGTGTGTAGTGTGTGAAATATTTCAGTTAGGGCTTCTGTTTGGTTTTTTTTTTAACAAGATTCAGGGCTATAAATTCCTATATTATTATTATTATCATAATTCACAGTTAGTGATTTTAGACAGGAAAAAAGGTAAACCTAAACAAGAGATGCAACAATAACAGGAAAAATGTTCAGATAACAGTACTGAATAAACTAACTTTACATACTACAAAAACTGAATTATCAGACCTTCTTATCAATCTAACACAACTGTTCAACAGTATGGATGGTTCAGACAAAATCTGGTTCAGTGACAAAATTGGTACAAGAGGTAAAATTGCTTTTAAATGTTTACATAAAAAAATAACATGACTATGTAATCCTTCTTCCCCATAAATACAGTTTACAATCTTTCACGTAATTTTGTTCTGAAAGCATTTAGTTTAATTCTGTACATAAGGGATAACATATTTCTACAGTTATATCAACCACAGCCTTTGTCAGAAAATGAAAGCATTTTGAAAATTCTATTAATTGTTGTACAGCCATTATAGGACAATAACCAGAATCATATATTTCATACTGGAAGTGCTTCCAGCAAGCGTTTTGTAACAAGCTATGTTTGATAGTATCTGTATGAGAGATAAGGTAACTCCTATTATGTCATCAAGAGTCCTTTTGTGTTAATATCTCGCTCCATATTTTGCTAAGACTGTCAACTTTTTCTGTAAAAAAGGATACCAGTGTGTGTGGAACCCTAGAGCTCAGTGTGTGTGTGTGTGTTTGTGTGTGTGTTGTGTCGCTTGTGTGTGAGACTGCCTTGGTGTATTTTTGAATGTGTGCACCATACCTTTGTGTGCACTTATATAACTGTCTGATGTTATGTGTGTGTATTTAAACTTATGGTGGCTGTGTGTTGCATATGGCAATGCTCATGTGTACCGTGCTATGGTCTGAGAGCATAATTCATAATGTGTTGCTTGCATGGTGTATTTGGTATATTTTTCTTTGTTTTTGGAGGAGAGAGGAATTTTTTTTATAAAAAATGATTTTAGAAAGAATTATTGATATATGTCTTTTACGCATTTGTTTCCCTGGGGGGCATTAGATGAAATAGTATATTAGGAGAGAAGAGAGAGTAAGAGAAGAGAGGAGAGAGGATTGGGTGGGGGGTGGGGGGGGGGAGAGAGAGAAGAGATGAGAGAGAAGAGAGAGAGAGAGAAACAGACAGACAACCAGGCAGACAAGAAGCAATGACAGATACAGTCAGACGCTTGCTTTGAGGTTTTTGGCCAGGATAAAACTGCCAAGGTTGCTTGGGTGGTATATTGGCAGATACCTACAGGTCAACCTGAAAGAAGCCAAATGACCAGCACAGGGGCTGGCTCAACAAGCAGAGGGGGTCAACCGCAACAAAACCCACTGAAAACTTTAACAAGTTTTTGTCTAGTACATTACACAAAAAACCACACCACACCACAATGCTGCCCAAAACCAGTATAAGGTATAGCCTATTCCATATGTAATTATTTTACCTTTTAACCAAATAACATATATTATTTAATATAAATTTATTGCCCCATTTTCATATTACAATTCTATTCCTATATCTTACAATCTTACATATTCCCCCCCTTTGAAAATCTTTGAAATGTAATTAATACCTATCCTCTTTTTCAATAAATCCTTATGTAATGAACAGATGAGTGGTCAGGATTTTCATTAAAATGAGTATCGGTACCACATAACTTTGTTTAAGAAGTTTTCATCAGAATAACAAGGTATATTTCTATGATCGTAGCTTTGTGATCGTGTTACAAATGTCCATTGCTTTAAAACATAACCAGATTCCCAAAAAGACAAGCAAATTATTAAGACAAGTGTCTGAATCATCAGTAGTGCTCTACTCGATACCACTTTCACTTTTGATATCGCCCCCACCTCCCAACCCAATGATCGCAGACCAAAGCAGCCCGTCACTTGTGAAAGAGGACTCAAACAGTGCTGAAGATGGTGAGGGAGTAGTCAGAGGTCAGTGGTTGTCGCTAGAAAACAGGACAGGCTCAGGAGCGCTAGAGAAAAGGTGGGCGATGTGTCTATGTAGTCAGTTGGAGCGTCCGCAAAGCACCTGCCCCAGTGTGTAGTGGTTCCCGCGACGCGAAATCAACACTCGGACAAGAGGCGCTATAAGGTAAGCCCGTAAAATCTTTGTCCTGTCAAGGTGAGCTTTTCTCTGTTCTTGGTAATTACTGTGTGGGGACAAGATGCTCAGAGAAGTGTTGTTGTTTGACTCGAGGAGTCAGGCACTTGGCCCTCCCCAAGCTATGTTAGCAAGCGATGAAGGAGGAGGTTGTACTTAGAGCAGGTGTGTAGATATGTTTATGCAGAAGCCTGGCTTCAGGTTCAGAGTCCCAGCTTTCCAGCTGTAAATGAGTATCTGCCTTCTTTAGGTTCAGGGAAGATAGAGACGAGCCAGGAAAATGGAGGATGGGCGATGCTCTCAGAATACTTGCCCTTGAGTATCTGAGGTGTCTGAAACTCATTTTCTCTGGGACACAAATGCCATGAGGGGGGGCACCTGACCTTTATTTTTTTTTATCTTTTTTTTTGTAAGAGTATATAAATGTGGCTGAGAGAAGTAGCATAGAGTAGGTATTTGTGAAAGATGTGTGTAGATAAGAATAGTGATGAATCTTTAAATGTTTCTATGTTCATGTTGGATGAGACTAAAGCAAGTGTGCCATGGTGAAATAGCATGCGAAAATCCAGCGCTAAGCGGCAGAATGAAGAGAACCTGTTCGCCTAGTTGGAGTTGATAACCAATGGGAAGGATGGGACAATGACAATATGGGCAAATTGCATGCACCATGGGGGACTTGATGTAAAAAACCATGAGTGTTTTTCGCCAATGAGGTCATCAAAATAAAAGACGTAGATAGATAAATATCTTGGGATAACTAAAGGATACCAACCCGCCAGACTCTGGGACTGCATTCTTGATGAAGCCTGGCGACAGCGGATTGCGCTGTGTATGCTACAGCGCCTCTCCACTCACTGAGCTGTGCTGAGGTATTAACAGCTGGACACCCACAGCTTGAAACCCAAGAACCACTGACTCCGAAAAAGTTTTTTGGACAAAAGCGCGGTTGTGATTTCAAGAGTGTAGACAACTCCTTGGAACGTGTGATTCATCCACCGATATTGAAAGTTGATGAAACCCTGATATCTACTGTCGTATTGGCAGATGTCTGGAAGAGTTCTTGAAGTTTGTTCAGAAAGAAAAAAAAAAGGCATGTGACAGGCGAGATTGATCTATGGGTGGGTGTATATAAATTGGTTTTAAACCTTTTTAGTTCGGCCGCTGTTATAAAAAGTATGAATATATGGAACTGTTTAAAGCTTTTAAGGCGTACTGTAAACTGTTACCAACGGCGGGCAAACCCCGTTTCACATTTAAGAGGGTTCTGAGAATGTGCAGCGCTGCTATTCACCAGCAGATACTGTTCTATACTCACTAAGAACTTCTCACAAAGTCAGTTTTTTTCGTGTGTCAAAAAACACAGAAAGTTCAGGATGGGGGTGACAGGATTAAAACCCAAAACCTATCATCAATTCCTGTTTAGCCCAGATTCCTTATGTGTGGGTGGTACACAGTGTATGCATGGCACTGGAATTGTCATATTAGCGTCTCGAAAATATAGGGGGTGATCACGATATAAAACCATATCATCAACTTCTTGTGTAACCGGATACCTTCTGAGGGGTTTTTTGTATCAGTGTTTGAATGGCATTGGAACCTAATCAAAACTTGCTAGGAAAACAGAATCTCTCGAGGACTGTGCAAGAGATGAGCTTTTTGTGATGTTGTGGAACTTAAGCCTGTTTTAGCTTATGATTATATCACATTGGTCTAACAACAGCAAAACAATCACGAAGACAACAACAGTTCTAGCTTGACAATAAAGACAAAGGCGATAACAAGTAAAACAAAAAACAACCACGCACGTGGTTTTCTTGATTTACAAAGTTGATACAATTTTTTTTGTTAATAGCTGTAAGACATTTCTATACATTACTGTTGTTTTCCCCCTGACACAGACTTCATTATAAATTTCATCTTTTCTAACGACGACTCTAGCAACCGGTATTTAGCATTTTTCTTAAGCACCCAGTTTGTTTTGAAATAACAACACAACGAAATTGGAATCCATTCCAACTGAAACACATTGCTAACTTTCAGTAGATAAGGAAAAAAAAGACGTAAAATCAGTCTGCTGTGATTATTATGTGTTGCAAACGCAGGCTTTGACAAATCCGACAATCTAAAGTACCCTTCGACAACACACGGGATATATATATACCCATCCTAACTTCACAGTCTGAAAGACAAATACTCGGCGTAGCAAATCTAAGAACTCTGCTCTTCTGGAATACGCCGTGTCTCCTTCATTCATTTTTTTTAACAGTTCTGTGGATGAAGAGATAAGTCACATATAGAAAAAAAAGTCCTTCATCACAACACAGACCCACATCCCCCAACACCCCACCTCCTTATTAACCACAACGATGGCTAACCTTAACTGCAACACCACCGCCACTTCCAACACCAGCAGTTTGTGCAGCAACACCACCACCATCACCACAAGAGGATGGTCAGTGATTAATAACCCCAGCACCCCATCCTCCTCCTCTTCCCTCTCCCCCTTCAGCAACCTGACTGTAGGGGACCTGGTCAGCCTGATGACCCCATCCCAGCCCTTCTTCAACGACACACTGGACAACATCAACATCTCCTCCTCGGCTCTCTTCAACGGCAGCGCGTCTCCCTTGCCGCCGATGCTGCGCCCAGAAGACCTCGCGGAGGTCTTGCCCGTGGGGTGCGTTCCAGTTCCCTGTCTATCTTCCCCTCTTCGTGATGTCGGTGGCTGGGCAACGTGCTGGTGATGGTTGACCTTGATCAAGAAAACAAGGAAGATGAGGACGTGACCAACGTCTTCTTGCTGAACCTGCCGTTGTCCGATCTCATGCTGGCTGTCTTTGCATGCCCTTCACCATTTGTACCCCAATCTCATGCTGAATTCGTCTTCGGGGCTGCATGTGTGTCTTGTACGTTACTTGCAAGGTTGAGAGCGCGTTGTGTGTGTTGTGCGTTTGTGGTCGTGTGTGTGTGTGTTTGTTTTTGTTTGTGGGCTTTGTTTTGGACGATTTTGTGTGTGTGTGTGTTGTGTGTGTGTGTGTGTGTTGTGTTGTTGTTGTGGTGTGTGTGTGTTTGCTTGTTTGTGTTTTGCTTTTGGTGCTTTTTTCTTTGATTTTCCAGTTCCTGTTTTTCTTTGGTGTTCTTTTGTGCTATTTGTCTGGGTTGTGCATGTTCTTTGTGTTCTTTGTCTCTGTGGTTCGTGTTCTTTGTGTTTGTAACTGGGTGTCCTTGTGTCTTTGTTAATGTTCTTTGTGTTGTTGTCCTGGGTGTTTTATGTTCTTGTGAGCTTTGTCTGGGTGTTCATGTTCTTTGTGTTCTTTGGTCTGGTTGTTGAGTTTCTTTGTGTTCTTTGGTATGGGTGTTGGTGTTCTTTTGTCCTCTGTGTTTGTGTTCTTTGTTCACGTTGTTAGTGTTCTTTGTCTGTGTGTGTGTTCATGTTCTTTGTGATTTTTCCCCTGGATGTTCGTGTTCCGTTGTCATGTACTGTTCTTTAGCTCCTGCTGGTTTTTGTTGGGTTTATTGGTTGATTTTGGCTGTGTTTGGTTATAACGCTAGTTTGCGATACTGTTTTTTTCCTCTCTTTTTAAGCTGTCTCTGTGTGTATCTCTCTCTCTCTGTGCACGTTTGTGTGTGTGTGTGTGTGTGTGTGTGTGTGTCTGGGTCTTGTCTGTTCTGTGTGTGCGTGCGCGGCACTCGCACAAACGCTTGTAATTTACTGTATTGATTTTGCTGGGTTTTTTTTTATTGGTAGTATTGTTGTACATCGTGTGTGAAATAGTTATACTGGTTAAGAAACCCTTTCAGCGGTAAGAAAGGATATGGTATTGATTATCTGTGGTCGTTTTTCTCCACTTCAATTCAAGCTGATGTAAGTAAAGCCATGTCTGTCCACTTCATGGCGGTGTCGATATATACATATCGGTGCTGATCTGTCTGGCCTTTTCTGGGCCCATCACTTAGCTTAGCCTGACCACTGATGCTGTGTACACACCGTTTTATTTTTTCTGGCATCGTTGTCATGGCCCCTATGACTGAGACACTAAACTTTGTTACTTATTTATTATTTTTATAGTTCGTATTTATCAAACAGGGGTGGGATGGCCTAGTGGTAAAAAGCCTTGCGTTCGCTGTGAACCATTTTTTTTTTTTTTTAGGGCCTGGGATCAGACACCACCGAGACACTTGTTTTAAATTAGTTTTCTTCTGGAGTTAACATCAAGTACTGGACTTTATTTCCCTAAAACTCTCTCGGACGTGACTACAACCGAGGGCCCGTGGGGCGGAGGTACACAGAACAAACTTGTGCATGCGTTAATAACCCGTTCCACAATTTTGGAAAAGTATGGCATTTCTTGCTGGCAGGAACGGATGACAATTTTATTTTTTTAAAAAGAAATTCTATGTACACAGGAGTCGAGTTGTGTTTGGACACCATCCTCGATAGTCGGAATTACGTTTCTACCTTTTTCGGTGGCGGGAATAGGTCACACACGCCAAAACTCACCATTGGTGAACCTCGCAATTCTAGCCGAAGAACGGGAATAAAATCAAACTTACATGTCATAGTTCTAACAACTTTTCTTATTTATCAACTTTCTTTTGATGGGAGTGTTGGTAGGCCACGTGAATGTGACTGTGTGTCTTTGGGCAAAAAAAATTGCAAGGTTGTCAGACGAATCCCTCTGTAAGGTACCGAGTTTGGAAAATATTAGTTATCATCGGAGTGCTTATTCAAGCACTGAACATAGCGCCAGGTCTGGTAAAGGGAAGGCTCTATGCTGTACAATGATGAAAGCCCTGTTATTAACACATTGCAGTTTAGGATTCAAAAGGAAGGTACAATAGATCTTTCAAATGTTTTCTTTTTATAAAATATGCTAAAAGGTTTAGACATATACACTTCGCTTAACTATATCTATTTTATGCATTATTCCTTTTTTGTAAGTGTGCCTAATACTTATTCCTTGAGCTTTTCCTAACTGATTTGTACAGTCCTTATATTGATTGCCCTAGTGTTTGTCCTTGAAAACTACCTTTAATATTGCTGGTTTTAATGTCTTTAGATTAAAATTTAATTAAACATTGTGTGACTGTATGAATGTGCAGATATAAATAAACCTACACTGGTGTTGTAAACTTTTTCCGGTGAAGAGTAGCTACCTACAGCTGTTAGAACTATTACATGTAAGTTTGATTTTATTCCTGTTCTTCGGCTATTAACGTATGCACAAGTACAGTATACTACAGTATAATCGCTCTGCAAAAAGAAAGAGAAAAATGTGAACGTGCTTGGTACCATAATGCATTGCACAGCATGCTATAGTAAAACAGCTAGATTTCTCCCCGTAAGCATGCTGTATGATACATAGTGCATTTTCGTTTACTTCAACGTGTATCTTTCTTGCAATATATCGTGTGAAATAGTATGGTCTGATGATGAACTTTAGGCTTAAGTCTGCCCAAAGAGATGTCACAGGGATGGGACGGTTTCATTTGATCTTTATCCCATGAGTTAACTTGGTGCATGTTTCCCCAACAGCAGAACAGGGTGTCCTGCTACAGAGTTTGGTGTAAGCAGAGTTTTTGGGTGTAAGCTGGGTTTTTGGGTGTAAGCTGGGTTTTGGGTGTAAGCTGGATATTTTGTCGTCATCCATGGAACTGGCTGTACGTAGCCTACTCTTCAACGACAGAGGGAACTGGGGCTTTTAATGGATGCACGATGTTATGCTTGCGATCGCACAGGGGACCTTGTTGACAGTGTCATCGACAGACAAAGGGCGGAGTGGAGTCAGGATCGATGACCACTTTCCCTTGGCACGGACGGTTTGAGCAATGGGGGGTGGGGGGGGGACTGAACTTGAGAGCGGAGTATTGAATTGGTGCTTTACCACATCAGTCTGATTCACCAAACAACAGCCGTGTGTGGCTAGAAAGAGACCTTTAGTGGCTAGCTGGTCACTTCGTTATCATTCCATGTTAATGGGTGTCTGTGGTCTCTTTGTGCTTGAAAGACAAAATTGTATACGTTTGTTGCTGTTGTTGTTGTTGTTTTCTAATCTAATGGGCTCAATATGTTATGCAACTATGAGACTATAAACCGAGGCCCCGTGTGCGAACGCACGCAGAACATCTTGCGCACACATTAAATCCTGTTCCGCTTTTCGTAAGAGTAGGCCATTGTGTGCCGGTTGGAACAGATGACAGAATTTACAAAACTGCATACACACGGGGACTGAATGTAAAAAAGCACATAAAGTACTTATTCCATTATCCTCGATTTAGAGAATAAAATAATAATAAACAAATAAAAATGCGTGCATTCACACATGGTGTCTTTGTTCAACAATAGAATACAAACAGGATCGATAATAATTTCAAATGATCCCCCATCTGCCTTATCTTTCATCAAATGAATGATTCAGCCATGACTGAAGTCGAAAGCGGAATATATTTTTTGGACTTTACCACATCAGCTAATTTGGTATATGTTTTACCAAACCCTTAACGCAATATGCTGCTAAAACATGGGTTTTATGATGGGCGTCCTAGTATGTCTCCCAAATCACAGTTACTTGTTACCTACTCTCCAGCAAAAGATGAAGTAGATTTCAATGTTTCAGAAAACGCTGGTAAAGCCTTTGGTGTAAGCTGGACATAACTATTGTCATTATCCATATCATGGTGGACTTTATATGGCCTACTCTTCCAGGAGAGACGGACCATGTTTTAGAATGGGGGCAGGATGCTATGTGTGCACTTGCACAAGGGAGGGGTGTTGACAGTGTCATCCACTAGACGACAGGGGAGTGGAGTCAGAATCAATGACCATTTCCCCCTTCAGATGGATGGCTAGGCAACGACTGAACTCGATACAGGAATACTTAATTTCAGCTCTAACACATAATAATAATAATAATAATAATAATAATAATAATAATGTATGGAATTTATATAGCGCTGAATCTTGTAAAGCAACAAATCAAAGCGCTTTTTTTCATTTTTTTTTTCAAAATTTATGCGTGTGTATGCGGTTTTGTAAATTTTGTCATCTGTTCCCACCGGCACACAATGGCCTACTATTTCGAAAAGCGGAACAGGATTTACGTGGTGCGGCAAGTTGTTGGTGCATGGCGTTCGCACACGGGCCGCGGTTTATTGTCTATCCGAAGGACTTCAGCACATCAGCTACTTGGTTCATGTTTTACCAAATTTCATAATAAAAAAATGCGCTGTTAAACCTGTGGTGTCTGTCAGCTGCACATGTTGTTATCATCCAGGTCAATGACTTGCTGAGGCCTGCTCTTTCTCCAAACATTGCTTGTTTTCTAAAGCTTGTATTTTTTTTCCTAATGGTCGTAACATGTTATGTGCGCGTTCACAAAGGTGATGGCTGTTTACAGGGTTATCCAATACACTAGCATGGAATGATGAAATCTGGATCATTGATAATTTCCCTCTTTTTATTGGATGGTTGGTTCAGCAACGACTGAAATCGCGAGGGAATTGTTTATGTGGGTCCGTTACCTCCTCAGCCTCTTGGTGCATGTTTAAATCAAATACGTAAGCCCGACGCGTGGTCATGCCCTTCATGTTAGTAAACTGGAACTTTTGCCCTATCTATATCTTCGTCTTTACGTTTTTACCGTGTCTATGTGGAAAGATAGACTGGTTTTTGAATAGGTACAGATGCTATGATATAGTTCATACAGGAGTCCGTGGTTGACATATATCATTCAAACAGGCTGACAGTATAGGAATATAGTCGTGGTTCTAAGATAAACTATTGATTGGACCCCACCGCCACTCCCACCCAACCCCCCCCCCCCACCCCCCCCCCCACCCCCCCAACATCACCCATCCAGCCTCTCAATCCGACGGTCGGCCAAATTTGAACTCGAGCGTTTACTTAAAAAAAAAATTCCGTATCCGTCGTTCTTACATTGAGCTTTCTCGCCCACGAAGACAGTAAGGCAGTACATACATACCCCCCAAATTTCCCATTTCCTTCATCTCTTCCCTCCATGTCTCAAAGATCTCCCTCTTCCACCATCCCCCACCCCCACCACCCACCCCCCCCCTTGGGCGTTACCTCTCTCCGCACCGCAAAACCGCATGTTCTCTTCCCTTCCCCAGCCAGCCTCCCTGCCTGTACTGTGGAGTCCTCGTCATCATAGTATCCGGAACTGCGACATGTGGAAGGAATCCTTTGGCGCAGACCTCACAAGAGGGAGCAGCGAAGTGGTTCCCGCAGGCCCCCGTCCAATGGCAGAGACTTTGCCAGGCGCTAGCTAGCCTAGGCCTTCTGCTGTGCGGGGATGTATGCGGGGTATTAGGCACAAGCCTTGGGAGCTCGGATGCAGTCTCGTCTGTGTCATTTTGTTCTATTTTGTGTGTGTGTGGGGTTGGTTCTGTGTATTGGTGCGGTTGTTCCTCGGTCGATCATTTGCTTGGGTTTTTTTTTTTATTAATGGGAGGGGGGGGGGTGAGGGATGTGTTGGGGAGGGGGGGGGTGGAGGGGAAAGTGTGTTGCTGTTTTGTGGGTCTTTTTAGTACTTCCTTTTTGTCATTGTGATTGGTTAGTATGGGGTTTTGGTTATTTGTTTTGTGAGGTTTTTTGTGGCCACTCAGTGCTGAGGGAAAACATACACACGAAGAGAGAGTGGAGAGAGAGAGAGATGAGGAGGGTGAGACGAGAGAGTGGTGGGTCTGACGAGGAGAGAGAGGAGAGGAGAGAGAGCGGAGACGAGGCGAGGGTCGAAGAGAGAAGAGAGTGAGATGAGAGGGAAGATGAGAGAGTTGGGGGGTCTCAGCTGTAACGTATGACATTTGTGCTTACGTCTGCTTATGTTTTCAGAGACAAACAGAAAAAAAAAGCAAACCAAAGCAGACAAGCAAACAAACAACAACAAACAAATAAACAGACATGTAAACAAGCAGGGGCCGATGAAGCACGCACAAAAACATAAAGCTAAAAAGCCTTGTGATATTGAAAGACAAGAATCACTACCAAGAAGTAAAACATAAAGAATTACGAGACTTAGAACCAACAAACACAACAAGACAGACAGAAAACCTACAACATTTAAAGACGAAAAAAGATTTATTTAAAAAGATAAGGTAACAGGTAAAGGTGTCTCATAACCTATAAGGTTGTAGGCGAGTAAGGCATCATAGACCTCAACTTCTCAAGGGGCCAGCATATTGAGGGCGGCGCCCATCTTCTCTCCCTCGCTGCTTTACCATCCCTGACCCTAAAGAAGGCAGGTACCCATTTACAGCTGGGTGAACTGGGGGACTGCACTGAAGCCAAGGCGCGTATGCGGTCACCCATCCAAGTGGTAACCACGCTCGATGCTGCTTAACCTTAGCTGGGCGAAAGCGAGTGCTCTGACCACTGAGCTATCCCGGCCCCATTAAAAAAAAGAAAAAATCACACACACACGACAAAACAAAACAAAACCTACAAGACTTAAGACCAGAGACAATAACGAGAAGTAAGACAAGACACATTCCACAAGAAAAGCTAGACCAACAATCCACACTAACAATAGAAGGAGGAAAACAAGTCCTTATCCCTTCAAGCTGGGCGATGACCAGGTGTTTATGGGCGCAATAGTTCAGTCTTAGCGGCTTGTAAAGGACACACAAAGTAGCAGTGCATTTATTGATGCCGTCTACCTCCCTGTCTTTTGTTTTAATCCCTGGCTCATGGTTTTAGTAAGCGCTTTGTCCGTTGTCTCTCTCTCTCTCTCTCTTCTTCTCTCTCTCTCTCTCTCTCTCTCTCTCTCTCTCTCTCTCTCTTCTTCATCTCGCTTCCTCCCTCTACATTAAGGGCTGTTCTCCTTTACCACACACCATTTGTGTGCTGCGTGCGTTGTGTGCGTGCGTTGCGTGCACACAAACACATAATTACACTCACACACACAGTACATGCATTCTTGGAACATACACACTAATTTTCTTCGAAATAAAAAAGTATTAAATTATAAAAACGCACCCACACAATATAACGCAGCACGATGACACGAACGCACGCTCGCTGACAACAACAACACACACATATATATAATTATATATATTATATATATATATATATATATTATATATATTACCACACACACACAAACACACATATATTTATATATATATATATATATATATATATAATATATATATATATATATATCTATATACTATATTAGATATATGTGTGTGTGGTGAGTGTGTGTGTGGTGTGTGTGTGTGTGAGTGTGTGTATAATGAGGCCAGACCTCACAGACAGACACACAGACAGACCGACCCACCCACAGACAGACAGACAGACAGAAAAAAACACACCCATAAAATGACTAGCTGCAGAACAAATGCCTGCAAGCCACCAAGTCTAAATCCGGATGTGTGCACTGCACAGAACCTGATCAGACATCAAGACTACCGCCTGAGGGCTGTGATTGGCGGCGCCATCTTGCCTTGTATGTACCCTCAGCCAATCCGCTTCTCCGTGACAGAGATAATTATTCATAACTGTACACAGAGCGCCATAGTTACACAATTTTTGTTTTTACATTTTCATTTTGATTGCTCAGGATGTTTGTTCCACGACATAGAGAAGTCATTTCGTCTCGAAGAGTCATTATTAATCAAGATTTCAGAAAGAGAAATACCTTTATTTGAGTGGTATGTGCGCTTTTTGTTTGGGTTTTTATTGTTTTTTTGGAGGCGTTGGGTGGGGGGGTGGAGGGGGAGAGGAAAGTAGGAGGTCCAAAATTACTAAGATCATCATTTTCATCATTTTTGTCAGGGGTAAGTATTTATTTTCTTTCCAGTATTTAGGAACAACACAGCCTTTTTTTTAGAAGCGTCTCGTCATGTACCAAAGAAAAAGCTTTAATGTTTTGGGAGACAAAATGGTAACATCCTCCTCCTCTCCTCCTCCTCTTCTTCTTTCTTCTTTCTTCTTCGTTCTTCTTCTTCTTCTTCTGCAGAACATTGACCGTTTTACTCTTCAACGTCTGATTAAAAACTAAAAAGGAACTGTCAAGAGAAGTTTTGTGCCTAACGAAATTTGTAATACTCTGCATTTAGAACACGCTACAAGCCGTTGGCTTGCTGTCGTTCACAGTGCTTACGTGTATAATAACTATGGGTTATTTTTCTGAAAGAAAATTTAAATTTAAACCGTATTATTAATAAAAACCGGTTATCACGCCTATTGTTCCTTGCTTTAAACGTTTCTTTTCCAGGAAACGCGACCCCCCCCCCCCCCAAAAAAAAAAAAAAAAAAAAAAAAAAATTTGTGGAGGATCAAAATCATCATCATCATCATCATCAATCATCACCTTCATCATCATCAAAAGAAAATATCGTTTTCAGTCTCTTTTCATATGCTTGTTTTAAAAAAAGGAAAAGGGGGGGGGGGGGGGGGGGGGGAAAGAAGGGGGGGGGGGAGGGGGGGGGGGGGTGGGGGGGGGGGCAAACACAACCAAAACTCTACCTCCTTTGATTCTGTTTTAAACTTGATGTGTCACACGCCTTCAAAAGAAACAAAAATCACCTTCCCTGCCCGCACCCACACCCCAGAGCCCCACCCCTCTAACCCCCTCCCCCCACCCAAAAAAAAAATCAAAAGAAAAAAAAACCCTTAGGAAGTTGAAAGTATACCAAAAGTTTGACATTATAATTATCATTCCAGCGCTGGAGGTTCTTTTCTGCTTGTTTGCTTTGTGCTGCATTGCTGTTTTTTTTCCCAGAAAGAGTAGGAGCAGCATTCTTTCAGGTTGCCTTCTGGGTCTTTTTTTCCTGGCTCTCACTTACTGATGTGCTGATACTGGAGCGGGGGAACGAGTAGAACCCTTATCGGATCCGTCGGATGAGACTATAAACCAAGGACCCGTGTGCGAACGCATTGCAGAACATCTTGCGACACGTTAAATCCGTTCCGCTTTTCGGAAAAATAGGTAGGCCATTGTGTGCCGGTGGGCACAGTGACAAATTTACAAAACGCACCTTCACACGGGGACTGGATTGTAAAAAATAAAAACATGAGTGATTATCATTATTCCTCGATATAAAAGAATGAAAGCAATAAAAAAAAATCTCAGAAACACTTAGAAGTAAGAAATATTAAGAAAGATAAGGAATGCAAAGGGTATCTAAAGAAAGAAAACAAGAAAAAGGAAAGAAAGAAAAAAAGTGGTAGGGGAAAGACAGAAAGATCATATACTTAGAGATTAAAATAGAAAAAAATAAAAGAATGAAGAAATGACAAGACAGACAGGACAGACAGAGAAAAGCTAGAAATGAAAAGGCAGACAGACAGACTGACAGACAGATGAACAGGACAGACAGAAAGGCAGACTGAACAGACTGACAAACTGGACAGACAGAAAGTAAGAAAAGGAAAGAAAGAAAGAGAGGAAATACAGTCCAGATGAACAGACAGACGAAAAGACAGACTAAATGACTGACAGACAGACAGAAGAAAAGTCGACAGACGAACAGACCCGACAGACAGAAGAACATCTAGCCAAACAGACGAACAGCCTGTACTGAAGACGACAGCCAGCCAGACATACGAACAGACAGAAAGTAGAAAGGAAGTCAGAAAGAAAGGGGAAAAATGAAGGAAAGAAAAGAAAAGGAAAGAAACAAGCACACAAAAGAAACAAAAAGAAAAGAGAGAAACTGCCAGACACACCACACACACAGGACCAGAAGGAAGAAAAAAAAGGAAAAAAAACCACACAAAGAAATCGAATCTTCAAAAATTACGCCTTAGCCTGATCTGAAAGGCGGACTGTGCAACAATAAATAATGTAAGAATGGACGTGTAAAACATAATTTTAATACTGATGTAATTAACAACAAATATCACTCATTAACATCAAGAGATCTTGCAGAACATAAACACTAGCTGCCTTTCAATAGCTCTATTTGAGACCAAAAACAAGGTTTCTTTCTACTTAAAAATATCCTTTGAAGACGGGGAATCAGCTACTTGATAGTTTGGTTAAAAAAATAGATAGGCATACGGAAATAATTATCATCGTTTTTTTGGGACATCAGAGCTCTAGCCAATGAACGAAAAAAAACCTCACATCGAAGAGAAGATAGGAGAAGTAGAGGAGAAGAGTGGGAAGAGAGGAAACAAAAAAGAATGAAGAAGAGAAAAGAGAAAGAAGAGAAGATAAGAGTGGAGAAGCAAGAAGAGAAGAGAGGAGGATAAGAGAAGAGTAAGGGAAGAGAAGAGTGCAAGAAGAGAAGTGAGAAGAAAAAGACAAGAGAAGGTGGAGAAGGAGCACATGAGAAGAGGAAAAGAAGAGAAGAGAAGGGTGGAGAAGAGCAACAAGTAGAGAGTGAAGAGAAGAGAAAGAGAGGTAGTGGTGAAAGAGAAGTTTAAGAGTGGAGAAGAGAAGAGAGGAGTGGAGAGAAGAGTGCGAGAAGAGCAAAGTAGAGAAGAGAAGAGAAGAGGTAGAGAAGAGAAGAGAAGAGAAGGGTGGAGCAAAGTAGGGAAGAGAAAGGAAGAGTATAGAAAAAAAAAGAGTGAGAAGGGAGGAAGAGTCGAGAAGAGAAGATTAGAGAAAGAGAAGAGTAGAGAAGGAAAAGGAAAAGAAAAGAGAAAGAGTAGAGAAGAGAAAAGAAGAGAAAGAGAAGTGTAGAGAAGAGGAAAAGAAGAAGAGTAGAGAAGAGAAGATTAGAGAATGAAAGAAAGAAAAGAAGTATAGAGAAGAGAAAAGGAAGAGACGAGGAGTGCAGCGAAGAGAAAAGAAGAGAAGAGAAGATTAGAGAAGAGAAGAGTTCGAGAAAAGAAGAGTCGAGGAGAGAATAGTAGAGAAAAGAAGATTAGAGAGAGAAGAGTAGAGAAGAGAAAGGGCAGAGAAGAGAAAAGAAGAGAAGAGAAGTGGAGAGAAGAGAACCGATAGTGTGATGGGGAAGAGGGGATGGCGTGAGGAAGTGAGTGGGTATAGTGGCTCGTTATGTGTGTGGTGTGTGTGGTGGTAAGGTAGTGGTGTGTGTGTGTGTGTGTAGTGTGTGAAATATTTCAGTTAGGGCTTCTGTTTGGTTTTTTTTTTAACAAGATTCAGGGCTATAAATTCCTATATTATTATTATTATCATAATTCACAGTTAGTGATTTTAGACAGGAAAAAAGGTAAACCTAAACAAGAGATGCAACAATAACAGGAAAAATGTTCAGATAACAGTACTGAATAAACTAACTTTACATACTACAAAAACTGAATTATCAGACCTTCTTATCAATCTAACACAACTGTTCAACAGTATGGATGGTTCAGACAAAATCTGGTTCAGTGACAAAATTGGTACAAGAGGTAAAATTGCTTTTAAATGTTTACATAAAAAAATAACATGACTATGTAATCCTTCTTCCCCATAAATACAGTTTACAATCTTTCACGTAATTTTGTTCTGAAAGCATTTAGTTTAATTCTGTACATAAGGGATAACATATTTCTACAGTTATATCAACCACAGCCTTTGTCAGAAAATGAAAGCATTTTGAAAATTCTATTAATTGTTGTACAGCCATTATAGGACAATAACCAGAATCATATATTTCATACTGGAAGTGCTTCCAGCAAGCGTTTTGTAACAAGCTATGTTTGATAGTATCTGTATGAGAGATAAGGTAACTCCTATTATGTCATCAAGAGTCCTTTTGTGTTAATATCTCGCTCCATATTTTGCTAAGACTGTCAACTTTTTCTGTAAAAAAGGATACCAGTGTGTGTGGAACCCTAGAGCTCAGTGTGTGTGTGTGTGTTTGTGTGTGTGTTGTGTCGCTTGTGTGTGAGACTGCCTTGGTGTATTTTTGAATGTGTGCACCATACCTTTGTGTGCACTTATATAACTGTCTGATGTTATGTGTGTGTATTTAAACTTATGGTGGCTGTGTGTTGCATATGGCAATGCTCATGTGTACCGTGCTATGGTCTGAGAGCATAATTCATAATGTGTTGCTTGCATGGTGTATTTGGTATATTTTTCTTTGTTTTTGGAGGAGAGAGGAATTTTTTTTATAAAAAATGATTTTAGAAAGAATTATTGATATATGTCTTTTACGCATTTGTTTCCCTGGGGGGCATTAGATGAAATAGTATATTAGGAGAGAAGAGAGAGTAAGAGAAGAGAGGAGAGAGGATTGGGTGGGGGGTGGGGGGGGGGAGAGAGAGAAGAGATGAGAGAGAAGAGAGAGAGAGAGAAACAGACAGACAACCAGGCAGACAAGAAGCAATGACAGATACAGTCAGACGCTTGCTTTGAGGTTTTTGGCCAGGATAAAACTGCCAAGGTTGCTTGGGTGGTATATTGGCAGATACCTACAGGTCAACCTGAAAGAAGCCAAATGACCAGCACAGGGGCTGGCTCAACAAGCAGAGGGGGTCAACCGCAACAAAACCCACTGAAAACTTTAACAAGTTTTTGTCTAGTACATTACACAAAAAACCACACCACACCACAATGCTGCCCAAAACCAGTATAAGGTATAGCCTATTCCATATGTAATTATTTTACCTTTTAACCAAATAACATATATTATTTAATATAAATTTATTGCCCCATTTTCATATTACAATTCTATTCCTATATCTTACAATCTTACATATTCCCCCCCTTTGAAAATCTTTGAAATGTAATTAATACCTATCCTCTTTTTCAATAAATCCTTATGTAATGAACAGATGAGTGGTCAGGATTTTCATTAAAATGAGTATCGGTACCACATAACTTTGTTTAAGAAGTTTTCATCAGAATAACAAGGTATATTTCTATGATCGTAGCTTTGTGATCGTGTTACAAATGTCCATTGCTTTAAAACATAACCAGATTCCCAAAAAGACAAGCAAATTATTAAGACAAGTGTCTGAATCATCAGTAGTGCTCTACTCGATACCACTTTCACTTTTGATATCGCCCCCACCTCCCAACCCAATGATCGCAGACCAAAGCAGCCCGTCACTTGTGAAAGAGGACTCAAACAGTGCTGAAGATGGTGAGGGAGTAGTCAGAGGTCAGTGGTTGTCGCTAGAAAACAGGACAGGCTCAGGAGCGCTAGAGAAAAGGTGGGCGATGTGTCTATGTAGTCAGTTGGAGCGTCCGCAAAGCACCTGCCCCAGTGTGTAGTGGTTCCCGCGACGCGAAATCAACACTCGGACAAGAGGCGCTATAAGGTAAGCCCGTAAAATCTTTGTCCTGTCAAGGTGAGCTTTTCTCTGTTCTTGGTAATTACTGTGTGGGGACAAGATGCTCAGAGAAGTGTTGTTGTTTGACTCGAGGAGTCAGGCACTTGGCCCTCCCCAAGCTATGTTAGCAAGCGATGAAGGAGGAGGTTGTACTTAGAGCAGGTGTGTAGATATGTTTATGCAGAAGCCTGGCTTCAGGTTCAGAGTCCCAGCTTTCCAGCTGTAAATGAGTATCTGCCTTCTTTAGGTTCAGGGAAGATAGAGACGAGCCAGGAAAATGGAGGATGGGCGATGCTCTCAGAATACTTGCCCTTGAGTATCTGAGGTGTCTGAAACTCATTTTCTCTGGGACACAAATGCCATGAGGGGGGGCACCTGACCTTTATTTTTTTTTATCTTTTTTTTTGTAAGAGTATATAAATGTGGCTGAGAGAAGTAGCATAGAGTAGGTATTTGTGAAAGATGTGTGTAGATAAGAATAGTGATGAATCTTTAAATGTTTCTATGTTCATGTTGGATGAGACTAAAGCAAGTGTGCCATGGTGAAATAGCATGCGAAAATCCAGCGCTAAGCGGCAGAATGAAGAGAACCTGTTCGCCTAGTTGGAGTTGATAACCAATGGGAAGGATGGGACAATGACAATATGGGCAAATTGCATGCACCATGGGGGACTTGATGTAAAAAACCATGAGTGTTTTTCGCCAATGAGGTCATCAAAATAAAAGACGTAGATAGATAAATAAATTTTTCCCCGTTTTGACAAACCTCGAAACCCTTTATTTTTAACGAGATGTCTCCCATCTTTCCATTGGTCTGGATCACCTTGTCTGCATCATCGATCAGCTTCACTTCTACTCCAGGTAAAGGTTTTCATTGTTACAGTCCTCGTGCTGTTCAGGATCTGGGATGATCTTAGTCGAGACTGGTCCCAGCTCAGTTGAACCGTATACAGTGTGTATGGTTTCAGTGACCTTTCTTGTAGCATCCTTGGCAGACTTGCATGTATGGTTGACTGCCACAGTCAACACACTGAATTTCCAGGGGAGGTCTCTCCAAAGATCTTCTCGTGAAAGAATTGCTGCAGGTGAAAAGGCAGCATGAAGGCAACGTCACATCGCTCCGACGTATTCACGGCCCAGGTCAGAGCTGCTAGAATCTTTGGGAGTCCACGGCTGAGATCTAAAAGAACACGGGTTGCTCCGACTGCTAAGTAACATGCTGGAAACCCTGCAGCCCACGCCAGTCTGCCATTGTTGAAAACAACATGCTCAGCATAACCCCTAACGCTCTGATGATCTCCCTTAGTTTTGGTATCCGTATCTTCTCCGGAGGATCTGAAAACTGTTGAACAACTGGCGTCTCTGTCACTTTGAGTAGTGATGTTTATTCTGCTATGATCAGCCAGAAAGGATTTCGTTGTTTCGGATTGCTCCACTCCTGGTCCAGCTCCTTCAGTGTCCTTGTGGGACTCAGTGACGGGACCCAGGCCACAACATATCACATGCCTTTTAGTGATGTGTAGGAAACTGGAGTGGGAATGAGGGACCAGTTTAGAAAACCCTGTGCTTCCGGATGTGGTCCAGATGCAAGCAACATCTTCAGCATCCACCTCGGCCACGTGACTCTCCTGATGCTGCTCCACCATGTCCAGAAAGCTGCTGACCTCTCCCAGGCTTTCCCAGTAGCAGGGAATGATCCTGCGCAAAGCAGGCAGCCGAGGAACGCGGAGCGTGCCATCACTTAGCTCCTCTTTATCCAGCGATGCCAGCAGTGAGGCAGCACCTTTGAGCTGGAGGGGATCCAAGAGGACTGCTTTACACTGGCAGTCTTGGAGAGATCCCAGGAAATCGGCGCCATCAGCCAGAAAGATCTGGCCGTTCATGGCCGTGGCCCCGGCCATCATGATGCCGAAATCAGACACCACTCGTTCTGGCGAGTTGGGTAATGTGTTACACACCACGTCTCCACGTCTGATGCCATCACGTCGCAATATGGCCGCGAAACGAGCTGCTAGTCCGTAGACATCAGCTCTGGTCAGAACACGATGTCTCAAGGCGGAGTCCACGAAAACGAAAGCTGCAGTGTCAGGCTGGTGGGTGGCCCAGTGGTGAAGCACCTCAGGAACAGTTTTGAAGTGCTGAGTCATGGTTGAAGGGATCTGCAACAAACATTGTGGCGTGGGTAACTCCACAGTTTCTTAATGCAGAGTTTTGTTAACAGTTACAAAAGCATCTCTCCGTCTTTGTTTGTCTGTCTGTCTAGGTCACCCCCCCCCCCTCTCTCTCTCACTATCTCTCTCTCTCGCTTCTTGCTGTCTCCCCTCTATTTTACTTTATCCAATTTACCTAATTATAATCAGTGTATCTGTTTTGGAATTAATGTTCCAGTCAGTTGGGGATTGTGTTTATTGATCACATATCTTTTTTCTCAAAATAATTATAATCAATGTATCTCTTTTGACATTAATGTTCAGGTCAGTTGGGGATTATGTATTGTTGAGTACACACTTATCTCATTTCTTTTAAATCATGTTGTCGTTATTGTAGTTGTTTCCATCCCCCCTTGTTTTGTTGATAGTCCCTAATCAGGGCAAGGGCCAGATGGAAAAAAAGTATGCGAATGCTTATTCCTTACCCTTGGAAAATAAAGACTCTCTCTCTCTCATATATATAATCATAGTTATTAAAAGATTGTGGTTGAGGTGGCAGAATCACCTAGATTTTTGACCAAATATCATTTTTGAGATCTACAGGCATGTTATGGCTCTAGTAGGTGGACAAAAAAATCGAACAGTCTTAGGTTCAATTCCACCCCAACACACACACACACACACACACACTCTCTCTCTCTCTCTCTCTCTCTCATATATATCCCCAAGGGCGTGGACTGGATGTGAAAAAGCACATGGGTGCTTATTCATTATCCTCGAAATAAAAGAATTTTTCATTGTCATGCGTTCAGAAATCATTCTTCTTTCCTGTGAAAAAAATTATTTTGCGCAAAAAACGATACACATTGCTACTAAAGTCCATGACCGTAGGTAGGGGTTATCATCAAAATTTTCAAAATCATCAGAAAACACTAATAGGTACCTGACTTTGATCCTAGCTTTCAAATGACTGCTCCCTCAACAAAACAATGACGTCTCCCGCTTGTTTGACTTACTTCCCTTTTGCAAATGGCGGCTAACTGTATTGTTTAAATCAAAGATAAGTACTATTCTGTTCATTGTTGTGCATTGTACGTCTTTTCATAGTAGCCATGTCTCTTGATGGAACACATGGGTATTCTAGGCGTCAAAAGCGAAAGTTTTATGGGAATTGATGCACGAAAAGCAGTATTAAAGGTAGTGGAGTGGACTTGTTTACTGAGGACAGTCAGGAGATAAAGGAGAGTGTGAGACTTTGGGCACTTCAATGTCTCCAAGGACAGATACACCCCCCCCCCCCCCCCCTCTCAAAAGAGAAATTCGAGCATATTTTTTTCAAACAAGTGTTTGAATGCGGTGACAGTTCAGATAGTGATAAAGAGATATACTGGCTTTGTGGGAGATATGGTCACTAACGTCTACTTGTGAGTTTGTGCAGAGAAGCCCTATGGGGATGTAAAGTAGGATGTGTAGGGCATGTGCAAAAGTGGGTAGGGACTCCAGTGAGAAAAGTCAAGCAGACAGTGAGGGCCAAGGATGTAGCTGATAACAAGGGACTGAGTGGGAGAGGAAGACTTGACAGATAAGGAAATAGTTCAACAAATAGATTCAGTTCAGAGATATTATGGGAAATCAATTAGGAAACACAAAGCACGACATCTGTCAAAATGGGGAAAGCTCTCTGGGCTGTCTCTTCCATAAAAAAAAAATCCCCGGATGCTGCTCCAACCTATGAGTTTTGTAATGCATCATGGTGTAAGCAGAAGCAGGCCCAACAAGAAGGCAGACCATGCAGCCACACAGAGCACAACCCTCTGCCTGATGCTGTGATGGAGGAAACTAGGCCAGTGTGAAGAGACCTTTGCGAGACTCAACTCCTGTTGCACTGTCTCGGTGGCTTCACACAGAACCAGAATGAGTCTCTTAAAAGCTTGATGTGGTTTCTGTGTCCTAAATACAAGTACGTGGCCTTCTGACCATGGATCTCGACAGCAGTTGCAATTGCTGGGTGTATTTCTAACAGTGATTGTTCTGGACTCGTGGCAATGCGCCAGTCTATGGACATTCAGCTCTTGACAGTTATGCAGAGAATTCTGTGAAAAGACTGATCAATGTGTTTGGGGTGAACAATGCTGAGAGACATGACAAGCCAGATGAGCGTGCAAGGAAGGACACACAGGAGGGAGAAGGCAGAGGCTTGGTCTGGAAGAGCAGCAGGCAGAAATGGAGGGACATCCACATCCAGCAGGAGGGGACTAGTCTTCTAAAAGTAAGAAATCTTTTTTTATATTAATTTTAGCATGCCGGAAGTTTACAGAAAATGAGCATGTGCACTCACTTATCACAAGATATATATTTTTTTTTAAATCATATTTTCTCCAAACTTGGCACACATACTCCCCATACCAGTGTCTTGTCTCTATTGTGGTTCACAAACTTATGCCAGTAGTTAAGTTATGTGGTTTTGGAATTTCTTCTGTCCCCCTTTTCTCTCAGGAAAATTTAGCAGGCTGTCTCAAGCAAGTTTGAAGGTCTACAGTGATAGTTGTAAATGTGTTTTACCTGTGCGTCAAATGATAAAAATCAATCTGTAAATTGATGGGATAGTCATGTTGTAAAGTTGGGATATTTTTTCATCATTGAGTTGACATGCATCTACTTATATTTTCATTTTCAGCCATTTATGTATTTCTTATGTGGAATGGTTTCATATCATAACATCGAATATAAACCCTTTCAACTTTATCATGTCAAAAATGTATTTGTATAGCTTGGATATTGACCCAATGACCAATGGAATAGTTTTGGTTCTAAAATCCAGGCCTTTCTGCCTCCCTTAAAGTCTATTGATCATGAATAATTATAATCACTGAGGATGTGGATGGTATTTGTGTTTAAAAATGGATTTCAAACTAATCGGCCATAGCACATGATGATTCAAAGCCATGTGGGCAAGAGTCTGCACCTGGGTTTGGGCAAGAGAAAAAAAGCAGTACAGACTGATTTCCACAAAGCTACCATCTGAATGCTCCCCCCACCCCCTTTCTCTGCTTGTAGCAAGTTAACACTTGCCAGAAGAGGGCTGTTTCTATGCTAGTATAGCCTGGTGGTTAGAACGCTGTGCGTTGCACTAGCGATCTGATGGCCCAGGTTTGAGCCACCACTGAGACACTTGTCCGAGGGGATTTCCCCTCCGGAGTTAACACCAGTGCCGACTCCACTCCCCCCAAAAGTGCTTCAGGTGAGACCATAAACCGAGGTCCCGTGTGCATAACATCTTGCGCACTCCTTAAACCATGTTCCGTCTTTCAAAAGAGTAGGCCCCCTGTCCCGGTGGGAACAGATGACAAAGTTTACGAAACTACATACTCACGGGGACTGGTTGTAGATAAAAGCACATGACTGCATTCAATTATCCTCGGAATAAAAGAATAAATAGATAAATAAAATTTGCCCCCAATAGGACTGGAGTGGCTAAAGAAGGCGTAGCCATTGTCTCCTGAGACAGAAGTCTACAGCAACTCCAACTCCTATAAGAACTGCTACTGCTACTCCTCCTCCTCCTACTACTACTGCTGCTGCTGCTGCTGCTGCTAGTACTACTACTCAAGTAAATGAAGTACAGGCTGACGCCTGAAGTGCCACACAGCTTACCTTGGAAGTATGATGATAGTAAACAGAAACTGATGTAGACTGAAGTGCGTGAGTGCTCACGAAATGAACCCGTAGTTAACGAGGGTGTCCTATGAGCTATGAATTTGTCTGATTGCAATTCATTGCATGATTTCAAGGGGGATGTAACTTCGACAAACAATTCTGGGGGGAGGGCGGGATAGCCTAGTGGTTAGAGCGTTGCGCAGGAGCCCGGGATTGAACCCCAACAGAGGCACCCGTTTTAGGCAATTTTACCCTGAAGGGTACATCAGTACTGACCCCACTCCCCCGAAAAGTCCTTCGGATGAGACCTTAAATCGAGACCCGTGCAAATGCTCACAGAACACTTTGCGTACGCGGGAAGAGTAGGTCGGTATGAACGGATGATAATTTCTTTTTTAATAGAAAAATACATGCACACTAGTGTCGTGTTTAGACATTATTCTTGATGTTGGAATGCAGCTACCTTAATGGTGGGTAAAAACGGTCGCATACGCAAAAATCTCGCCATTGGTAAGCTTCAAAGCTCTAGCCGAGGAATGAGAAGAAAAAAACCCGGCAAAATAATTCAGAAATGTCTGTATTTTCACACAGATTACCGTTTTTTCTTAGAAATTGATAGTTTTGCTACAATTTAGCTTCAAAAGGGGGGAGGGTGGTGGTTCAGAGTGCTCGACGACGCAAATTGAAGCCGATTTTACATATTTTCATTCTGCTTGAAAACAATGAACCCTACTTTCCATTGCAAAGAGCTACGAAATAACAGATACTCCCTCAACAACTTTGACATCGTGTTCGTCAGCTGGCGCAAATTTGGACTTTTCTGAGTGTAATTTTTGCCTAAATTTAGCTTTTTTGGTGGCCAGTACGATCAAAATGCCTTCTGACAAAAAAGCAGTATGGTAAGTCCAGGAAGAAAGGCAAGTTGTATGGAAACGTGCAGGTGTCCTCAGTAAACAGGCGGGCAAACTTTGCCCTGGGCTGTGCTGGTGATGGCCACACGGAGCTCCGCACCTTCTGTGGCATCCTGAACCTGCCACCTCCTGTGCACCAATCCTCCAGCAACAAAATACACATGATGTGATGACTGCAGCACTAAGCAGAGAGAGAGAGAGAGAGATGAGAGAGATGAGAGACGATGAGAGAGAGAGAGTGAGAGAGATGAGAGAGAGAGAGAGAGACAGGTTGAAAAAAGCAGCAGAGGGGGAGTATGCCATGGCAGAGGCTTCTGAAGTTGGTGTCCGTAAAACTATGTTATACGCAGAATGCTAAGGGCAGCCTAAATAGCCTGATGTGGACAGTGTGCCCCAAGCATGGGTTCCAGGACTGAAATGTGTTCAGACTGCTGTGGCCATTGCCACAGGTCTGCATAGTCAATGATGGAGCACAGCAAGTGGACTGAAAACCATGCTGGAGCTGATGAACGTCACAGCTAGGAACTTCACGTGCCAGTTTCTGAGGACAAAGACACAGTCCGCCATTTTTCAGGCCGATCGCTGGGCCCGCCTATCCTCCAAGAAACTTGTGCAGCAGAGCGCAGAGGCTGAGAAATCTGGGCAGAGAGGAGGAGCTGGCACAGCTTGAGGGAGTCCCACACCAGACAGGGGGTATTGAAGCCTTCTGAGGCAGGCAGACCCTCATCCATTACTAGGCAGACCTCTTATCCATTAGCGATTTTGGGGGGAACATTTTTCTCAGAAAAATGCATGTTTTCGCACAAGTTGGTGGCATCTTTCGAGATACTTATTTATTTAATCATTTATACCACTTTGTCACGGCAGATTTCTCTGCGTAAAATTTGGGCTGCTCTCCCCAGGGCACGCACACACACACACACACACACACACACACACACACACACACACACACACACACACAACACACACACACACACACACACACACCACACACACATAAAACACACAGCACTTACACACACACATACTTACATACACACACACACACACACACACACACACACACACACACACACACACACACACACACACACACACACACACACGTACACTAAAATTCACGTGCGATAGAGGATAGAATATGAAAGTAATATCGGTTTATATTACTTTTTGTTCAGGTAAAAGCAGACAACCAAAACAAAAAAACGTAACATAACACTCCTGTTTTGGCACATAACGAAGAGGCGCGCGCGCGCGCGTGTGTGAAATTCGGGCTGCTATGCTCTCCCGGGGAGAGCGCTTCTCCTTAAGAGCAGCGCCACCCATTTTTTTCTTCTGTCTGTGCGTGTGTTTTTCTTTCCCTATCAAAGTGACCTTTTTTCTACAGAATCTTACCAGAACAACTCCCTCGTTGCCGTGGGCTCTTTTAAGTGCAACTAAATACGTATTGCACACGCGACCTTAGTTTATCGTCTCATGTGAAAGACTAACAACCAGACCACCACTCACGGTCTAGTGGATGGGGGAGAAAAGTTTCGGGCACAAACAGGGATCGAATCTGGACCCGGATCGAAACCGGGCTTTTTCGCTTTCTAGGCATGTGCGTTGCCTCTAAACCACCGATCCATTGATTGGTAGAGTATGCCATTGATTTAGAAGGACCTGAGAAAACTGGAGCTGGATTTACACAGAGCAATACGTTGAACATGGTGGGAGATAGAATTACTGACAGGTTACTTTGTCCGTGACATTAGTCAACAAATGAAAGAGTTTGAAAGATTAAAAAAAAAATTTCAGCTTTGGCCCCGGGGAGAGAGAGAGAGAGAGAGAGAGAGAGAGAGAGAGAGAGAGAATGACAATGACATGACAAAGGTTAATTGTGTAAGCATAAAAAAGAGAGAGAGAGAGGGGAAAGGAAGAAAAGAGGGAGAGAGAAGGAGAGGGGAGAGAGAAGAGAGAGAGAGAGAAAATGGGAGGGGGGAAAGGGGGGGTGTGTTGTAAGATGATAAAACAAGACAGAGTGATAATAGCAACATGGTGATGGATGGTTGATGGTACAGTCCCAAAATCGGATAGCTCCGCTAGGACTATAGCACAATCAAACAAAAGCAACAGAACCATTAAGTAAAAATAAAACAATGTAGCAATGCGGTTAGCAGTAGTGATGTAGTTAGGTAGGATATGTGTTGGTGTTTTTAAAAAAGGAATACTGCTTAATTGAATTCAAGTCTCTTCTCTAGGGACAGTTTATTTTTTAAAAAATGTCATCTGTTGTAAAAGGCAGGTGTGTGTGTGTGGGGGGGGGGGGGGGGGGGGGGGGGAGGGGGGGGGGGTTGAGCTTCTTCCATCATCGCTTTGCAAATCACATTTCCATGGCCTAATACTCATACCTGACTCAGTCAATGATGTAATCCAGAGCTCTTTCCCATTAATTTTTGACACTTATGTAGGTAACCATGGCTTCCTGTTCTACTACCATCAACAGATTAGCTTAGCATATAGCATATAAAATTATAGATTACAAGGAAGTATTTCAGTAGGTTCTAGTCTTCCATTGGCTGAGCCATGGCACACAAAAACAAAAGAACAACCAGAAAAAGATAGCAGCAATAGTTTTAACCCCCCGTGGGTCTCCCGGGGTATGCTTGCAAAGCGAGCATTGCAAGAATAGGAACCCTGCCCGCCATCCAGGCATGTCGTAAAAGGCGACTAAGGAGGCACCTTTCCCCCTAGGTAAAGGGGGTTGGACACAGGGCTAACAACCCTGCTCCGTAAAAAAATCTCCTGTTACGGAAACCTTAAACAGCTTAACTCATGCCAACTCAGTCTTTGGGAGATCTGGGGATCCTTCAAGGAAACCTATGACGCGCTGCAGCCAAACCCGTCAGGAAGCTGCAGGGCTGACGACCCCTCATCAACCAGAGACGCCCCTGATGAAGTCCACAAGGTTGTTGTCACGTCGGCCGGTCCTACTTGGAACATAGAACGTGAGGACCCTCTGGGAAACCGGACGGTGTGCGCAGGCAGTGAGGGAGATGAACAGATATCGCCTCTCACTCCTGGGCATGTCTGAAGTCCGGTGGAAATGGTCACGGAGTGACAAGATTACAGTCAGGAGAAACTTTGCTCTACTCCGGTAAAAGTGAAAGAAGACCGTCACGAAGCTGGAGTAGGTCTCCTGCTGTCCAAACATGCAGCCAGAGCTGCTGGAATGGGAGCCCGTTTCAGACGCATCATCACCGCTCGGTTTGAGTCGCGCTTCCAGAAGGTGTCCCTTTGTCATGTGCTACGCCCCTACCAACACCGCGGAGGAGGAAAGACAAGGACAACTTCTACACCCAGCTCATGTCGGTGGTAGACAAGATTCCGAGACGGGACTGCTCATCCTCATGGGGGACATGAACGCCAAGGTCGGGACTGACAACACTGATAGAGAGCGGGAGATGGGACGACATGGGCTTGGAAACATAAATGAAAATGGAGAAATGCTTGCTGATTTTTGTGCTGCCAACAGCCTTGTGATTGGAGGCACGCTTTTTCCACACCAGCGTTGCCACAAAGCCACCTGGGTCTCCCCGACCACCAGACAGAGAACCAGATAGATCACGTCATGGTGAGACAACGCTACCGGAGCTCCCTACAAGACGTGAGAGTAAGACGCGGAGCAGACATAGGGTCAGACCACCATCTTGTGGTCACCAAGATCAAGATGCGCTTGTCTGCGAGAAAGACTCTGCAGTATCCAAGGAAAAGTTCAACGTTTTAAGATTGAAACAAGAAGACACAAAGCAGGCATTTCAGATCTCACTTCACAACCGCTTCCAAGTGCTCCAGTCAGAGGAGACAGAAACAGTGGCACACAAATGGACCACCTTCAAAGACGCCATTGTGGGAGCCTGTGATGAGGTTTTGGGACAACCTCCAGATGAATAGGAAGCATGGATCAAGGATGAGACCTGGAAGAAAGTCGAGGAGAGAAGGCTAGCCAAACAAGAGCTGAACCGAGCTACGACCGCCAACAGAAGCGGCGAGCAACAGCCAAGTACTCCACACTTGCCAAAGGAAGCCAAGAATGAGCTACGAGCAGACAAACGAGCTCACATCAATGCCATCGCAGATGAGGCAAGAAGAGGCTGTGGCAAGGGAGACCTCAAGACCCTGTATGCCACCACCAGACTTCTTAGCGGGCCGTCGCAGCAACACAAACAGACCTGTCAGAGACAAGGAAGGGAAGCTTCTCACCTCTAATTGAAGACCAGCTAACAAGGTGGAAAGAGCATTTTCAGGAGGTTTTGAATCGACCAGCCCCAAAGGAACGACCTCAGCTGGAGCCAGGGGACCCTCTCGACATCAACATTGGAGAGATCACCAAAACAGAGATCCGAAAGGCTATCAGCAGCTTGAAGAACGGCAAGGCTGCTGGCATTGACAACATTCCGGCATGAAGCCTTGAAGGAAGGGGAGGTAGTAGCATCGTTGACGAGTTACACCACTTGCTCAAACATGATCTGGACAACTGGGGAGGTACCAGCAGAATGGAAGAAGGGCCTGCTTGTGAAGCTCCCCAAGCACGGCGACCTCTCCCAGTGTGGAAAGTGGCGAGGTATCACCCTGTTGTCCATCCCAGCAAAGTCCTCACAAAAGTCATCCTGGACCGAGTGAAAGTATGCTCTCGACAAGACTCTTCGAGATGAACAGGCAGGCTTCAGAAAAGAACGTTCCTTGTACCGACCAGATTGCGACCCTCAGAATCATCGTGGAACAGTCCATAGAATGGCAGTCACCTCTCTACGCCTGCTTCATCGATTTTGAGAAGGCTTTTGACAGCGTGGACAGACAAGCAATCTGGAACATCCTTCCTCCACTATGGTGTGCCACCAGAGTTTGTCAGCATCATAAGCCAACTTTATGAAGGATTTCTCCTGCCAGGTCATCCACGATGGAAGACTCTCCGACAGCTTCGGGATCTCTTCCGGCGTTAGACAGGGCTGCTTGTTGTCTCCACTCCTCTTCCTTGTGGTGCTGGACTGGGTGACAAGGACGGCCTATGCAAGTTCCGGGATAAGGTATCCAATGGACCCTCATGACAAAGCTGGAAGATCTCGATTTTGCCGATGACCTGGCTTTGCTATCCCACCGCCTGCAGCACATCCAAAGCAAAGTCACATGCCCATAGATACACAGCTAGACGTGTTGGCCTCAGGATCAGTCAAGAGAAGACCAAGCTACTGCGTACTAACAACCAGCAAGAGGCTCCTGTCACCATCTCTGGGAAAGTTGTAGAGGATGTCAGTGAATTTGTGTACCTGGGCAGTAAGATCAGCCAGACAGGAGGCACAGACGAAGACATCAAGGCAAGAATAAAGAAAGCACGCCAAGCATTTGCCATCTTGAAACCCGTATGGAGAACAAATGCGATCTCCACATCCACCAAGCTCAGGATCTTCAACTCCAACGTGAAGTCTGTGCTTCTCTACGGGTCAGAGACTTGGCGGGTCATCAACACCAGCTCCTCCAAGATCCAGACCTTCATCAACGGATGTCTCCGGCAGATCCTTCATCTCAGATGGTTCGACAGTAGTGCCAAATACCGACCTGTGGATGAGGGCGAACCAACAGCCTATGGAAGTCCAAGTAAGGCGGCGAAAGTGGCGTTGGGTCGGCCACACCCTACGGAAGGAGCCTGGCAACATCACCAGACAAGCGCTCGAGTGGAACCCGCAGGGGAAAAGGAAGAGAGGGCGCCCCAAACAGACCTGGAGGAGAAGCCTGCATAGTGAGCTGAGAGACTCCAGCCTGACATGGGAAGAGGCCAAGACCCTTGCCAGAGACAGGAGAAGGTGGAGGGACGCTGTTGAGGCCCTATGCTCCGCTAGGAGCTATAAGGAATAAGAAGAAGAAGAAGAATAGTTTTAACGTACAAAACTCTATTAAAACATCCGTTCTGCAAATGTATACAACTCTCAGTCATACTCTCAGTCATACACACACACACACACACACACCACACACACCACACACACACAACACCACACACACACACACACACACACACACACACACACATTTCCAATACTCATATTTGATTGCACTATTGCAAAACCTTTTTTACCTACATTTTCTGAACAGTCTCTGGAAAATGTATTTGAAAATTCAAAAGCTAGCCTTTGCCATTGCCAGATGTTTATTGCATAGTCTACTTGAATATTTATTGTAGCTACATTATTGTTATTTCATGTTTCCAGATTGTTGAGTTTATATTTTGCTCCTGATTAAAAGTTTTATCATTACTTTTTCTAGGGGTGGTTTTTTTTTTTTTTTTTTGGGGGGGGGGGAAGTATGTTTGTGTGTTTGTTTGTTTTTGTTTTTAACAACACTGATGCTATTCTTAACCTTTTCTCCTTCCACTCTTTCTTCTCCCTTCTTTAACTTCCACTACACTTTCTATTTCCCTCGTCTAATATCACTTAGAGTGAACACAGACGTTAAATTGAAAACAACAACATCAACAACAACAACCAAAACAACAAACAACAACAACACACACACACACACACACACACAACACACCACACACACACACACACACACACACACACACACACACACACACACACACACACACACACACACACACAAAGATGCATAAACATAGAGTAAGGGTATAGTCGTATCACAGAGCAATAAATGACATTAAAAATAATGTTTCTTTCGGAAGGAAAGAACGGAATCAAAGTGGAGGAGAGGAGGAGTTCGTAGTTGATCTTAGTAAAGTGTTGAGAGGCGCGAAATTTGCAGGATAGTCTTTCTTTAACAGATTTTATAAAATTGTTTTGTTTTGTTTTTGTTTGTTTCTTTGTTTTCATGTTCTTTTTTTTTTCTTGTCTTTTTTTTTTTCATTTTTTTTTCATGAACATAGAACCAACACTCTTATCTACGCAAAAGCAGATGTGCTATCGGGGTCACAAACGTGAAAGAGTTACCGTTGCTCTCCATCAGAGTGCTGTCCCTGTGTAAACAGTATGGCGACCAGAGATGGTAACAACGGCTGCGCCGCCATAAGATGACCTGTTGTGAAAACAAAGCCGCCATTTGCAGGCACGCGAAGGCAAGTTTAAACAGTTTGTGATCGATTTTTAGATATTTATGTGATTGTGTAGATTGTGGACTTTGTTCCAAACTTGTGTGGTGGTGTTGTGGGTGTGTTGTGGTGTGTGTGTGTGTGTGTGTGTGTGTGTGTGTGTGTGTGTTGGTAGTGGTGTGTGTGTGTGTGTGTGTTGGTAGTGGTTGTGTGTTGGTAGTGGTGTGTGTGTGTGTGTGTGTGTTGGTGTGGTGGTGTGTGTTGTGTGTGTGTGTGTGTGTGTGTGTGTGGTGGTAGTTAGGGTGTGTGTGTGTGTGTGTGTGGTGTGATATCTTCAGTTTAGTGGCTTCTGTTTGGGTTTTTTTTTACAAGATTCAGGGCTATATAAATTCCATATATTATTATTATTATCATAAATTCACATTTAGTGATTTTTAGACAGGAAAAAGTAACCTAAACAAGAGAATGCAAACAATAACAGAAAAATGTCAGATAACAGTACTGAATAAAACTAACTTTCACATACTACAAAAACTGAATTATCAGACTTCTTATCAATCCTAACACAATGTTCAACAGTATGGATGGTTCAGACAAAATCTGATCCAGTGACAAACTTGGTACAAGAGGTAAAAATGCTTTTAAATGTTTACAATAAAAAATAACATGACTATTGGTAATCCTCTCCCCATAAATACAGTTTACATCTTTCACGTATTTTGTTCTGAAAGCATTTAGTTTAATTCTGTACATAAGGGATAACATATTTCTACAGTTATATCAACCACAGCCTTTGTTAGAAATGAAAGCATTTTGAAAATCTATTACATTGCTTGTACAGCCATTATAGACAATAACCAGAATCATATATCTTCTTACTGAAGTGCTTCCAGCAAGCGTTTTGTAACAAGCTGTATGATGTATCTTTTATGCAGAGATAAGGTAACATTTATTTCACAAGAACCATTTTTATATCTCGCTCCATATTTTGCAAGACTGTCAACTTTTTTTTTAAAAAAAAATACCAGTGTGTTTAGGGAACCCAACAGTGTGCGGGGTGTGTGGTGTGTGTTTTGTGTGTGGTTTTTGTGCTGTGAAAGGGCTTCCTGTTGGTGTATTTTGAATTTTGTGCAAAACCCTACCTTTGTGGCCCCCTTTATATAACTTTTCGATGTTTGTGTGTGTTTTTTTTTACCACATTATTGGGGTGTGTGTTTTGCATTAAAGCCCCAAACTGTCAAAGGGGTTTTGGGGTTTTGCAATTTGCCCCTTTTGGTGCTTTTCATGGGAGTATTTGGTATATTTTCTTTTTTTTTTGTGGAGGGTAGGAATTTTTTTAATTTTTTTGAAAGGGGTTTTTGTTTTTATTGTATTTTTACATTCTTCCCTGGGGGAATTAGAAAAAAGTATAAAGAAGAGAGAGGAGAGAGAGAATTTTAGAGAAGAAGAGAGGAAAAAAGAAAAAGAGAGAGAGAGAGAGAGAGGGAAAAAAGAAAAGACAAACCAGGGAGACAGAAAAGTAACACGCATACAGTCAGACCTTGCCCTTTGGCCCGTTTTTGGCCAGATAACTGCCCCCAGGTTTTTCTTTTTTTGGGGGTTTTTATAAAGCAGATCACCTACAGGTAACCTGAAAGAAGCCCAAAAGACCAGCACAGGGGGCCCCCCCCCCCCCCCGGGGGCCCCAACAAGCCGCCCCGGGTCAACCTGCAACCAAAAAACCCCCAAAAAAACTGAACAATTTTTGTAAAAGCATTACAAAAAAAACCCACACACCAAAAAACCCCCCAAAACCCCGCTTTTTTAAGCATAGTCCTTTGTAATTAAATTTGGGCCAATTTTTCAAAGAACATATTTTATTGAAGTGTAATTTTTTTGCCCCCTTTCATTCTAAATTAAAGTCAGTTTTTCTTTAGTTCTTTTTGGGCCCCCTTTTGAAAAAAAATTTTTTTAAATAAATTTTTTAAAACCATAAACTCTTTTTTTTAATAAAATCCAAAGCTAATGACAGAGTGTGGGAAAAGGGTTTTCATTAATGAGGGATCGTTAAACCCAAAATTTTAAGAAATTTCATCAGAAATAAAAAGTATTTAATTTTCTTGATAGTGATTGGACTTAAATTTTTTTCCAATTTCCATTGCTTTAAACTACCAGTTTTCCAAAAAAAAACGCAAATTTTAAAAACAAGTTCCATCATCAGTTGTGCACTGATTAAAATTTACCCTTTTATATCGCCAAAACCATTTAGCGCGACACAGCAACCCCTCCTTGTGAAAAAAACAAACAGTGCCCGTGAAAAGGAAATAGTCAGAGGTCAGGGGTGCTGGGAAAAAAAGGACTTTGGCCCCAGGAGGCCGGGCCGTGGGCGATGTTTCAAAGATCCCGTTGCCCCCCTTTTTCAAAGGGACCCCTCCGCGTGGTCCCGCATCCAAAATCTGGACAAAGGGCCCGCCCTTTCCCGAAATCTTTCCTCAAGGTGAGCTTTTTCTTTTTTTATACTGTTTATTGGGGACCCAAAATGGTCCCGTGGGTCCCGGCACCTTGCCCTCCCCAAGCTAAATTTTTGCAGCGATGATTGTGGTTGTCTTGCAGGGGGTTTTAAAATTTTATGCTCCGGCTTCCCGGTTTTAGTCCCCCAAACTCTTCCCCGCCTTTTAAATTTAAGTATCTGCCCTTTTTTAGGTTTCCCGGGAAGATAAAGCAGGCCCCGGAAAAAAGGAAAATGGGCGCTTTCCCCTCAGAATACTTGCCCCCCTTGGGGGAACTGAGGTGTCTGGAAAAACCCCATTTTCCAACAACTGCCCTAGGTTATAGGGCACCTGACCTTTCTTTTTTTATCCTTAAAAATATATTTAAAATTTAAGGGAGCCCCTAAGTATTTGTGTATTCCCGTTTTTTAAAAAAATAGATCTTTAAAAAGTTTTCTATGTCCTTTTGGAAAGAGAAATAAAAACCAGTTTTGCCCCTTTTGTGAATACATACCAAACCCTCCCAACGCACATTTTAAAAAAACCTGTTCTTTTCCTTTTTGGGAAATTTACCAATGGAAATGGATGGCCCCCAAATTTTGGGCCCAAAAAAGCAAACACAAAGGGGAAATGGATTTTAAAAAACATGAGTGCTTTTTCCATTTTTCAAATAAAAGAATAGATAGATAAATAAATGTGATGTATTTGTGTAAAAGATTGATTTTTAAATGATGATTTTT
>CM054141.1:55700654-55710654 GCA_028751875.1 Rapana venosa
AGGGGGGTGGTTTGGGAGAAGAGCGAACCGTGATATACAGACGTGTACAGAATGCTAAAATAGTTGTAGTTAGAAGAGAGAAGAGAGAGATAATAATAGATAGATAGATAGTAATAATAGTGATAGATAGATAGATAAGATAGATAGATAGATAGATAGATAGATAGATAGAGATGGATGGTGGATGGATGGGTGGCTAGCTAGCTAGCTAGATAGATAGATTAGCTAGCTAGATAGATAGTAGCTAGCTAGCTAGCTAGATAGATAGATAGATAGATATAAAGAAAGAAAGAGAAAGAAAGAAAAAAAGATAGATAGATAGATGACAGACAGACAGACAGAACACACATACAAAATACATACATACATACATACATACATACATACATACATACATACATACATACATACATACATACATACATACATACATACATACATACGTACGTACATACATACATACATACATAGATGCATCATGCATGCATGCATACATACATACATACATACATACATACATACATACATATATACATACGTGGATGGATGGATGGATGGATGAATGGATGGATGGATGGATGGGATGGAAGGATAGATACATAGATATATAGATAGATATATAGATACATAGATAGATAAACAAAAATACTTTAATATGTCGTTGATTAGTAAACAGATACTCCAAAATGAAGCCAATGAAAACATCAAGAGACGAGACGGGAATCTGCGCACAAATAGGCACAAAGAGACAGACAGAAGGACACACTCTCTCTCTCTCTCTCTCTCTCTCTCTCTCTCTCTCTCTCTCTCTCTCTCTCTCTCTCTCTCTCTCTCTCTCTCTCTCTCTCTCTTCTCTCTCTCTCTCTCTCTCTCTCTCTCCCTCTCTCTCTCTCTCTCTCTCTCTCTCTCTCTCTCGCTCACACACACACACACACACATACATACACACACACACACACACACACACACACACACACACACACACACACACACACACACACACACACACACACACACAGAGGCAGACAGACAAACAGAGATAGACAGACAGAGATGTAGTTATCAGTGTGGTTCAAGGACAAGCCTTTAGATACAATACATGCCGCAGCAGTCTCCAACTCCTCCCAGTTTTACTATTTTGTCCATGACACACATTTCTGTGGCGTTAGAATTCGTTTTCATCCAGAAACAAGTACAGACAGAAGGTAAGGGAACAGAATGAACACGAAAGACAACAAACGATTCTGGTTTTCTAAGGACATGTATTGTCTGCAATTTCACCCCACCCCACTCCCCACCCCCCACCCCCATCCCCGCCCATCTATCTCTCCCCGGGCCGTGAAAGTTATTTAACCTGGATTTATAGCCCCCAATTAATTAACCTGTCGCGCCAACAATAATAAAATTCAATGTAGTACGATATATTTTGAAACAACAAAAATGCATGTTATACAGTGCGATGTAGGTGATAAGCTACAGCCATATCCAGGTTCGTTATGTCTCATCTCCAGGGTCGGAAGGCCATAGGGAGCCCATCAATATCAGACCGCTGTGGGGCCACCAGCCAGAGGGGCCCTGCACTGCTGCTGGGTCACTTTGGTGGTGTTCAGTGGTGCCTGTTCTGAGCTAACATACGCAGGACACCACCTACTAAGCCCCCTACTAACGACAATATTAGCTCAGTCGCGGAGCCAGACTGAGCGAGTTGCCCACTCGATGTGGACAACCGCCACAACGTCCCTCCAAAGACCGTCCCCCCTGAACCTCCAACCCCAAAGCCTTTGACACAAACTCACCACAGGCACAGAAGCGTATAGGGAAATCAAATCTGAGGATACTATGAGACCAGAGCAACTGGGGCCACCGAATCAGTGGCTTTTTTTTTTATTGCATGATGATCAGTGACAATGAGGATGACGTAATGATAATGCTGTGGAAGTGCATATGCTTTGAGTCTACTTGACAGAGTTGTACTCTACGCTTACTATCATAATATACCTCGGCGTCAACCGGGCACGAGAGATACAGACACCTGCAGTGTTGGTCAGGTAATTTGAGTAACACCTCTCAAACTTGCATCCGAAAAGAGGATGAAGCTCGACTATGTGGTCCCAGTCTTCCCACTGAGCCCACAGCACACTCACTCTGGGTAGGAGCCGGCCGGCGACCGAAAAATTCCTATGACTGTTATGGGACTCGAACCCGCGACCTTCCAGTCCGATATTCAAGGCGCTAACAACTGCGCCATGGTAGCTGGTGGGGTGGGGGTGGGGAATAATTTCTATCAACCGGTCATTCAGGCTTGAGTACTGGCCATTTCACACCATGCCAAAGGCCTGTTCGCACATTTTGCTCTTTCTGCAATAAAATTCCTCAGGCTCATTTAGCCAATCAGACCATGATGAAACCACCAAGGAATGAAAGGTGGAAATAAAACACAGTGAAACAATAGGAGAACTAATAATGTAAAAAAAAAAAACCGAAGAGGATGGCAACGGCTAGAGGATTCGATTAACTAAATAAAGCACTTGCCCCTGGCATGCATTTTCCGGCATTGTGCGGTCTTTTCTTCATCAGAATGGAACCTCAAATCACAGAATCTGTTGTAATGATGCTATAAAGAAATATTTAAAACAAAAGAAGGATACCCTAGGAATTGTAGCACAGACACACAGACACATGCAAGCATGCATGCACGCACGAATGCACTATCCATACACACAACTACCTACCTACACACTACACCTCACACACACACCACTTTCTCTCTCTATGTATGTCTGTCTCTCTCTCTCCCCCCCTCTCTCTCTCTCTTCTCTATTTCTCTCTCTCTCTCTCTCTCTCTCTCTCTCTCTCTCTCTCTCTCTCTCTCTCTCTCTCTCTCTCTTCTCTCTTCTCTCTTTAAAGGACAATATTTTTCGCTCTAACGACAAAAAGTATGGTGATTAAAACGTCCATTTTTGGATTGCTAGAGGTGTCAGAAAAATTGCTCACATCGTTGTCAAAAATGAAAGCTAATGATGTCGTATATCAGGTAATGAGCAGTAAAAAAAACCAATAGACAAAAGAACACAACAAACGAATAAGACACACATAGAGAGGGAGGAAGAGAGAGATAGAGGTAGAGAGAGAGAGGGGGGGGGGGGAGAGAGAAAGAGAGAGGGAGACAGACAGACAGACAGACAGAGAAAAAAGAAAGACACACAGACACACAGACAAGCAGACAGACACACAGACACACAGGCATACAGACACACAGAAAGACAGACAGAAAAAAGACAGGAAGACAAACAGAAATAAATAAATAAAGACAGGCAGACATAAAGACAAGCAGAAAGACAGAAAGACATACAGACATACAGACAGACAGACAGACATACAGAAAGAAAGACAGCCAGCCAGACAGACAGACAGAAAAAGCCCTATGGTGGTTGATTCCCATATATGATTCATGAGACAGAGTGTACCTCCTAGACGGCCTTCACAATTTGAAGCTGGGAAACGCCCAACAATAACAACAACAATAACAAAAACAATAGCAGCAGCAACAACAACAATAACATGCATCCACATTGCCGTTTATTCCTCCTCATCCATTTTTTTCTCTCTCTCCTTTCTCACCACAAAGAGCATCATCGTAATCATCATTAGCAGCAGCAGCAGCAACAACAACATTTTGTCTCCGTCATTATTGTCACTGCAATCATTACCATCTTATTTATCTTCTGTCTTACTACCTTTTCTTCTTCTTCTTCTTCTTCTTCTTCTTCTTCTCTTCTTCTTCTTCTTCTTCTTCTTCTTCTTCTTCTTCTTTTTCTTCTTCTTCTTCTTCTTCTTCTTCTGCTCCTTCTCCTTCTTGTTTTCTTCTTCTTCTATTCTTTCTTCTTCTTCTTCTTCTTTTTCTTCTTCTTCTTCTTCTTCTTCTTCTTCTTCTTTCTCTTTTCTTCTCTTCTTCTTCTCAATTCTTCGTTTTCGTCGCAATTCATCTTCTTCGCAATTTTTTCTTCTTCGCAATTCTTCTTCGCATTCTTCGTCTTCTGTATTATCTCTACAGTTTCAATTACCTTCTCAGCCAAAGAGGATAGATCAACTATCACTACACATACAAACAACATCCTTTTATTTTATCTCCTTATCATATCTCTGCCAACATGTTTACGGGGTTTCAGCCTCTTCACTTTTGTCTGTGTGTTTGTTTGCTTTTAAATTTTATGGGGCTTTGTTGTTGTTTTTATTGCTTTGTGACGCAGTGGATTTTGACAGAAGTAAAGTTGCAAAAAAGAGGAAAGGAGAACCGGGGGCAGGCAGTTCTGTTTGTGGTTATTATTTGTTTGTTTCTTTTGTTTGATTTTGGTTTTTTGGGGGAGGACAGGATTATATTATGTTTGTCCGTCGTGTTCGATGATAACTACCAAAGTAGCTGAGGAGGCAGCTTCTGTTTCGGAAATTGGACAGAAATTTGATTATAGTGGAGATGCCTTGCCCGAAGCACATCCCCGCTCTCTCGGCCAAGAGGGCATACGGCCAGTCAGTGTTGGAGATGTTCTCCAAAGGCCAACTAGCCCCCAGGGCTGCAGCACATAAGGACTGTGCGAGTCAAGCCTCCTAGTCAAGGTCAAGGAGTCCTAGTCGATCACTAAAGACTAAGATATAATGTGGAATTACGTGAGTGGGGAAAGCCACTGGTCATACTACAGCCTCTCACTTTGCTGTTGCCCCCAGAGTCAATGGTTTAATTAAGATCTGTGATAAAGCCCTGGCGCTGAAGGCATTGGGGCAGGAAAATGGAACAAAAAGGCAAAAACATATACAAGAAGGGTGTGATTTAAAGAAAAGGAACAAGGCAGAAATAAAGAGAGGGATAGAAAGGAAGGCTTTTCTAGCACAGAATGTCCAGAAGGTGGGGATGTTACTCGTACTGACGGACTCCTGACATTCCCACGGGGCGATCTTGTGCACAGGTTTTCACATAGGACTTTAAAGTACACATGTCTACAATAGTTTGCTTATTATACGCTTACCTTTGTGTTGCTATGCTTGATAGACAAAGTAAGTCAATAGAGAATAACAAACAAAGGTAACGAAGAATGATTTAAGACACACAAAAAATGGAGTAAAGACATCCAAAAACTTATGTTACCTTGAGGACAACAGGTAATGATTTACAAGAAAAGACTGGAACAAAAAGCGATGTCTGAACTTTTAGTTTATGCTGTCTGAAATACATAACCAAGCAACTAAAAATGATGAAGACATGATAAATCACCTATGAGCTTTCTACAGACCATTGTTCTTTATATCTTTCTTTGTTTCGTTTGCTTATTTGTGTGTTCTTTTCCTCATCACTTTTTCCTCCTGTGTATCCCTTCTCCATGTTCCAACACAAACATAAGGAAGGGGGTGGGGGAATAGAGAGGGAGAATTAAAGAGTAAGAAAAATAAAGAAAGAGAAGGGTGAGTGAAGGGGGCAAGGAGAGACAGACAGACAGAGACAGACAGACAGAGACAGACAGACAGACAGACAGAGACAGACAGAGACAGACAGACAGACAGACAGGACAGGCAGACAGGCAGGCAGACAGACAAACAGAGAGAGGGGGGAATGAGGGAGGCAAAGAGAGGGAGAGGTAAAGAGAAATAGAGAGAGAGATTGACTGAGTGAGTGATTGACTGATTGATTGAATAATTGATGATTGATTGGTAGATCATTTTCATTTCCAAGGGTAACATGAATATTAACGTATCTTTTTTTCATCAGACCCTTGCCATGAATATGAATCATCCTCAATAAAAACAATCAGAGAGATAGAGAGAGAAAGAGAGAGAGAGAGATAAAGATAGAGAGAGAGAGAGAGAGAAAGAGAGAAAGAGAGATAGATGTAAAGAAAGACACAATGAACGAATGAATGAATGAATGAATGAAAAACTGAATTGAAGACATACAAAACTTAAGAAGATTTAAAGAAGGAATGAAACTAGCGAAGGAAAAAGAATAAATGAATTAAAAAAAGAAAAAAACGAGAAAGAAGCAAAAAGTAGAAAGAAGACAGACAAAACAGAAACAAAAATGACAGATATGAAAAGAATAGACGGAAAGCAAAACAAAAAAACCCTATCAAACAAACAAAAACAAATATACAAACAAAATAACAACCAAAACAAGCCAAATGACAAACGACAGCAGTTGTTTCTCTCCTGTAAAACAAACGAAACAAACAAAAACATCAACAACTCCAACTCTTTGATTCTTCTGCTATCAACCTCTGACATCCATCTCAAATACACTAAAAGCCATTCCCTTTCTAAAGCTCTATGTTCTCTGCTCCGTATTACGATCTACATCAAAAGATTCGCCTGCTCTTAAACGAAAAGCTGTTTTGTGTGCTCGCTCATTTCTGTTAGCAGAGAAGCTGTATGCCTGCTTTGAAGTCTGTTCACATCGAGAGATACACAGCAGCATAAAACACAAATATAATGGTACAGCAATAGATTCGAACCATCGTTTGTAGAGGAAAGAGAATCTTCTTATTTGCTTCTTCTTCTGAATATCTTGTTTTCCTCTCACTACGCGGTGACTGTCCTGGTGTTTATCGTTTAAGGTTCATGAGGGCGTTGATACGAAGAACGACTGAAAAGTCAGGTTTTAGTCTTGGGCACTTGAGATTGTATAGTTGTACAGTTTTTATCTGAGCTTTAACTGTTGAGAAGGTGAAGTCCTTGATGTGGTCTCTGTGGTCGGACGGAGCTATGAATAATATCACTGGTTTATTTTTCATTGTCTTTAGCAATATGTTGTCAGCAAGAAGAGTAGCAGTATGTATTATTTAGTTAAATTATGCAGTTTTTATTTCACCTTCACTTATCCCGTAGTCCCAAGGACAGTAGGGACACCAATGAAGATTTTGCAACCAGCTTCCTCCACTCCCCGCGGTCCTCTGCTTTCCGTAGCAAATCGTTCCACTCAAGGCCAATCCAGTCTCTGATGTTGTCTTCCCATCGTTTTCTCTGTCTGCCTCTTCTTTGTCTCCCTCCTTGTATTGTTCCCGTAGGACAGTCTTGGCCAGTCCAGATGTTCGTGTGACGTGCCCGTACCACTTTAGTTTGCGTCTTTACACTGAAGTCAGGAGCTCTTCATATGGCCTGATGCAATTTTTAATTGTTTTTCACTTCCTCTTTAGTGGTGTGATCTCTGTATGAGATATCAAGGATTCATGCTTTTTTCTTAAAACCCAAAAGTTAAATTTCTTGTTAAAATATATTTCTTGTCTGCAGACCTATTTCATATGGAAAGACCGTGGTGATGCAATACACGTCTGTGTACTTTCGAAGATGTGTTCTGTGTAGTGTAGTCACCATCACAGCACTGGTCTGGCTGTACACGAAACACTAACGAAAGAGGGAGGACCTGCCCACTATGCCTTCCCTTTCCAGAGGGCGTAGGCACTGCTCTGCTGTCGCAAACTTCTTTGACTCTCATACAGAGATCACATAACCAACAAGCAGTTGATAACCAGAATAAATGCTATAGAACCGTATGAAGAGCTCCCGACTTCAGTGGAAAAAACGCAAACTGAAATGTTACGGGCACGTCACACGAACATCTGGAACGGCCAAGACTGTCCTACAGGGAATAACAGTACAAGAAGGGAGACGAAGAGGCAGAGAGAGAAAACGATGGGGAAGACAACATCAGAGAATGGACTGGTCTTGAGTGGAATGACTTGTTACGGATAACAGAGAACCGCAGAGGAGTGGAGGAAGCTGGTGACAAAATATTCAGAGGTGCCCCAACAGTCTACTAGACTACGAGATAGGTGACGGTAAAGAAAGGCTCCCCTCTTCATCCTTCTCTTTCTCCTCGTCCCCCTCTTTATAGTTTTGCAAGTATAACAAAGAAGAACACACCGATTTTTAAAAAAAAGGAATAGAAAAAGAAAACCCAGAGAAGTAGAAGGCAGAAGAACAGGAACAGGCCCCCAGACCTGGTCAACAGCAATCAGAACTGCAAATTGTCAGCGACGTACACATGAATGGAGAGACCCCCAAACTGCTGGGATTGAATTAGTTTTCTTTTCCAGCTTCTCAGGGGGCCAAACTCCTGTCTCCCTTTTCATCACCACCACCCCCCCCCCCCTTCCCTTCCTCCACCTTCCACCCCCACACCACTCAGCAGGGCAACGCTCTTATAGTTGGTCAAGGTCAAAAGTATGGAAGGTCAAAAGTATGGCTTAGACCCCATTTTGGTGGTGGTGATGGTGGTGGTGTTATTGTTGGGAGTTCCACAGCTGAACTCTGGGGTTACTCAGAGCTCGCGCTGTGTCTAACTCCCCACACCTAGGAATTAGCGTGAGACCGTGCACGTACTAGATGAGAAGTTTGCGTGTGTGGCTATTTTTTTGCAAGTATCACGCCATTATAGGCAGCCATACTTTGACTTCAGAGTATTGTACCTCTTTAAACGGCAAGTACAGGTTGCTATACTTTAAGACCTTGTCATGAATGAAGGCAATCTCAGCATAATATTTTAAAGCGGATGAAACTATAAACCGAGGCCCCGTATGCGAACGCACGCAGAACATCTTGCGCCCACGTTAAATCTGTTCCGCTTTTCGTAAGAGTAGGCCATTGTGTGCCAGTGGAAACAGATGACAGAATTCACAAAACCGCATACACACGTGGACTGGATGTAAAAAAGCACATAAGTGCTTATTCCATTATCCTCGATATAAAAGAATAAAATAATGAAAAAAATAAATAAATAAAATAAAAAGCATAATGAATTTAAATGTAAGCCTAAAGACTTTGCTTATAATATCATTAACTTTTTAAAAAAAACTTAGGCCTAAGACATACTGCGGGTTTTTTTTAGTGTATAGTTATCATCTTCTCTGACTGCTTCCACATTGCTTACTCCTAAATACAGATATTCCCAGATATCCCAGTAGGTTTACTTATTTAAAGCAAACAAAGTATACACTTTCTCTTCTATGTTTGCTCAGCCTCAGCGTGGTGATATCTGGTTTCCTTTCCCCCATCCCCCGACTTCTTACACTATATGGTTAGTCTCTTTCTGTGACTATTTCTACGTCACGGTGTGTGCATGAGGGGGACGGGATAGCCTGGTGGATACAGTGATGTAAACGTGATCTGCTGACCCGGGTTCGATTCTCGTTCGAGAGGAATTTTCCTCTGGAGTTAACTTCAGTGCCAACTCCACTACCCCTAAAAGTCTTTCGGATGAAACTATAAACCGAGGTCCCGTGTGCGAACGAACGCAGACCATCTTGCGCACACGTTAAAACCCGTTCCGCTTTTCGGAAGAGTAGGCCATTGTGTGCCGGTGGAAACGGATGACAAAATTTACAAAACTGCATACACACGGGGACTGGATGGAAAAAAAGCACATGAGTGCTTATTCCATTATCCTCGAAATACAAGAATATTTTTTTTTTTAATATGGATGATTTGGTAGTTTCGTTTACTGCCAAAATTTCATAGTCTTCTTGCTGTTTGCTGCCAACATCTGTTATTTATTCCACCCGTTGGTGGATGACATAAGAATTATTGAGTTGAAATTGTGACATCTGTTTATTATGGGAAAAAATAAATTCTATTGCTGAAGATACTACAGTCTGTCAAGGTATGTATGCATCCACAATTAGCTCTCTCTCTCCACACGTACACACACATACACATATACACACGCGCGCGCGCGCCATCTCGCAATTAAAAGAATTCAACAAACACAATCAAAGCCCGGCATGCATTAACTTCAGTACATCGAGAGGTTAAAGATAGAAGAAGAAGAAGAAGAAGAAGAAGAAAGAAGAAGAAGAAGAAGAAGAAGAAGAAGAAGAAGAAGAAGAAGAAGAAGAAGAGAAGAGAGAAGAAGAGAGAGGAAGAAGGAGGAGGAGGAGGAGGAGGAGAGAAGAAGGAGAGAGAAGAGAAGAAGAAGAAGAAGAAGAAGAAGAGGAGATGATGATGATGATGATGATGATGA
>CM054141.1:55715654-55720654 GCA_028751875.1 Rapana venosa
TGTGAAGTTGCAAAGGACCCAGATGCAATAGAAACAGTGTTTTCTGAATTTTATGAATACTGTAAGTATCCCTCCATGAATAGTTTTAGCAGATAACTTTTAATTTAGAATAAGAGCCTTAAATTGCCGAAAACTGTATTAGTTAAAGTTATGAGATTTTCAAATATAAACTGTATTTAAGGTAATTTAACTAGAACGTTGAGAATTTCGCAAATCAGATAGTCTTCAAAATAGCATGGGGTGATCCCTCAACAAACTATCAGTATCAAAAAGCAAAACAAAACAAAAACTGGTTTTATTTGAAGGTTTTGGAAAATACATGTTTCAAAATGAATAAAGAATAGTGTTGAAAATACTCTGGTTATACTGAAAGCATCAAAATAGTTTTATAAAGTAATACAAACCGTATGATTAGAAACTTAAAGTTTCAAATAATCTTGAACGTTGTGTTATATAAAGCATTAAATATTTCAATCTTCAAATGTTCTTGAAAACAGCATTGGCTGGATGACTTGAAAACTGTTAGTATCAATTGTCTTTAACGCAATTTTTAGGTAGAAATAGGAAAGTTTACAGAGCATTTATAACTAGTATTGGATGGACTGTTAAAACTGGATGAATCGGATTGTTGTAAAAGCAGAGGAAGCTGAAAGCTGTGAAACTCCAAGGTGTGAAATCGTCCTAAGAGTTATACTTTGGTGAACCCATTAAAAACTGTAACATCAACTTGTTCTAAAAAGAAAAGCTACTTAAACAGACCTGCAAATATAAACTGTCCTAAACAGAAAATTACGCAAGCTAAACACGTTAGAAACTGCAAGCTAAGTCCTTGTCCTCGACGCAGTGCTGACCTCACGTTGCACAGAAAAGGTGCAAGGCTGACATGATCTTAATTGCATGCAGCGCCGCCTGACTACGCAGTAAGCTTAACAAGTAAGCGTTCATTTTCAATTATCTTCAAAGCAGTAAGGACTGTCGACAGAATGCCTCAACACGCGTGTGGCTAAACTGCACGACTCTGTGGTGAGAGTGAGTTCAAGCCTGGGTGGTACTGGGCTTCGGTTAGAGAGTGTGTCCGTTTAGTGGACAGATGGAATGTGACTTGGGGGGCTTAGCTACTAGTCGCCGATGTCTCCGTGTCCTGCCACATGCATGCATGGCGTAAAACAAAAGCATGACTGGGGGTTCTCTGGGTTCGTTGAGACTTGTTTCTTTTATCCTTGTTCGGAGAAAGGTGGGACACAGAGAAAGGCACAGAAAAAACAACTAGTTTTCAGGTCCGTGTGCTGGTTTATTTCTTTTGTGATATTATGAATCCTCATTATTTTCCGTTTTCTCTTTTCATGTCTCTGGAAATGGGCTTTACCATATCAATAGCAAATTTATACCATTACTGATTCCGTGTTTTGTGTGTCGTGTGTTACATGTAAAAATAAAACGAAAATGTTTTCAAAAAAGAAAAACTAAGAAAGGAAAATCAGAAAAAAATGGAGCGAAAATTCAGAGAAAAAAGTCAAGACAAGAGAAAGAAGAATTATGTGATGATATATGACAAAAGAAAGAGACTGGGAAAAAGCAAAAGAAATGAAATGGCGTAGAATATGAAGTATAAAATGTTAAAAAAGAAACACAGGACAAAATATAAAGAAAGAACGAAACAAAAAGGAAAACAAGTGGTAAAAGCGCTCAAAGATGTTTCGAACTTGCCTACTTCATTTCTTTGTTTGTTTTAACAAAAACTCGCTTTATACGGTAATGGTTTTGTTTGGGTTTTAGTTTCTGTAGTGTTTCGTGTGGTTTTTGTTTTATTTCTTGATTTTTTTCTTGTCCTTTTATCACAATAAGTGGTGAGAAATGACGGTGAAGACTATAATTGAAATTATGGTTAAAAGCTTTCCCAGCTTTTTTTTTTTCTTATTCTACTGTTCCGTTTGTTTGGATTTTTTGCTTTTTTGTTGTTTGTTTTGGTGTGTTTCTTGTCCGTTTCTCTGCTCTAAAAGGGTTTTTATTTCTAACAGCAAGAAAAACAGAGAGAAACAGGGGAAAATGTTGAAACCAAACTGTGGAACCAAACCCATCCAAGTAACGCAACCGTACACTACCACACACTTGCATGCGTTAACACACTCGAGTCTGGCTATACATGCATGTATGCCAGCCCGTGCGTGCGCGGACGTGCGCATGCGCGTGAACACACACACATACACACACTTCAACCTCTCTCTCTCTCCTCACTCACACACAGACACACACACACACACAACTCACACACACACACACACACACACAACACACACACACACACACACAACAACACACACACACAACACCCACAACCAAACATACACACACACACACTTTTATGTTTGATTAGTATTGAATTATTTTAAATGTTGAAAAGAGCTACTTTAAGAACATGAGCGCATATGAATAAATGTTCATACATGTTGAGAGGAGAGGAGGGATATAAATGCTGACAGTATTGTTTAAGCAATTAATTATGGATGTATAGTAATTTCTTCTTTTTGTTTGTTTGTTTGTGATTTTTGTGTTGTTGTTTTGTTGGGTTGTTGTATGTGTTTTTTTTTGGGGGGGGGGGAGTTGTTGATGTTTTTTTTATATTTTTCTTCTTCTTTTTTTTCTTTTTTTTTATGTTGTTGTTTTTTGGGAGGACGCTTTGTTCTGTTTTTTGTTTCCTTTTTTGATTCTTTTGTTTGTTGTTGTTGTTGGGTTGTGTTGTTTGTTTGTTGTTGTTATTTTGTTTGGTTTGGTTTGGGTTTGCGTTTTGGTTTTGTTGTTGTTGTTGTGTTTTTTTGGGGGGTTCACGACTTTTTGTGCGTTGGTTGTCATTAATTATAAAGTATGAACATGAAACGGCTAATATTGTAAACTGATACATTTTGTTTGATATGTTCCTTTTTTTCTCTCATTTTCTTGAAATGCAAATCTGAGTACAAGTGTGCCCGGGAATGTACTTGAGTATGTGTATGAATGTATGTGTGGGTGTTTGTTGTGTTGGGTTGGGTTGGGTTGGGTTGTGTTATATTGCGTTGCGTTGCGTGTGCGTGTGTGTGTGTGCGCGTTGTATGTGTGTACGAGTTATGCAGGTATTTTTCTTGTTGGGGGAAGAGGGTCCATTTTCGCTATTGATGAGGGTTTTTTGTTTTGGTTTTTTGGTCGCGTGTGAGTGTGTGTGCTCGCGCGCGGTGTGTGTTTTCTTTCTTTTTTCTCTGTTTCTATTTTTCTTATGGAGTTAGTTTTATTATTATTATTGGTTATGGTAATAATGTAGTTAGATAATATTGATCAAGTTTTTTTTTGTTCCTAGATAGATGGCTTGATGAAAAAAGCAAATGTATTGCTTATTCAATGTACCATTTCGAAATAAAATTTTGACTTGACTTGACTTTAACCTCTCTTTCTCTCTCACTCTACACACACACATACACACAAACACACAACACACACACACACACACGAACACACACAAACACACAAACACACACACACACACATAAAACACACACACACACGCAACACACACACACACACACACACACACACACACAAACACACACACACGAACACACACAAAACACACACACAGAACACACACACTAACACCCAAACACTCACACACAAACATACACACACACACACACACACGACACACACACACACACACACACAACAACACACACACACACACAAACACAAACACACGCTCACACACACGACAACAGGAAAAGACAACAACAAAAGACTAAACAATGAGCTGGACACAACAGTATCTCACGGCTAAAACGACTGTAAACGTGTACACACGTCGCTACCCAATTACCCTCACCACACTCCTACGTGCCCAACACACTTGCGATCCTCGCTAAGCAAACGAAAAGAAACGATACAACAACAACAAAGCAACAACAACAGGCATGACAGTATACTGCTATTGCCATCATCACCTGACAGAACACCAAGCAAGAAAGACAAAGGGCAGAAGAAAAGAAAGAGGAAGAAGAGTGAGAAGATGGAAGAAGAACAGAGGAAGAGGAGGACGAGGAGAAGAATTGAGGAAGAAATTGCGAAGAAACATTGCAAGGAATTAAGAAGGAGGAGGAGGACACGAAGAAGAAGAAGAAGAGAAGAAAAAGAAGAAGAAGAAGAAGAAGAGAAGAAGAAGAAGAAGAAGAAGAAGAAGAAGAAGAAGAAGATGATGATGATGATGATGATGATGATGATGATGATGATGATGATGATGATGATGATGATGATGATGATGATGATGATGATGATGATGATGATGATGATGATGACGACGACGATGATGATGATCAAGGACAAGAACAAGAACAAGAAGATCCACAACAACAGCAACAAAAACAACTACTACTACTTCTACTTCAATAACAGTAGTATTAACCAAAAACCAAAAAAAAAACCGTTACTATCACAATTACTATCACCAGCAGCAACAGCAATGCAATACCAAAGCCAAAACAATGTGTCAATAGCAACAACAATAGCAATAACAGTACCGACATTAATAACAAAACAAAGACAGAAGGAAGAACACTGGCACTTATTTCGGGGGGAACAGGATAGCCCGGTGGTTAGTGAGCCGCGCTTGTAATCTGACGGCCCGGGTTCGCGCCTTCACAGAGACGCCCGATCGCCGGGATTTTGCCCTTGGAGGTAACTAACATCAGTGCCGACTCCACTCTCCCCCAAAGTCCTTCGAAGGTAAAGGTAAAGGAGTCCCATAACCTATAAGGTCGTAAGGGAGCGAGGCGTCAGAGACCTCACTTCTCTAGGGCCAGCATACTGAGGGCGGCGCCCATCTCCTCTCCCTCGTTGCTTTACCTTCCCTGACCCTAAAGAGGGCAGGTGCCCATTTACACCTGGGGGAACTGGGGGAACTGTACTGAAGCCAAGGCGTGGCGCAAACGGTCACCCATCCAACTGGTAACCACGCTCGACGCTGCTTAACTTGGCTGGGG
>CM054141.1:55738154-55750654 GCA_028751875.1 Rapana venosa
GCTGATGAATGACACTTAGGAAGACTGGCTACTTTAACACACACACACACACATACACACACATACACACAACATACACACACAAACATACACACACATACACAAACAAACATACACACACACCGCGCGCATGCACGCATACTAACGCACACACACATACACACACATACACACACATACGCACACCACACACACGCACATACAAACGCACACACATGTACGCACACACACACACACACCCACACACGAGTACACACACATATACATACAAACGCACACACATACAAATGCACACACACACACACACGCACACACACATACAAACGTACACACATGTGCGCGCGCGCGCGAACACACACACACACACACACACACACAGATGTGCCTAAAGGTGGGAATGGATGACAAAATATACAAAACTGAATACACACGGGGACTAGATGTAAAAAAGTACACGAGTGCTTATTCTACTATCGTCCAAATAAAAGAATAAAAGAAAAAGAAAATAATTAAAGAAAGAAATATGCATAAGAAAAGAACGAGAGGAAAATGAACGAGAGAGAGGCAGAGAGGCAGAGAGACAGAGACAGAGACAGACTCGACTCTGCAGAATAAGAAGTAAAGAAGAACAAGTTTAAAAAAATGTTATAATAACAACAAGAGCAGCAAGAACAACAACAGTAACAATTACAAGAAGCAAAAATTTCAATGTTCTATAAAAAAAAAATTTGATAATTAGAAAATGATTCTGTCGTATTAATGATAAAAAGGAAGGAAGAAGAAAAACTAAGCCGCCTGGCTGTAATTTTTGTCATTTTCACCAATTTGCTTTCCGAGGATTATTCATGAGCACGAAATCAGACAAAAAGGTTTAAGCAACAGTTGAAATCATTACCGTGCATTTTTTGGGGTTTAATTTGCCGTGTTTGTTTGTTTGTTTGTCTTTTTCCTATGACATTATTAACTAATCGCCCATAGCTTTTCTGTGTCTCCTTTGTCCATCAATGCATGTCTTCTGTCTCTGTCTCTGTCTGTCTGTCTGCCTCTGTCTCCCTCTGTCTGTTTGTCTGTCTCTCTCCCTCCTATATCTATCTCTCTCTCTCTCTCTCTCTCTCTCTCTCATCTCTCTCTCCTCTCTCCCTCTCTCTGTGTAGATATTTTTCCCGTAAGCTGTGTAAGTGTATTGCTATGGGCTTTATTCTATTTTATTATCATATATATCCTTAAGGACTGGATGTAAAAAAGTACATGGGTGCTTATTCATTATCCTCGAAATGAAAGAATTTGTCATTGTCTCTCTCTCTCTCTGTATAATTGTGAATGTTCTACTTGTATATGGCTATTGCGTTATTGAAAAATGACTTTTAGGTGGTTTGTTCTTTAATTTTATGGAGGTTCTGCTTTGTTTGGTTCTGTTTTGGTTTGGGTTGTTGTTGTTTGTTGTTGTTGTTGTTGAGGGGGAACTACTGGGTGTCACCTCTCCCCTTGTTGTTGTTGCCGCTTTTGTTTTGCTCTTGGTTCTTGCTATTTTTTCGTTGTTTCTGTGTTTTCTGTTTTGCTTTCTTCCTTACTTGTTAGTACTTTTTTTTTCTTTTCTCTTCAGTGATTTTTGTGTAGATTTTCCCCCCGTACACTGTGTAAGTGTATTGCTATAGGTTTTATTTTATTTTATTATCATATATATCCTTAAGGGCGGGGACTGGATGTAAAAAAGCACATGGGTGCTTATTCATTATCCTCGAAATAAAAGAATTTGTCATTGTCATTGTCATTGTCATTGTCATTGTCTCTCTCTCTCTCTCTCTCTCTCTCTCTCTCTCTCTCTCTCTCCTCTCTCTCGTCTGTCTGTCGTCTGTCTATTTGTCTCTGTCTTTGTCTCTCTCTCTGCCTCTCTCTCTTTCTCTCGTCTGTCTCTGTCTGTCTGTCTCTGACTGTCTGTCTGTCTGTCTGTCTGTCTGTCTCTCTCTCTCTCTCTCTCTCTCTCCTCTCTCTCCTCTCTGACTCTCTCTCTCTCTCTCTCTCTCTCTCTCTCTCTCTCTCTCTTCTTTGCTATTTTTGCTATAAATTACATAATTGGATTGATAGTGCTGTCTTATTACCTTTGTCTTTGCACTCTTCATCTGTCTGTTTCTGTCTATCCGTCTCTGTCTGTCTGTCTGTGCGTGTCTCTCTCTCCTCTCTCTCTCTCTCTCCTCTCTCTCTCTCTCTCTCTCTCCTCTCTCTCTCTCTCTCTCATCTCTCTCTCTCTCTCTCCTCTCTCTCACTCTCCTCTATCTATCTATCTATCTATCTATATGTGTGTCTGTGTGTCTGTGTCTTTGTCTCTTGTGTCTCTGTGTGTATGTGCGTGCGTAAGTATATGTGCATGTGTATATGTGTGTGAGAGAGTGTGTACGCGCGCGCGTGTATGTGTGTGTGTTTTTATGTGTGCGTGTATGTTTGGTTAGGGTATGCATGAATGTGCATGCGTGCGCGTGCTCTGAGATTACTTCTTATATCTGTATAGGTCTCCTTCTATGTGAATTGTTCTTTTTGTATGTGTATAATTTTCAATATGTGTATAAATGTTTTAATGTATGTAAAGTTTGCACATTTCGCATACACACACATCCACATACTCACCCCTCCCCACGCCCCTCACATACACACACACGAGCACAAACACACACACACACACACACACACACACACACACACACACACATATGTACACACGTGCACCTAGAGTTTTAGTCGCCTTTTCCGCAAACACACACACACACATACACCATATACACACACAACACACACACACACACAACACACACACACACACACACACACAAGCGAGTGTAACCTGGATTCTTATTTGGCTTTTCCGCACACACACACAAACACACACACACACACACACACACACACATTCCCCATCTCCCCCTAACACACACACATACAAACACCCTACACCCTCCCCCCCACCCTCCTACACACACCCTACCCCCCCCCCCCCCCCCCCCCCCACACACACACACCCCTTCCCCAACACACACACACAGCTACGCAAACAGAAACGGAGCAGCGCCATTTGACCTATAATAACAAACCCCACAAGAAAGTACAGGTGCATTAAGCGCTGAAGTCCACCTGGCGGAGCTCAAGTCCAGCTGGACCCAGCTGCATGATACTGCCCACGGAAATGTCAGTCAGAGAGGAATTGATGCTGTGCTGTCAGGAATCACAGAGTTCTCAGAAATCACAGAGTTTTTACCACTTTGCACTCGCCGACCATGTAGAATTTATTTTTCTGCAGACACCTAAAGGATATGTTTGACCAGATGAATAATAACAACAAATGTTTTTTTTTAAAGATATAAACACACACACACACGTGTGAAATGCATATAAATACAGTTGTACAGGAAAAGAAATACAGATATAGATATAGGCGTGCGCAAAAAAGCACACACACGCAGACACATACACGTGCGCGTGCGCGCGCGCACACATACACACACACCACACTTACGCGTTACGCACGAATGCACGCAAACACACATACACACACGCGCGCGCGCTCACACACACACATACACACTAAACACACACACACAATCACACACACACACCGCATTCACACACTTATGTACAAACAAACGCACAGACATACACACACGCTTGGCGTGCCGCGCGCACGCACACACCTACACACTTACATACTTATTTTCGTGTTTTCGAAAAAGCATCATAGTGGCATGTGTGTGTGTGTGTGTGTGTGTGTGTGTGTGTGTGTGTGTGTGTGTGCGTGCGTGCGTGCGTAAGTGTGTGTGGTGTGTGTGTGTGCGTGCGTGCGTAAGTGTGTGTGTGTGTGTGTGTGTGTGTGTGTGTGTGTGTGTGTGGTGTGTGTGTGTGTGTGTGTGTGTGTGAGTGTGTGGTGTGTGTGTGTGTGTTGTGTGAAAGAGACCCGAAGAGAGCGCGGAAAAGTTAAAGAGAATGGGACACAGACATACAGACAGACAGACAGAAAATCAAACAGATGCACAAACACACATACAGAGACGTGAAGAAATAAGATAGAGGAGTTAGAGAGAGACAGAGAGAGAGAGAGACAGAGAGAGAGAGAAAGAGAGAGAAAGAAAGACAGAGACAGAGAGAAAGACACGGGAAGTCAGACAGACAGACAGAGGAAGATGGAAAGACAGAGAAAAAAGAGATAGAGACTTTATGTGCATCGGCATGAAGCCACAAAACAAAGGAATGGTGGGCATATAGAGTGGATTATGTAAGATAAGTGTTATAAACATATTACTATCAACGTATTATAACTATGAAATAATGAGTCAGCAATGATAAAACAATATAGTTACAGCTGCAGCAGCAGCACAAGGAGAGAGAGAGAGAAGAGAGAGAGAGAGAGAGAGAGAGAGAGACAGAGAGACAGAGACAGAGACAGAGAGAGAGAGCGAGAGAGCGAGAGAGAGAGTTATAGAGATACAGACAGACAGACAAACACAGAAAGAGAGAGCAAGACAGAGAGAGACAGACAGGCAAGGACAGAGACAGAGAGATACAGAGAGTAGCTACTGAACAGAATACAAAGAAAACGATGATCAACAACAACAACAACAACAACAGTAACAGTAAAAACAATAACAGCATTAGTGTTGACAACAAGAAGAACAAGAACAAGAACAGAAACATTAAGCTCAACAGAACAACAACAATACCACGATTTTTTTTTAAAATGAACAAGAAGCAGGAATTCAATTGTGTTCAAAAATAGGATGATTGGAAAATGATTCACTCGCATGATCAAAACTTGCTATAGCTTATTTGTTTGTTTGTTTGTTTTTATAGTTCAGACGATTTCTTCTCTAAGGATTATTCATGGACATGAAATCAGAAAAAAGCCTTTTAAGCCACAGTTGAAATTGTTAGCGCCTCTGCGTATTTTCTGGAACGCAACGTTTGACAGCAAAATGCCTCCAGTCGCTTTGTCCTTGTGTCTGCCTGTCTGTCTGTCTGTCTGTCCCAAGCGAGAGAGAGAGACCTGTCTGTCTGCTTGCCTGTCTGTCTGTCTGTCTGTCCCACGCGAGAGAGAGAGACCTGTCTATCTGCTTGCCTGTCTGTCTGTCTGTCTGTCCCACGCGAGAGAGAGAGACCTGTCTGTCTGCTTGCCTGTCTGTCTGTCTGTCTGTCCCACGCGAGAGACAGACAGACAGACAGACAGGCAAGCAGACAGACAGGTCCTCTCTCTCTCTCTCGCGTGGGACAGACCAGACAGACAGACAGGCAAGCAGACAGACAGGTCTCTCTCTCTCCTGCGGGACTGGATATAAAAACGCACAACAATAGCTTAATCATTATCTGCGCTGTGTAATTAGAGAATTTGATTGATTTGACTTGATTGATTTTCATTTCATTTCAGAAAGAGAGAGAGAGGAGAGAGAGAGAGAGAGAGAGAGAGAGAGAGAGAGAGAGAGCACGCTTTGACGCTTTGACCAATTTATTGTCATTGCCCAAATGGCCTATTGACAAGGGGGTTATAACACGACTTTCTTTTGTAAATACAAAATAAATACAGAAAAATCACATGGATGCATTTAACGTAACGAAAACCAAAAAAACCAAAAATGAGCTCTTATGAACGGATACGACTTTAAGCTGTGACGTAAACTCGTTTCAAAATGAACACAAAGTAATAACAAGGATGAACAATAAAAACCAATAAGCAATAACTAAAATAATGAAAAGAACATTCTAGAATGCTATATTAACCATCCATTGACATTGTATGTGAAATTTCAAAAAATATTCTTGCTGGAGACTACAGCGTAATTATAAATGTTTCTTTATGTGTTTCACAAAATGCTGGAGTTTACATAATATAAATGTTACTTTAGTTTAGTCACAAATGTTAAGCTAATTGGAACTTAGCTGTAATTGTCTTAATTTCAGTGCTTCAGCAATAAACTTTGCAACCGAAGAGAGAGAGAGAGAGAGAGAGAGAGAGAGAGAGAGAGAGAGAGAGAGAGAGAGAGAGAGAACGAGAGAGAGAGAGAGAGAGGGAGGGAGGGAGGAAGGGAGGGCTGAACTGATCACAACTTGATAAAACATGCTGCAAAACGCCCTTGCAAGCAACTAATAGTTTTGAACTTGCGATTCTGTAAATCATCGTTGTTTGTTTACAGAAAAATGGCACTTTGTAACCATGCCTTCCGCCTGGCCTGCGCAAAAGGTTTTTTTCTGAGTCTGGTTTAAGCAACTAATCAATCTCTGCACTAATCAGCAGCCCACGTCAGGACGAATTCGACAGCTCTACAGTTTCTTCCCAATCCAGAAGGAAGTCAGGCAAGGATGCTTCCTCCCTTCCTTCCCCCCCCCCCCCCCCCCCCCCCCAGCCGTTCATTTTAAATACAGAGCAAGTAAGGAGAGAAGCTGAAAGTGAAAAAAATGGTGTACAGACTCGCTGAAAGTTCGGAGAAAATCACAAACCTGATCCATGTGGATGAAGCTGCTCTCATAATTATCAGACTGCAAAGACAATCATATACAAATATTCAAGATTCAAGATTTAACTCCTTTCGCCGTTCTTGGGTCATGAAGGATTACAAACGAATTCAACAGAGAGAAACCTTAAAAGCAGTAAAAACCCAAGGGGGGGTTCTGCGTGCGGTGTGCGCTGCACATGTATTTATAGTGTTTATGCCGTTTTTGAGGTATATGGCAAAAGCAATGTTTTTTATTGTCACACAATTGGTTTCTTTAATTACTCCCATTTTGAAACTAAATGGAAAAAACAAGAAAAAAATATTAAAAGCAAAGGTGTATTAACACATTGGGTCCTAGTCTCATAAGAGATTCACACACCACAAAATAAAACCACAAAAAAACCCAAACCCCCCAAAAAATGAGGAGCTCCTGATTTCCAAAACCCACAACAAAAAAACAACAACCAAAAAACCCACAAACCCAGCAAACCAAAGGGAGTGGGGACGTCAAAACCGGGGGCCCCCGACGCCCAAAAGGAACTACAAGGAGGGAGCAAGATCAAACAGAGAAAACATTGGGAAAACCAAGGGGCTGGCCTGAAAAAAATTGCTCAAAACAAAGACCGGGGAATAAAAGGGCCTAAAAATCTTCGTGGTGTTACGGTTGGACTACGGGGGAAGGGGGAAGGGAAGGTCCTACCAGTTCAGCCCCTTCCCTGCTTTCCTTCACACTATTTCGTTTTGCCGGCGATCTTCCCCGTTTGTCCATACTTTCTTCTTTTTTTCCTGTTTCTTTTCTCTTCTTAAATTGTCTTCCTCCCCCATCCTCGTCTCTCTCTCTCTCTCTCTCCCCTCTTTTCCCCCTTTCCTCTCTTTCTCTCTCCCCTCCCTACTCCCCCCTCTTTTTCTCTCTCCCCTCTCTCTCCTCCCTCTCTCACTCTCTCCTCTCTCTCTCCTCTCTCCCCCTCTCCTCCTCTCTCCTCTTGTGCCCTTTTGGATGAAAACATAAACCGAGGCCCCGTGTTCGAAGCAGCAAACATCCCCAAACGTAAAACCTTTTCCCCTTTTTTCGAAAAACAGGCCATGTTGCAGGGGGGAAAAAGATGACAAAATTTACAAAAAAAGCATACACAAAGGGACTGTGTAAAAAAACACATGAAGGGCAATTTCCCTATCCCCCCGTATAAAAGGGTAAATAAATAAAATAAATAAATAATGAAAAAATCCTCTCTCCTCTCTCTCCTCTCTCTCCTCATCCCCTCTCTTTCCCCTTTCTCTCCTCCACCCTTCCTCCTCCTCTTCTCTCCTCTCCCCTTACAACTTCTTATTTTAACCCCTTCCCAAACCCCCCCCTTTCTACTCTTCCCCTTCCCCCTTTTCCCTTTCTTCTTCTTCTTTTTTTTCTTCTTGGGTTTTTCTTCCCTTTTTCCCTCTTCTTCTCTTCTTCTCTTTTCTCTCACTCGCCTCTCCTTCTCTTCGCTTTGTCTTTTTCCCTCTCCCTCCCCTTTATCTCTCCTCTTTCCCCCTTCCTCCTTTTTTTCTCCTTCTTTTTTTTCTTCTTTTTTCTTCTTTTCTTCTTCTTTTCTTCTTTTTCCTCTCCCTCTCCTGTCTCCCTTTTTGTTCCTCCGCTCTCCTTCTTTTTCCCCTTTTTTTAATCTTTCCCTTTTCTCTTTCCCCCTCCCCCCATTCCCTTTTTCCCCTTTCCCCTTCTCTCCCCCCTTTTTTCTCTCTTCTCCTTTTTCTTCTTCTTCTCTTCTTTTTCTCTCTTCTTCTTCTCTCTTTTCCCCTCCTTCCTCCTTCCTTTTCTACCACAGGGTTTTAAAAACATGATGCTTTTTCTTTTCCCCCAAATAAAAAAAATTTTTTTCTTTCTTCCCTTTGTCTTCTGTCTTCTCCCTCTCCCTCTTTCTCTCTCTCTCTCTCTCTCCTCTTCTCCTCTCTCCTCCCTCTCTCTCTCTCTCTCCTCCTCCCCCCTCTCTTCTCTCTCTCTCCTCTCTCTCTTCCCCCTCTCTCTTAGGGGGGGGACAGGATGAAAAAGCACATGAGTGCTTATTCATATTCTCGAAATAAAAGAATTTGTCATTCATTTCTCTCGCTCTCTCTCTCTCTCTCTCTCTCTCTCTCTCTCTCCTCCTTCTCTCATCTCCTCTCTCTTCTATCTCTCTCTCCTCTCTCCTCTTTTCTCCTCTCCTAACTCTCTCTCTCTCTACGGGGGGACAGGATGTAAAAAAGCACATGATGCTTATCATTATTATCCTCGAAAAAAAGAATTTGTCAATGTCATTGTCTCTCGCTCCTCTCTCTCTTCCCCCTCTCTCTTCGCTCCTCTCTCTCTCAAATCCTCTCTCTACCCTCTCCTCCCTCCCTCTCTCTCTCTCTCCCCTCTCTCCTCTCTCTCTCTCTCTCTCTTACTCTCTCTCTCTCTGTACGGGGGGGACAGGATGTAAAAAAGCACATAGTGCTTATTCATTTTTCCCTCGAATAAAGAATTTGTCTTTGTCATTGTCCCCATCGCTCCTCTCTCTCTCTCTCTCTCTCTCTCCAAATTCTCCCTCTCTCCTCTCTCTCCCTCTCTCTCTCTCTCTTTCTCTCTCTCTCTCCCCTCTCTCTCTCTCTTCTCTCTCTTGCACTCATTCCCCCAGGCATCCCTTCATTTGCCACTTACAGACTCCTGCATTTACTCGGCACCCCTTACAATGCCACACCGCTGCAGCAGCACACAGCAACGACGAGGGGATGGGAGGTGATGGTGAGGGGGGGTTTTACCGCAAAACGCAACTGGCCTGTCATCAACACACCTTTCCTCCACACATGTTTATCCCATCTCTCTGTCCTTTTCCCCTGTCTGTCTCTGTCCTCTGTCTGTCTGTCTGTCTGCCACCCCTCTCTCTCCCTCTCCTCTCTCTCTCTCCTCTCCTCTCTCTCTCTCTCCCTCTCGCTGTTCTTTTTGGGAAATAAAAAATTTTTGATTGATACCCTTTTCTGTCGCCCCTCGCTCTGGCTGTCCTCCTGTCGTCTTCTGCTGTCTGTCTGTGTGTCTTCATAGAATTGAAGATATCTCCTCCTATCTCTCTCCCTCTCCTCCTCTCCTCTCTCTCTCCCCCCCCTCCTCTCTCTCTCCTCTCCCCTCTTCTCTCCTCCTCTCCTCAACTGAAGATATCTTATCTACTCTCTCATAGAAAGAAGATGCCCCTCTCTCTCTCATAGAAATGAGAGTCCTCTCTCAAACCTCTCTCCTCTCTCTCCTCTCTCCTCTCTCTCTCTCTCTCTCTCTTCCATAGAAATGAAGAGGTCCCTCTCTCTCTAGAAATGAAGATTGCTCCTCATCCTCTCTCTCTCTCCCCTCCCTCCCTCTCATAAACTGAAGAGCCCCTCTCTCTCTTAAGAAATGAAGATTCCTCTCTCTATCCTCTCTCCCATAGAATGAAGATGTTCTGTCTTTATTCCTCCTCTCCCTCATAGAAATGAAGATGTCCTCCTCTATCCCTCTCTCTCCATAGAAATGAAGATGCCCTCTCTATCCTCTCTCTCCATAAAATGAAGATGCCCCTCTCCATCCTCTCTCTCTCAAGAAATGAAATTCCTCTCCCCTATCCTCTCTCTCCCCAAGAAATGAGATGTCCTCTCCCCTATCCTCTCTCTCTCATAGAAATGAAGATGCCCTCTCTCCTACCCTCTCCTCATAGAAATAAGATGTCCTCTCTCCTCTCACAAATAAGAGCCATCTCTCTCTCTCCCCCTCCCTCTCTCTCTCCCCCTCTCTCCCCCCTCTCCTCTCTCCTCTCTCTCCTGCTCTCTCTTCTCTCTCTCTCTCTCTCTCTCTCTCTGCCTCTCTCTCGCCTCTCTCTCTGCCTCCTCTCTCTCTCTCATAGAATGAAGATGTCATCCCTCTCTCCCCTCTCTCTCTCTCTCTCTCTCTATCTATCTACATCTATCTATCTATCTATCTCGTCTCTCTCTCATAGAAATGAAGATGTCCTCTCTCTCTCATAGAAATGAAGATGTCATCTCTCTCTCTGCCTTTCCCCCTCTCTGCCTCTCTCTCTTCTCCCTCCCCCTCTCCCCTCCTCTCTCTCTCCTCTCTCTCTCTCTCCCTCTCTCCTCTCTCTCTCTCTCTCTCTCTCCCTCTCCCCCCCTCTCTCTCTCTCCTCTCTCTACCTCTCTCTCTCTCTCTCTCTCTCTCTCTCCCTCCCTCTGTGCATTGCGTCTTCGAGTCTGGATATTGGCTTTGACAGTCTACACAGCCAATCAGCCTCTAGGCGCAGATGCCCGTCGTGTGTCTGGCTTCACACGGAATGAACCTGTCACTGGAGGAGGCAGAGTGTTGGCACTGCGCGAACTCCGACAGCCTGTTTCCTGCGTTTAAGCTGTCTGTGATGAGAACGTAACGTATGACGTTGTCCTTTTGCTTTTTTGTTTGTTTTTGTTTAAAAGAAAGAAATGTTACATGCCGTTTTAAGAGGCGAGTATACTTTGAAGATGATTTTTGTATCGCCTTGGATAGAAAGCTGTTTGTTGTTTTTGTTGTTGTTGGTGTTGTTGTTGCTTTGTTTGGGGATGGATAGTTGGTATAACCTTTGAAAAGGTGCATGCTTTGGGAGTTAGGCTTTGTTGCGCTCGCGCTTCTTCCGCAAGGGAGGCAATTAAGGCCACGCCATTACCTCCCCCCCCCCCACCACACACACATACAAACATACCACCACCACCACCACCATTCTTGCCATAGTTTGTCCCAGAAGTACAATGGCAAACTGACTTAAACCGCATATTTGATGCTCAAGCCAGCAGCCCCAAGCCTAATGGTTGCCAGTCACGAACACACTGGTGACATTCTAAAAATCCCCTTACTGGGGATCAGCGTGTAGCAGTAATGCTAGCAGCACCAGTTATTGTAACAGCGTGAAGATAGATTAGCTTCCATCTCTGCAACAGCCTCTGAGCTACAAAACATGATCAGATCATTAGAGAAAGTAGCCTCTAAAAGAGGATGCATGTATTTTAGAGATCACTGTAAAGACAAAGTGTATGTTTGAAGAAGTCAGAATTTCTACCCAAGAAAACAGAATCCTTCCCAATTTGCTGCTGGTGTGTCCCAATTTAGTAACACAGCGTTGCACGTGCACACCCTCCACAAGGGCGGCAATTAAGACTACGCCATGACATGCAAAAGCCTGGAAATTTATTTGCTGCCGGCTCTAAAGTTTGCGCTAGTGCCACTCATCATAATAATAATAATAATAATAATATATGGAATTTATATAGCGCTGAATCTTGTAAAAAACAAACAAATCGAAGCGCTTGCACTCAATCATTTACAGGCATGCAACTCTCCTTAAACATAATGAGAAATCCATGCGCGCGCACTTACGCACGCACACGCACGCACACACACAACACACACACACACACACCCCGGAACAACACTTAGACGGTGAAAGATGCTGTTGAAAATTAGGGACAGATATGTGGGGGGAAAGTCTCAGGTAGGAAATAAGTGTGTTTTGAGGCTGGATTTGAAGGAATCAAGTGAAGGCTTTTGACGAAGTGAAAGAGGGAGGTCATTCCAGGTGGATGGACCAGAAACAGAGAAGGAGCGACGGCCAACAGTGGTTTGTTGAATCTGGGTGTTCGAAAGCACAAAGTATCTGCGGCTGAACGAAGGGAACGGGATGGAGTGTACAGGTGAAGACAGTTACAGAGATAAGAGGGTGCAGATTTGTGGAGATATTTGAAACAGAGGGTATTGATTTTATACTGCAGTCTTTGTGAGACAGGCAACCAGTGAAGAGATCGCAGAAGAGGAGTGATGTGTTCAGATTTTTTCTTTCTTAGGACCAGTCGAGCTGCAGAGTTTTGTATGCGTTGAAGAGAGTCCCCTGACCTTAGCGTTCGTGGAGGAGACACGAAAGACGATGCCGTGGTAAGCCTCCTCCATCCATCTCGGTCCTCGGCTCTGCGCAGTAGTGCCGAGTCATTCATCCTGGTCCATTCTCTGATGTTGTCCATCCATGACTTGTTCTGTCTTCCCCTCTT
>CM054141.1:55755654-55775654 GCA_028751875.1 Rapana venosa
CATAGAGAGCTCTCTCTCTCTCTCTCTCTCTCTCTCTCTCTCTCTCTCTCTCTCTCTCTCTCTCTCTCTCTCTCTCTCTCTCTCTCTCTCTCTCTCACACACACATCACACACACACACACACACACACACACGCACACCACACACCACACACACACACACACACACACACACACACACACACACACACACACACACACACACACACACATCCTTCGGATGAGACTATAAACCGAGGCCCCGTGTGCGAACGCATGCAGAACATCTTGCGCACATGTTAAATCCTGTTCCGCTTTTCGAAAGAGTAGGCCATTGTGTGCCGGTGGGAACAGATGACAGAATTTACAAAACTGCATACACACGGGGACTGGATGTAAAAAAGCACATGAGTGCTTAATCCATTATCCTCGATAAAAAAACAAACAAAAAAACAACACACTTAAGTAGCCACAACATACACACGCACATATACAAAGAGGCAGACAGGCAGACAAACAGACAGACATAAAGCGACTAGTGACAAAACAGATATTAAAGAGAAAAAATAACCTTATACGCACATAAAACAGCCATACACGCAAAGCTTTCATCACATTTTGTAATCTCACTGAGGTTCCACACAATACGTATAGGATGTGACATACAGAGGGATTTTTCGTTATTTGTCTACCAGTTCGAAGCTCATGACGCGGTGAATTCTATAACCGATGACATAGATGGAACAGAGCCGTATGCTCAACGTGCACCTACCGGTAAAGACATGGCTCAAGATGAAAACCAGTACACTTTCCATGGTTCTGCCAGACGTATTTTCCCTTGGGTAGACAGGAGATGACACTGTTCACTGGCATCACGTACTTGTGCATCAGTTGTATTTCTCTAAGGAATTTAAGCTAGGGGAGCTCCTGTCACTCAGTACCCTGTTCTGTGAATCACTTTAGAGATATGGGTCTGTCTGTAAGGACGATATAGGATTTGCCAAAAAGTGCCTTTCGCAAAATTCTGTCATTGTTAGTTCAGACATGTTCATTTTTAAAGAAAAGAGAACTTTACATTTGCATAACAACACATCGTATGATTAAAATAACAACAAACGTACATGCTATCGTGCTGATTCAACATTATACACACAAAAAGGTGCAGTTATGTATTGTTCTCTTTGTTCATGTTCCCCTGTTCACGCTGAAGTCGGACGTGCTGGGTCTGACTTGTCAGGTGATTGACGACAGCACAATGCATTTTATCTCATTAGGCAGACAACAATAGCTGTTGCCTGAGCGTTCAAGGAAGAAGATGCTCACCTGCTCACCCTCCTTCATTGCTGCTGTCGACAGCAGAAGCTCCACAAAGAGCCACCAGGGTTCGTCATCTTTCTCTATCTCTGCTCTGAGGTCTACTATCTCCTGTAGCCCTCTCACACCGCTGATCTCAGTGATGTTGGCAATGTAGGATGTTGGTAGTCTGCCTCTTTTCCTTTTGACCTCAACTTTGCTTTGGAGAACGGTCCTCGTCAGATTTGGCTGTGTGTGTCTGTTTGCATGACCAAAACATCTCAGTCTGTGCTTCTCAATTTTAGCCATTCATTTGTCTTTGCACTCTGAGTTCATTTGATCATGTACAAGACCTATGGTTTGGCTGTGCCTCTATCTGTTGTGTCTCTCTCTGTACTGCAGCAGTCAACAGTTGTTATACAGTCAGGATTTGGCTTTGGCTTTTCCCCCTAGCTTCTTGGGCAGTCGTTGGAGCACTGCACTTAATGTTCCAGATAGTAACTATGCTTTGGGCAAGGTGAACCTGACGGACAATGTTCTACATCCCTCACTACATCAAACACTGATGCTGAGTCATGCTCGGGTCATCTATGACACCAGCTACAGCTGGCTTAAAGGTAAAAAGTAAATGTATTCCTGTAACCTATATGGTCATTGTGGAGCGAGGTATCAGAGACCTTAGCTTCTCTAGGGGCCAGCATATTGAGAGCTGTACCCATCTCCTCTCCCTCACTGCTTTACCTCCCCTGTTCCTGCAGAGGGCGGGTACCCCTCTGGGTGAACTGGGGGTGGTACTGAATGAAGCCAAGGGCGCAAACGGTCATCTATCCACTTGGTAACCACGTTCAATTCTGCTCAACTTTAGCCTGACGGAAGCGAGTGCTCTGACCACTGAGCTGTCCCGTCTCCTCAGCTGGCTTACCCTTCCATAAAATACGGATAGATTGCATGATTCTGGGTGACTCCAAGGTGTTAAGCAGGGGAACACTCACCAACGATAACAACAACAACAGCAACACGAACAACAGCAACAACAAGGCATTTGTTATGAAAATTCAAAACAAAAAAAACTACACTGATAATAGCAGACCATTCCTTAACAGGAATGACTCCATTCAGCCGTTGTAACCAGCCTGTGAACCTTGTCGACATCAGCCAAGTTTTGTTCCGTGACCTGGTCCTTCTCTCAGCCCCTTAGCTAACATGTGCCAGGGCCTGCTGCACTAATTCAATCGATTAATCAACATCAGCACATGGTTCCTTCATCTTGCTGACAGGATGGTGCCAAAGAGGCGAGAGAGCTGAGGTAAAGCAGGATGTATGAGATTATCACCATCAGTGTGGAATAAAGGGTTGCGAGTGAGAAAGCAAAGACAGGTAAAGAAAGACGAGTGGATCTGCGTGCGTGCGTGCGTGCGTGCGTGCGTGCGTGCGTGCGTGCGTGCGTGCGTGCGTTGTGTGTGTGTGTGTGTGTGTGTGTGTGTGTGTGTGTGTGTGTGTGTGTGTGTGTGTGTGTGTGGTGGGGGGGGGGTTAACAGACAGACGGAAAGAAAGGCATATAAGTCGTTTTCTTTAAAAAGAAACAGACACCGACAGACAGGCAGAAGACAGAGAAAAGAACAGGAGATTCTCAGTAGTGTGTTGTTTCGACAGAAAAGTGAACAAGGGTACAGGAGTAAAAACAAAAACCCAAACAAACAGATACATTGACCCATAAACTCACTAAAGCATGGATGTGCACAAACTCGTATGCACGTATGCATCAATACATACACATGCGTTCACACGCACGCACGCACGCACGCATGTACACAGACATGCGCGCGCGCACGCGCGCACACACACACACTCTATACACAAATATGTACACTGATCTACACGTATGTATATTCTCTCTCTCTCACACACACACATACACACAGTCACATACACACCCGCACACACACTCACACACACGCGCGCGCACACACACACTCTCACACACACACACACACACACACACACACACACACACACACACACACACACACACACACACACTTGTCTAATATCACGTAATGTGAACAGACGTTAAATTAAAGAAGAACACACACACACACACACACACACACAACCGTCTGATATCACTTTTCAGTGAAAGGACGTTAAACTAAAGAACTAACAGAGAGAGAGAGAGAGAGAGAGAGAGAGAGAGAGAGAGAGAGAGAGAGAGAGAGAGAGAGAGAGAGAGAGACAGACAGACAGAGAGAGAGACAGACAGACAGACAGACAGACAGGCAGAAAGACAGACAGACAGAAGGAGAGAGTAAGCAAGCAAGAGATAGACACACAGAAACAGAAAAAGACAGACAGACAGTCAACCAAACAATAAGCAGCCAACAAGCCAGCCAACAAGCCAGCCAACAAGCCAACCAACAAGCCAACCAACAACCCAACCAACAATCCAGCCAACAAGCCAGCCAACAAGCCAGCCAACAAGCCAACCAGACAATAAGCAGCCAACAAGCCAGCTAACAAGCCAACCAACAAGCCAACCAACAAGCCAACCAGACAATAAGCAGCCAACAAGCAGCCAACAAGCCAGCCAACAAGCCAACCAACAAGCCAACCAGACAATAAGCAGCCAACAAGCCAGCCAACAAGCAGCCAACAAGCCAACCAACAAGCCAACCAGACAATAAGCAGCCAACAAGCCAGCCAACAAGCCAGCCAACAAGCAGCCAACAAGCCAACCAAAAGCCAGCCAACAAGCCAGCCAACAAGTCAGCCAACAAGCCAGCCAACAAGCCAACCAACAAGCCAGCCAACAAGTCAGCCAACAAGTCAACCAACCAACAAGCCAGCCAAAAAGCCAGCCAACAAGCCAGCCAACAAGCCAGCCAACAAGCCAACCAACAAGCCAGCCAACAAACCAACCAACAAGCCAGCCAACAAGCCAACAAACAAGCCAACCAACAAGCCAGCCAACAAGCCAACCAACAAGCCAGCCAACAAGCCAACCAACAAGCCAACCAACAAGCCAGCCAACAAGCCAGCCAACAAGCCAGCCAACAAGCCAACCAACAAGCCAGCCAACAAGCCAACCAACAAGCCAGCCAACAAGCCAGCCAGCAAGCCAGCCAACAAGCCAGCCCCAGCCAGGCCGCCGCACCAGACAGACGAGGCATATAGACATGCACCCATGCGTGCTAGATGATGAACACCACGAAGGTAATGACCCCTGCAGGAACAGCAATTACACATTGTGCCTGTGTCATCCGACACTGAACCTTGTCGACATCAGGCAGCTACATACAGTGATCCGGGTTTCCTCTCATCTCCCCTGGCCAAAACTTCGTTGTTGAATGATGTACTTGCGACGTTAGTTCCCCAACTGTCATCAGTATGCTGTTCGGTGACTTAGCTGGCATAGTGGCACCTGAAAGATAAACTTAAAGAAAGATGGCATAAAATGCATTTATTTTTTATTTTATTTATTCTTTTATTTATTCTTTTATATCGAGGATAATGGAATAAGCACTTATGTGCTTTTTTACATCCAGTCCCCGTGTGTATGCGGTTTTGTAAATTCTGTCATCTGTTCTCACTGGCACACAATGGCCTACTCTTACGAAAAGTGGAACAGGATTTAACGTGTGCGCAAAATGTTCTGCGTGCGTTCGCACACGGGACCTCGGTTTATAGTCTCATCCGAAGGACTTTGGGGGAGAGTGAAGTCTGCACTAATGTTAACTCCAGAGGAAAGTATCCCCTTGAACGGGAATCGAACCCGGGTCGTCAGATTGCGAGCGCAATGTTCTGACCACTAGGCTATCCCGTCCCCTGGCGTGTGTGTGTGGGAGGGAGAGGGGGGGGAGAAAGAGAGAGACAGAGAGAGGCAGAGAGAGACAGAGACAGTTGAAGGTACAAAGGTGACAGAGATGTCGTGAGCAGTTTTTGAAAGAATGTCACCAAATTTGAGCTCTATCTGCTGTTTTCAAAACAACTGTTGTTTTCAGCAATTAGCAAAACATACTTAGTGTGTTAATTGCCGTAAAGATCACCAGTTATTTTACTACTATATCTGGTTTCTCACAGTTTCAAACGTCCAAGACCAACTTCTGACGTGACTATGGTTTCTGATGCTACTAGGTGTAACTACAATAAGCATCAATAATGGGTATGTTAAGAATTGCATCTTAAACTTATTCCGTCTAAAATCACTAAATGCGAATAGACGTTAAACTGAAGATATATCTTAAACTTGTGTTGTTTTTCTTTTTGTGTTAGACAAATCGTGTTCATGATACAGTTAAATGCTACAACAACAAAACCTAAAGAAAACCAAAAAAATCCCGAAACGCAAACAAAATCTGTGTGGTTTGTTATGCACAATTATCAAAACATTAATAATAATCATGACCAGTGTCTTGTGTGCAATTTTAAGTATATCCTGCCAACCAAAAATTATAAGCAAACCGACCGCCAAGGCGCAGTGGTTAGCGCCTTGAGTTACGGACTGGAAGGTCGCGGGTTCGATTCCCATAAGAGTCAGGGATTTTTCGGACTCCGGCCGGCTCCTACCCAGAGTGAGTGTGCTGTGGGCTCAGTGGGAAGACTGTGACCACACAGTCGAGCTTCATCCACTTAACGGAGGCGAGTTTGAGAGTGTTACTCAAATTACATGACCAACACTGTAGGTGTCTGTATCTCTCGGGCCCGGTTGACGCCGGGATATATTATGATAGTAAGCGTAGAGTACAACCCTGTCAAGTAGTCTCAAAGCATATGCACTTCCACAGCAGCAGCATTACGCTATCCTCATTGTCATTGATCATCATGCAATAAAAAAAATTGCCTCTGATTCGGTGGTCCCAGTTGCTCTGGTCTCATGGTGACCTCAGATTCAGTTTCTCCATACACTTCTGTGCCTGTGGTGAGTTTGTGTCGGGGCCTTTGGGGTTGGAGGTTCGCGGGGGACAGTCGTTGGAGGGACGTTGTGGTGGTTGCCACCTCGGATGGGCAACTCACTCAGTCTGGCTCCGCGACTGAGCTAGTACTGTCGTTAGTAGGGGGCTTAGTAGGTGGTGTCCTGCGTATGTTAGCTCAGAACAGGCACCACTGAACACCACCAAAGTGACCCAGCAGCAGTGCAGGGACCCTCTGGCTGGTGGCCCCACGGTCGTCTGATAGTGATGGGCTCCCTGTGGACCTCCGATTCTGAGGATTAGACATATCAAATCTGGGTATGGCTGTGGCGGGAGATTGGAATGAGCGGCGTAGGAACAGCAGGACGGGGGACGTCACAGAAGATGAGGCTTCAAAAAAATAATTAATTATAAGCAAAACCCTCCATACCATTTAACGAGCAAACAATGCATTAAAAAAACAACCTATCAACAAAACTCCATATCCCAATAGCTTTGTGCAAAAACTCTGTATACCCTTAACCATAAATAAAAACCCTATCTACCAATAACAAGGAGCAAAAATCTCCTCCATATACCAATTAGCTATAAGACAAAAGCTAATGTAAGCCAAGAAACAATATCAACTACATCCGCTCAGTCAACAGTTATGAATAATATCCTGCATGTCAACAACACGGACAAACATAACCCCCCTGTGTGTCAGAAATCAGGAACAACGTCTGCTGCTGGATCAACAGTGCCAGGGAGGAATCAGAGAATGGATTCAGAGAATGGATTCAGAGAATGGATTCAGAGAATGGATTCAGAGAATGGATTCAGAACAAAAGGAACGACTCGAAACAAATGCACACTTCGATGGAAAAAATCCCCACGGTTCATCAAACTGATTCCACACATTTGATGTTTGCCCGCCCGTATAACTTATAGCACGGGGCTTCGGATTGTAAAACACATATTTGTGAAGCCAAAGAATAATGTTGGTGTCCATTTTGTTAGGGCTGCATGCTCGTTGTTATTCATGGTTTAGGGAGAAACAGATAGCAGTGAAACGATAGAGGGGCACGAGGAGAGAGAGATGGAGAGAGGGGGGGGGGGGGAGGAAGAGAGAGAGTAATGATCTTTATTTTTTCAAGGGCTATAGATAAGCATTCGCATACTTTTTTCATCTAGCCGATAAGAGAGAGAGAGAGAGAAAGAGAGAGAGGGACAGACAGACAGACAGACAGACAGACAGAGCAATGATCTTAATATTTTCAAAAGGGTTACAGATAAGCATTCGCAATCCGTTTTTTCATCTAGCCCATAAGAGACAGAGAGAGAGAGAGAGAGTAATGATCTTTATTTTTTCAAAGCTATAGATAAGTATCGCATACTGTTTTTTCATCTAGCCGATAAGAGAGAGAGAGAGAGAGAGAGAGAGAGAGAGAGAGAGAGAGAGAGAGAGAGAGGAGAGAGAGAGAGAGAGAGAGAGAGAGAAGAGAGAGAGAGAGAGAGAAACAAAGGGAGAGGGAGAGAGATATATGATCTTTAGTTTTCAAGGGTTACAATTAAGCATTCACATTCCATTTCTTTATCTGGCCGATAAAAGAGAGACAGACAGACAGACAGACAGACAAACAGACTGAGTTGTCCAACGCACCACACTAAACATTACTACATCATAGTTATGCCATACCATATTCTGCTAAAGAAAATATGGCATGCGCTCACACCACACACACACACACACACACACACACACACACTCAAACAAACAAACATGAGCGCACAATTGCTTAATTACAACAAAAAAACGCACTTGCACTGCTAATTCAATGTACCATCTGCAAATACAAGTTTGAGTTTAACGCTTGCATACACACACAATACGCCCGCGCCCCCTCCCCTCCCTCCTCCTCTCTCTCTCTCTCTCTCTCTCTCTCTCTCTCTCTCTCTCTCTCTCTCTCTCTCTCTCTCTCTCTCTCTCTCTCTCCACACACACACACACACACACACATTCCCTACAACCTCCCTCCTCACCAACCACCCCACCACCCATCCCCACCCCTTCACGCACACATATTGACACACAAAACACACACACACACACACATTCCCTACAATCTGCCTCCTCACCATCACCCACCCACCCCACCCCCTTTCACGCACTCATATTGACACACAAAACACACACACACACACACACACACACACACACACACACACACACACAACACACACAATATATATATATATATATATATATATATATATATATATATATATATATATATATATATATATATATATATATATAAACAAAAAATCCTCAACTATCCTATCCCCCCCACCCCACCCCCAACCCCCTCTTCCCATGACAAGTAACTGTCGGTGACCTACCTGTCTGTGACCAGTGGCATGGAATTCCCTGCCCTCCCTTTATGCCTGGTCTGCTCCCGACAGACGGAGTGTGAAAAGTGAGGTCTGTGCAGATGCGCAGCTCTCTGATTGAAGACAGTGAAGCGTAAGGGTCTGTTATCCAGGGGAGGGGGGTGCACTGTCCCACTGACCCCTGTCTCCTGAGAATCTAGCAGCAGCAGCAGCAGCAGCAGCAGGTTTCTGGTTAAAATAATATTGGGGATGCTATGTTGTGTGTGTTGTGGGTGGTGTGGGTGTGTGTGTGTTTGTTGTGTGTTGTGTGTGTTTGTTGTGTGTGTGTTGTGTGTGTGTGTGTTGTGTGTGTGTGTGTGTTTGTGTGTGTGTGAGTGTGTGTGATTTTTTTAAAATTCTTTTATATCGAGGATAATGGAATAAGCACTTATGTGCTTTTTTTACATCTAGTCGCCGTGTGTATGCGGTTTGTAAAGTCTGTCATCTGTTCTCACCGGCGCACAATGGCCTACTCTTACGAAAAGCGGAACAGGATTTAACGTGTGCGCAAGATGTTCTGCGTACGTCCGCGCACGGAGCTTCGGTTTATTGTCTCCTCCGAAGGACTTCTGGGTAGTGTGGAGTCTGCACTGATGTTAACTCCAGTGGAAAATATCCCCTTGAACGGGAATCGAATCGAATTGTGTGTGTGTGTGTGTGTGTGTGTGTGTGTGTGTGTGTGTGTGTGTGTGTGTGTGTGTGTGTGTGTGTGTGTGTGTGTGTGTGTGTGTGTGTGTGTGTGTGTGTGTGTGTGTGTGTGTGTTGTGTGCTGTGTGTGTGTTTGTGTTTGTGTGTGTTGTGTGTGTGTTTGTGTGTGTGTTTGTGTGTGTGTTGTGTGTGTGTTGTGTGTGTGTTGTGTGTGTGTGTCGTGGGTGTTTGTCACTAATACATAGTATATTATGCCTGCCTGTCAGATTTACACACGTAGGTAAGCTGTGCACAGACGGATGTGTATGATATATTTTCAGAGAGATAGAAGTGACAGCCACAAAAGTATATGCATAGAGAGACAGAACAACGGATAGACAGACAGGCACAAAGACAGACATGAGCACAGACACAAAAGGGCAGACACACAGACGCAAACACGCATACAACACACACACTCTCTCTCTCTCTCTTTCTCTCTCTCACACACACACAAACACAACACACACACACACAGATAGATAGATAGATAGATAGATAGATAGATAGATAGATAGATAGATAGATAGATAGATAGATAGATAGATAGATAGATAGATAGATAGATAGATAGATAGATAGATAGATAGATAGATAGATACGGAAATTAACTCATTCATGTCACTTTTCCTCAGCTGCCCCCTTTGGCGCCATGCTGACTGGCAGGTGAGGGAACCCCGTGCTGGCATTAATGAGTTAATGAAGGAGGCAGGCAGGCAGACACCTACCTCCAAATCCTAAATGTTCATTCAGTGATGGAGAGAAAGCTGGGACCCCCCCCCCCCCCCTCCCCTCCTGTATGCAGGTAGTTGAAGTATACAAAGTTGATTCCATCGTCCCATTTTCGTTATGTGATTGTGTGTTGTATTTGTTTCTTTTTCATTTTACTTATTCCTTATTCTTTTATTTCGTGGATAATTGAATAACCATTCATGTGCTTTTTTACATCCAGTCCCCGTTAGTATGCAGTTTTGTCAATTTTGTCATCCGTTCCCACCGACATTTGCCTACTCTTTCGAAAAGCAGAACGAGTTTTAACGTGTGCGCAAGATGTTCCGCGTGCTTTCGTACACGAACTGCTGTGTGCATGCATGTTGTTTTGTAGAATTCGGCACAATGGCATACCCTTTCGGGAAAACGGGACCGGTTTTAACGTGTGTGCAAGAAGATCTGCGAGCGTGTGTACTGTAGACCCTGGTGTACAGCTCCATCTGAAGGACTGTCTGGGGAACGTAGTCAGCACTGATGTTAACTCAAGGGGAACACCTCCATGAACGGGTGTCTCGGTGGTGGCTCGAACCCGGGCCGTCAGATAGTGAGCGCAACGTTCTAACCATCAGACTATCCCGTCCTCATGTCAGACTCTGATGCGCTGAGTTGTCAGCTCTTTGTCGTATCTAAATATGCATTAAAGCAAAGTACACAATCACGCTAAGAGTTCTTCACTCATGTCACTCTCGTGTCCACTAGAGTTTTTACTGCACGTCACTCTCACGTCGGTTCAAGAATGACAAAACACCACCACCACCACCCCTACCCCCAACCCCACCCCCACCCCCACCCCGCGCTGGCCCTGAAGCCTCTGGTGTTTGCAGCTCCTCCAGCCTCTGGTGAGCCCATTGGCAGCAAACACCAGACAGTTCCCACGCCAGTTTCTGAGCAAGTTGACACCTCTTTTGGGGGCATTGCAAACAACGAAGAAAAGTTCATAAAAAGCTTGTTGTCTCCACTGATACGATTAGGCGGACATTTTTATTGTGCAGTAAAGGAGTTACGCCTTTCTTTGCCAATCAAAAATACTGACGTTATGTCCACGCACTTGGTTTTACACACACGCTCGCGCGTGTGCGCGTGCGCACGCAAGCACGCAGGCACGCAAACACACACACACATTTTTCCAATGTAGCTAATACTAATATGATGCGACATCCAGTATAAAATTATAAGTTACATCTATCATATCTACAACCAGCAGTAATATCTGGTACTTTTTTAAATAACAGAAGTAACTTCCCTCTATAAAAAAAATCATAGACATTATCTGGTGAGTCAACAGCAAAGTAAAGGTGTTCCCACAACAAATGCTGTCGTTGGAGAGCGAGGTGTTAAGATACTTCAGTTTCTCCTGGGGGCCGACATATTGAGGGCAGCCTCAATTTCCTCTGTCTCGCTGTTGAGTGCAGAAGGAAAAGAGGCAGACCACCAACATCCTACATTTGACAACATCACTGAGATCAGTGGTCTGGGAGGGCTACGGGAGATGGTAGAACTCAGCAGAGACAGAGAGAGATGGTGAACCCTGGTGGTATTGCGGGGAGCTCCTACCAATGACAGTGCAATAGAGACAGTTGATTTGAATTTCTATAGCTAATGGGTTAGTAACAGATGTTCGCTGTGTAGTTTCCAGAATCGTTCATCTTACCTTTACCTTTACTATGTCCCCATGTCTTTACTTGTTCCATTACTCAACAGATGGTCAGCAGTTTGAATCCTTCAAACATTTTGGTTTCACACTGACCATAAATAGCTATTCATCAGGTGGGGTAAAGATCAGACTAGCCCTTGCAACCTTCGGTCATGGCACAGTTGAAGAGGAGTTGGAAAACCAAAAGAGATCAGATTCTCAACAACCCGAGGATGTCTAAAACACTCGTCATTTCATCCTGCTGTACGGGTGTAAAAGCTGGACATTGACAGCAGAACTAGAAAAAAAGAAAACACCACCCTTAAAAATGAAATCATTCAGAAGACTTCTCCACAACTGCTGGCAGGACCACAGAACCAGCAGGTCAGTGTTTGAAGAGGTGATACATCCTGAAAGCTGGGCCACAGCAACCCCTTCTGGCTGTTGCAAAAAGAAGGAAGGTGATCTGGTTTGATTACGTAATACGTCAAAATCTCTTACCAAGAATATCCTGCAGGAGACACTTAAGGAAGGAAGATGAAGGGGCATGCAGATGAAGGGCATGCAGATGAAGAACTGGTTTTTCACCTTCATTTTCACCTATCCCGTAGTCCCGTGGACCTTGGGGGCACCAATGAAGATTGTGAAACTAGCTTCCTCGACTCCCCATGGTCCTCTGCTTTCTCTAGCAAATCGTTCCACTCAAGGCTAGTCCTCTCTCTGATGTTGTCTTCCCATCAGTTTCTCTGTCTGCCTCTTCGTCTCCCTCCTTGTACTGTTCCCTGCAGGACAGTCTTGGCCAGTCCAGATGTTCGTGTGACGTACCCGTACCACTTTAGTTTGCGTCTTTTCACTGAAGTCAGGAGCTCTTCAGAAGGTCCTAGGGCGTTTTTGAATCTGGTTTTCACTTCCTCATTAGTGTGATCTCTGTATGAGATACCAAAGAGTTTGCATAAGCGAAGCCCCTCATCTCCATTGCTTGTATCCTTCTTTCAATGTCTGCTGTTATGGTCCACGTTTCTCCAAACGTGAATAAGTGGGATGAAGAACGTCAATGATTCGGCTGGCTCTGGTATTTCTGTGTTGCTGCAAAAGGCTGAAGACAAACCAGCCTGGAAAAAACTGCTGACAGATGTACTTCCATGCTTCTAACCACCACCCCTGCCCCCTACCCCCCCCCCCCCCATCCCCCCCCCCCCCCCACCCCTGCCCACAACGGTCGTGGGACTAATGAACAGACAGGATGCAGCAAATGTGAAAACTTTCTGCACGCAGTGACACTCCCGCTGAAAAAATGGATCCAGAATTGAAACTGGTGGTTTGGTGCCAGAAAAAAGCTTGGAAGAAGAGTGGAATGCAGAATCTGACACCATTGTGTTGAGACAAGAGCATTTGTAATCATGTTGTGTTTCCTTTCGTTCGTCTTCTTTCCTTTGTCAGATGTGTGCTTTCGATAAGGGTACTCTCTTGGGCCCTTTGTCTCCGTCGCTCTGTCTGTTTCTGTTTCCATGTTTCTGTCTATATTTATCAACTATTTTTGTCTTTATTTGTCTGTCTGTCTGTCTGTCTGCTCTCTCTCTCTCTCTCTCTCTCTCTCTCTCTCTCTCTCTCTCTCTCCTCTCTCTCTCTCTCTCTCTCTCTCCGTCGCTCTGTCTGTTTGTCTGTCTCTATTTCAATAATTTCTCACTCTTTTTTTTTCTGTATTTGTCTCTCTGTCATTCTTTGTGTGTCTCGCTTTCTCTGTCTGTCTTTCTGCCTGTCTGTCTGTCTGTCTGCCCCCCCCCCCTCTCTCTCTCTCTCTCCCTCTCTCTCTCTCTCTCTCTCTCTCTCTCTCTCTCTCTTGCTCTCTAGTGTAAACTCTCAGGATTTTTTTTTAAACGAACAATCCTCTGGACATGGTGATGTGACTGGGAAAATGTACAAATATTCCGAATAACCAGAGTTCAAACTTTAGTGAAGGTATTAAAAATCTAACTAACAATGTTTTTCCCCTGAAGATTGGACAATGTCAGTAATTCTACCCTTGTGTAAAAAAAAAAAAAAAGGCTAAATGAGTTATACGACTAATCACACGGATATGTTATTACGCAATGTAGCCAGTAATTTATATTAGTGATGTAAGTGATACTAGGTTACAGAATAAGTAAGTTTAATTTAAATAACATCACATACTTTTGAGCATGAAACTGTGTTTTTAAAAAAAATTATAATATTGATTACATTTCATTTTGTTATCTTAATTTCGAAAACAGTTTTCTAATGATCAAAAAATGTCAGTACTGTTCATAGATTTTTTTTTTAAGCCTTCGATTTGATGTCAAGGCTATTACTTTGCCTTGTGTTATTAAAATGGGATGAGAAGTAGACTGCATAGATGCATACAAAGTATTACAAAAAAGTCATCGCTAGAATAAACATGGAGCTAAATTATCGGATGTGTGAAGTGCACAAGATGCGTTTAGCAAGTTGATGTGTGTAGTCCTGTTTTGTTTTCATTGTTTGTCAAGGAACTTGCTCTGGAAATTATTGCAAACAGAGAGCATGGGGTTTCTGTTGGTTTGAAAAAATATGTTTGTGTTACTTTTTACTGATGGTATTATCTTGTTGGGGACGGGATAGCTCAGTGGTCAGAACACTCGCTTTTCCCAAGCTAGCAGCATTGAGCGCGGTTACCGTTTGCACGCCTTGGCTTCAGTGGCCTACAGTCCCCCAGTTCACCCAGCTGTAAATCGGCACATGCCTTCTTTAGAAAGCAGCGAGGGAGAGGAGATGGGCCCCGCCCTCAATATGCTGACCCCTGGAGAAAATGAGGTCACTGACGTTTTGCTCCCCAACGACAGCATATGTTATGGGAACACCTTTACTTTTATTATTTTTTGTTATCGATAACGGCGGTAATTTGCAAAAACAGGTAAATAGCTTGTATACATCTGCGGTGAAATTGGGGTTCAGCGTAGACATGAATAAGACAAGTGAAACATCTTGATACTGTTACAACCTAGATTGTAAGGAATGCAGATTTCATTGATATGTCTCAGAGCAGCTTTTGTCACTACCAAAAAAATTCATTTGTGGCATCATCTTTTAGACCACCCATTCAGTTAGGGAACAGGGCCTCGATCTGAATAAACCATTTCGTATTCGAACTCACTCTGGTGTTTGCATGATTGTTTTGTGGGGAGGGGTCTTTTGGGTGTGTTTTTTTTTCTTTGTTCATTTTTTTTTTTTTTGGTTCTTTTATTTCGAGTATAATGGAATAAGCAATCATGTGTGTGCGCTTTTGAATCTATTTGCGTGTGTATTTGCGTGTAACCATGTGTGTGCATTCACACGCACGTGCTCAAGAGTAAGCTGCGTGTGTGCGTACTTGAATCCACGTGTATGATAAAGATGTGAGCGCTTGTATGAACAATCATGTGACAAAATAACACACATGCATAGAAATGCACGCGCATACACGTGCAAGCACACGCGAGCACACACACACACACACACACACACACACATACGCACAAGCACACATACATATACACACACACTCGTGCGCGCGCACGCAAGCAAGCAAGCACTTACACACGCACATAACACCGAGAGCGGAGAGAGAGAGAGAGAGAGAGAGAGAGAGAAGGAGAGAGAGAGAGGAGAGAGAGAGAGAGAGAGAGAGAGAGAGAGAGAGAGAGAGAGAGAGAGAGAGAGAGAGAGAGGCAGACAGAGTAAACAAACACAGGGATAGCTTGCGAAAGAGAGAATGACAGATCTGAAAACAACAAACGGACAGTAACCACTTGCCATCGCATTGATATATTTCTCTACAAATAATTCACTCTACCCATTTTTGTTTCTCTGTGTGTGTGCGCGTGCGTGCATTCCTGCGTGTGTATATGTGTGTGTGTGTGTGTGTGTGTGTGTGCAACATGTCCATACATATTAAATTTACAGTGACTTGCACGTGTATGAATTTCGGTGATGTGTGTGTGTGTGTACGTGCATGCATGCGTGCGTGCGTGCGTGTGCGCGCGCGCGCGTGTGTGTGTGTATGTGTGTGTAGAGTCATGCCCAGCCATACTGTTTACTATTCTAGTGATGGCCAAATGGGAGAGTTCGTTAGTCACCTGCTTGGCTGACAGCTTTACTACCTGCTTATCTCTGTGGTCGCGAAGAAAAGATGAAGGAAATGTTTTACTGATGGTTGGTTGGTTGGCTGGCTGGCTGGCTGGTTGATTGTTTGGCTAGTTGGTTGGTTGGTTGGATGGTTGGTTGGTTGGTTAGTTGCTTGGCTTGTTGGCTGGTTGATTGTTTGTTTGGTTGGTTGGTTAGTTGGTTGGTTGGTTGGATGGTTGGTTAGTTGGTTGGCTGGTTGGCTGGTTGGCTGGTAGGTTGGTTGATTGGTTGGTTGGTTGGTTGGTTGGCTGGCTGGTTGATTAGTTGGTTGGTTGGTATGTAGGTTGGTTGGCTGGCTGGCTGGCTGGCTGGGTATTGGGTGGCTGGCTAGCTATTTGTTTGTTTTCATAACAGACAAGTGCGCACACGCACGCATTTCCACACACTTACACATCCAAACACATGCGCGCGCGCCCTGCACAAACTCACGCATACACATATGCATACGCATGCACATACATACACATGCACACACGCGCGCGCGCGCGTTTGTGTGCGTGCACATTGTCTACGTATTCGTCATTTCAAAAGGTCACGTTGCTAACTTAAAGATAACCAGAAATATCAGAAAATCAACACAATGATATAAAACTTAAAGAGGGAAACATATTAGAATACCAAAGAACACAAACACATCTACACAAGATGACCTGTGGCGCTCAAGAGTTTTCCAAATTAAAATTCGGAATTTCGACACATTTCTGTTTTTATCTTGAAACACACGAGGTCTGGAATGAAGTCAGTGATGAAAACATCCCCTCCAGCCCCCCTCCCTCCCTCCCTGCTCCCCAAAAATCTACAAAAAATAAAAACAAAAACAAAACCAAGTTATAGCGTAGAAGGAAGAGGAAGATAGTGCGGAGATGGTTGGGGGGAAAAAATTTAAAATTACATTCATGCTGGGTGGGAATAACTGGGGCAAATAACTGCCGGCAAGCTGAGATATAAAGAGAGAGAGAGTGAGACGGAGACACACGTACAGCAGAGAGAGAGAGAGGGGGGGGTGGGGTATGGAGAGAGAGAGGGACAGACAGACAGACAGACAGATAGACAAAGACAGACAGACAGACAGAAGGACAAGAAAACAACGCATGATATTCAATTAGTGAGGATATGATGAGATGATGAAACTATAAACCGAGGCCCGTGTGCGAACGCACGCATAATATCTTGCGCACACGTTAAATCCTGTTCCGCTTTTGGTAAGAGTACACCATTGTGTGCCGGTGGGAACAGATAACAGAATTTACAAAACCGCATACACACGGGGACTAGATGTAAAAAAGCACATAAGTGCTTATTCCACTATCCTCGATATACAAGAATAAAATAAATAAATAAATAAATAAAATAAATAAAGATATGTAGATATGCTTAGCTGTGCAATTTTTCTCCCCAAAAATTCAACTTTCTCAAATGCATTGAAAAATTTATAAGCTATTACTGAGAAAAAAGGAAAAAGAATCGCCATCAAAGCATTTCATCATATCTGCGAGGCTGCATCGGCAATGTATGTAGCATTTGCAGTGCTGGTTGTATTTGAAAAACTTAATTTTAGAAAAGTATCTTTCAATCAATTACAAAAACAACATTTCACAGACGAAACAGACTCAGCAGAATGATTTTATTAGTTGTAAAAGGCTCCTGCTTCGTGTTCAGAGAAAAACTTTATTTATTTAGTTAGTTAGTTAATCTTTTATTTCGAGGATAATGGAATAAGCACCCATGTGCTGTTTGGTTTTTTTATCGAGTCCTCGTGTGTATGCAGTTTTGTAAATTTTTTCATCCGTTCCCACCGGCACACAATGGCCTACTCTTTCGAAAAGCTAAACGGGTTTTAACGTGTGCGCAAGATGTTCTGTGTGCGTTCGCACACGGGACCTCGATTGATAGTCTCACCCTAAGGACTTTGGGGGGGAAATGGAGTCAGCACTGATGTTAACCCCAGAGGAAAATTTCTCTTGAACGGGAATCGAACTCAGGTCAGCAGATCATGAGCGCATCACGCTAACCACCAGGGTATCCCGTTCTGTTACTGAGATTGTTTCTTCATGCACATGATTTAGTGGACATGGAGGTTTCTGCTTCTGGATGTTTGTGTTGGTTCCGTTTTCGTGTTCTCCTGTACAATTTGAAGCCAACAGACCGGAAACGAAAAAATGGGTAGCGCTGCTCTTGTGGCGACGCGCTCTCCCCGGGGAGAGCAACCCGAATTTCACGCAGAGAAATCTGCCGTGATTTAAAGTGGTATAAATGAAATAAATAATGAAACGAATAGTCTATATAGGCTCTATCTAAGAGGCTGTACCTCATCGCTTAAAGAAATCCAGGTGGCATGTATTTCACCATGGACATTTAAGCTGCTCAAGCCTTGGGTACATGTTGGCTATATTCTTGTCATTCATACCATTGGGCATTATTTGCTTCTTGCCCATTGATGATGGTCGTGATTTCCATTCGTATGCAAAGATGTTATTTATGCATTCGATCACGGGACCTTGCTTAGAAAGACTCAACAAGAAAACGGAGTTAGTATCACCAACAGCTGTGTGGGACAAACCCTATAACCTTAATGGCTTAGGCCTTATTCAATACTGTGCCTTCTACACGTCGAGTCCAACGCTCTAACCACTGAGCTATTTCACCCTTATCACTCAGATGCTGTCACGTGCTATGTCTCCACAACGCGATATGTCACAGTTGTAACATGGTGCATTTAGCTCCCTTGCTGTCAAGTTCCCTTGCAAAATAAGAGCAGAGCATTTAAAGGGTTTTTTTAATAAGTAAAATAACTTGCTGTTATGTCAATTAGCACACCTTTTGGTTCTAAGTAGCTTTACCACTGCAAAACGCGAGACACCGAACGCTTTGATTTGTTCCTTTACAAGATTCAGCGCTATATAAATTCCATACATTATTATTATTATTATTATTATTATATTATTATTATTATTATTATCATCATTTATTGTGACAAAGTGTGTCAATGCGCTATGTCAGTATGAGTCTGAAGTCAAACACAGGAACCAAATAACTGCAGATCATGCAAAGCTTGTTCCCTCTCTTTCCTAATTGAAACAACTTCTATACCGCTGTTACAAACAGTACGTCTTTTGATACTCAATAGCTTCGTCATTGAAAAATGTGAGGTACTTAACAGTTGTGACAAATCATGTCAACTTGCCATGTCATAATCTGGAACATAAGAGAATGAAATAACAGGAGAGCGTTCAAAGCTTTTTTCCCCTTCTTTTTCATAAATCAGCTTTCTACTGCCATAATAATTAGCACATTGTTTTATCAGCTTTATCATTGCAACGTGTGAGATAAGATAGCTTGTCAATGCACTTTGTCACAATCTGGATCCAAGTCAAATTCTCTAGTACGATCAGAGCAGAGTTCTTACATATCTTTTGCCTTTTTTAAAAATCTAATATCACAATCTGGAGCTGCAATTAGAAACTGTGCCAACAGGCTTTTAAAATTGTGAAGTAAAAGTCATTATCGAACTTGTATCGATTTAATATGTTGTTTTTTTTGTGACTTTGGGGAGGTAATTCACCAGGTCACAATTTGTGACTTAAAGCGTTGTTGAAACAAAGTGCGTCAGACCATTCTGCAATAAAGGCAGAGGTTATACATCAAATCCAAAATGCTGTCAGAGAAACGCAGAGCTAAAGCCATTTTCTCAAAAACATCGTGTTAAAAAAAGAGGGAAACATTCTTTATCACAATTTATGTCTCTCTTGAACAGAATTCTAACTGTTTCAATAGTCAGATTAATAAGAATGAACGATGAAAAATTATATATTTCCTCTCGGCCTGCATTTAAAGCACTCTGTGTCTTCTTACTGCTCGTCCCTACAGATCTTACAATCATATTAGGATTGAACATTCAAGGCGGTTTGTGAACTTGCTGGATTTGGGTTTTATTCACATTCTCTGCAGGACCTGGTTTGATAGTGTTTACATCTTAGTTAAGGATAATGAAAAGTGACTGTCGGGTGCTGTGTATGCAAGCCAGAGGCATAATCATTCAGATCGCAAGTAAAGTGAGAAAGCAAATTGCGATTTCAGAAGCTAAAAAGATGATTTTCTTATGAATGAGGACCCCTGCCACTCCAACTACCTCCTCCCTCCCCTTCTACACCCATCCACC
>CM054141.1:55778154-55798154 GCA_028751875.1 Rapana venosa
AGCTTGTGAACATTGTATATATATAGGCGCCAGGCGTCAGAGGGGTTGGAGACAGCAGTAAAACAAAAGCTAATTGCTTTCTATTACCACAAGACGAGGCGGGGACTGGATAGCTCAGTGGTCAGAGCACTCGCTTTCCCCCAGCTAAGGTTAAGCAGCATCGGGCGTGGTTACCGCTTGGATGGATGACCGTTTGCGCGCCTTGGCTTCGGTACAGTCTCCCAGTTCACCCAGCTGTAAATGGGTACCTGCCTCTTTAGGGTCAGGGACGGTAAAGCAGCGAGGGAGAGGAGATTGGCGTCGCCCTCAATATGCTGGCCCCTTGAGAAGTTGAGGTCTCTGATGCCTCACTCCCCTACGACCACATAGGTTATGGGACACTTTTACTTTTTTATTACCACAAGTGGCACAGACTGCTGTGGGCCCTGTAAAGGGAGCCTGTGTCTGACTGACTCCCCAGTCTGCCCCTGTCACACCACACGGCTGAATGAAGCTGAAAGTCTTTCCTTGCTGGCAGAGGATTCAGTATACATCAGGGACAGACTGGTACAGGAAGAAATAAGCTAATGTTTCTGCCCACTGTCATTAACAGAGAAGGCAGAAGTGTGTGTGTGTGTGTGTGTGTGTGTGTGTGTGTGTGTGTGTGTGTGTGTGTGTTGTTGTGGTGTGTGTATTTGTGTTGTGTGTATTTGTGTGTGCGTGCGCACGCGCGCGTGTGTGTGTGTGTGTGCACATGTATGTGCTCACTTACTCGCTCACTCATTTTTCATAGCCCAGTCAATGAAGATGGCCATACTACTTCCAGTCAAAAACAATCTTCAAAAGCTGTAGCATTTTCTTCATAAATTTAAACATTCCATGATTAAAAACTGACATACGAGCCATTTGTTTCAGGACCTTGCCACTTGACGTACTTTGATAATGCGTTCAGGACTTGGATAGAACAGAAACAGAAATGAGGTTTGTTGTCGACAGATTTAGTTAGCTCTTGGAAATTTAACATGTGTGCAGTCTCTGCATTTTATCGCAGGAGGTCAAGAATGAACATGGCAATAAAGAACTGAGAAGTTGTGGCGTGGAAGGAAGGGGAAGACAGAGAGGAGCTACCAGAGAGACGCATCAGGGAACTGGAGTCAGAAGCGGTGGTTTAAAGGTAACGCACTTGCCTAGAAAGCAAAAAGTGCTGGTTCGATCCGCGTTTGCGTCAAAACTTTTCCCCCATATTATAGAATTTAAATGAGGGTCTGGGAGCTAGTCTTTCGGATGAGACGATAAAGCGGGGTCCTGTGTGCAAATGCACGCAGAACGTTTTGCGCACACATTAAAATCTGTTCCACCTTTTTTGAAAAATACGCCATTGTGTACCGGTGAGAATGGATGAAAAATTTGCAAAATCGCAAAACTCTGGACCAGATGTAAAAATGCAGTGGAGCGTTTATTACGTTGTCGTCGAAATAAAAGAATTAAGAGTATAAAAATGTAGAGATTAGTCCCTGGCAACATTCTGTAGAAAATGTCACTCTGATAGGGAAACAAATCTGCTTGCAAACAGGAAATTAAAACATAAACTAGGTGGGGCTGCTTTACAAGGCAACGCGCTCTTCCTCCGGGAGAAGCAACACGAATTTCACAACGAGAAATTTGCTGTGACTGAATGTGGTACTCAGTTCAAATCAATTCAATCAGCTCCAGTGAGAAAATTGTATGTAGCTCCCATCTTAGCAGTGATAAGTTCCACGCCCTCTGCACCAAAGTGCAAATATTCTAACCATTGAGTCATTTCGATATTTCAATCCCCTCCCCCCCCCCCCCCCCACACACACACACCACTCCCACCCCTGTTTGATTACTCTGAAAGAAGTACGGCTCACTGAGGTTGTATATCAAATGCAGAAACATTAGATTTTTTTAAATAGAAATGCGTAACTTTAACAATTTCATTCAAAACATCGCAATGAAACCTAGAGCAACCATTTTTATAATAATTTACAGCCCTCTTGAATACGATTGTAAGATTTCAATAATCAGATTATATAAAGAATGAACACAGAAAAATGACATCTACATTCCCCCTAGATCAGCATTTAAACCATGTTGCATTCTCTTCAACTTTTGTCCCTGCAGAGGGTACAATCGATTTACAACTGCGGGTTTGGGCTATCCAACGTTTGTAAACTTGCAGGGTCTTGTTTTGGCTGTTTATTTTCAAAATTCGTTGGGGGACCTGACTTGATAGTGTTTACAGATTTGTGTATGAGAAGGAGCACTAACTATTGGATGCTGCTTATGCTAGCAGAAGACACAATTCAGCAGATCGTCAGCGAAGTCAGGAACCAGCCATGATATATCCTTCTTCTTCGTCGTTGAACGCTCAGACAGCAAGTATTGTTGTCTTTCATGTGAGCTAAAATGCGTTGTGCTGCCATTTTAAGCGCCTGACAAGTGAACTCCAGTGCATCCCACGTCTGCATGGGAGATACCTTTTATCTTTTAAGATTTTTCCTGTAATAAAGGCATGAGAGGAGACGAAGACGGCAGAAAAAAGACAAGATGGAGGTTACCTGAAGAAAAAACAAACAAGGAAGAAACAAGGAGAGGGAAAGAAAAAAGGAATTCTTAGCACAGAATTTCCAGAAGGTGGGGATGCTATTTATGCATACAGGACCCCAGCATTCCCACTGGGGCGCGTGATATCTGAAACTAACGACAACGAACTACATTTTAAAAAATTAACGAGGTAAAATTTGAGGAAAGAGGGCACACAACCCCTCCTATCGCTCCCTCCCTCCCCCTGTACTTTCCCCCTTCCTCGTCCGCTAATATCTACCCCCCCCTCCCCCCTGTGCACACATTTGTTTGCACACCACACCAAGTGCAGAGAGTTATCAACAAATATGTGAATATGTTCGCCATTCTGCTTCTATATATCACCTGTTTCTGAGCCTGTCCATGTTCACTGCCTCTCCACGTGTACAGCTTATCAGCAAACTTCCATGTGCCTGCTCCCTCGTTGTAGCGGACATGGCAGACTTCTTCTATGCGATGAAAAAAACTAGGTAAAATATGTACATAACTTCAAGTATATACCTCTGGTACTTCACATCGCAGCCAGTCTAAATATTATGATAATCCTTGAAATTTGAGGTCAATGATGAAAACCCTCTAGATTTTGTTCAAAGCTTGAATGGAAAGAGCTTCTTTTTCAGTTAGCTCATTGTGATGAAAGTCTGCCTATTTTTGCGTTTTGGGGTGACACTTTTTGTCCGCACACGTTTTGTTGAATATCTCTCTCTCTCTCTCTCTCTCTCTCTCTCTCTCTCTCTCTCTCTCTCTCTCTCTCTCTCTCTCTCTCTCTCTCTCTCTCTCTCTCTCTCTCTCTCTCTCTCTCCCCTCTCTCTCTCTCTATAACATCCCATAACACACAGAAAACAAAAGTACTAACACGGTTAGGTAATCAGTATTATCAACATTAAAAACTCCAGGGCACACGCTAAGAAGCCTCTTATGAGTGGGGATTTTCTGTTTGTTTTTCTTTCTTGTTTTTTGTGTTGCTTGGTTTTTGATTATTGGGGGGGATAACAATTTGAACTTCTCAGTTCAATAGCATCTTATTTACTGTAGAAGTTGATGATGTGCATGTAAAGGATTGTATAAAGGCGCCCGTGTAAAGGAACATGTAGATACCCAATGATATTGTCTGCAGAACATCTTGCGCACACGTTAAATCCTGTACCGCTTTTCGTAAGAGTAGGCCATTGTGTGCTGGTGGGAACAGATGACAGAATTCACAAATCCGCATACACACGGGGACTGGATGTAAAAAAAAAGTACATAAATGCTTATTCCATTATCCTCGATATAAAAGAATAAAATAAAAATAAATAATATTTACTGTGCATTGCCTCAAGTGTCACAGACTGCTGTGGGGGCCCTGTAAAAGGACCCTGTGTCTGACTGACTCCCCAGTCTCCCCTCTCACACCACACAGCTGAATGAAGCTGAGCGTCTTTCCTTGCTGGCTCAGGCTCCAGCACACGCCAGGGACAAACCTGTATGGGAAGAAATGGATTAATGTTTGTGGCCACTGTCACTAGACCAGAGGGAAGTAACGTGAATCACTGTACCTACATTAATTCATTTCTTCATTTAGTTCATTCACTCACCTACTCACTTACTCACTCATTCAGTTTTCTTAGCTCAACCAATCTCTATGATTGTACTGTTGTCAGTAAACACACAAACAAAAAAACGAAAAAATCCCACCTGCTTTTCTTTTATGTTGTACAGGCATACTTATCTAGTACATGCTAACCAATACAATTCCTAGCACATTTGATAACTGCTTTAACAAATCAGTGATTGAGAACTAATATATAGTAACAAAGAGTTAAAAGAACCAGCCACTCACACACACACACACACACACACCACACACACAGGCAGGCAGGCAGGCAGGCAGGCAGATAGAACAAGATGGAGGCTGTTTCCCCTAGGGAGGTAAACCCCTTATGGACTCAGCGGGACCATGTCCACCAACAGACAACATGGCAAACGTTTTCTGTCAATGTGGCTGGACATGATGGCTACACCCCAGTATGGACATGATGGCTACAGTCCATAATGGACATGATGGCTACAGTCCATAATGGACATAATGGCTACAGTCCATAATGAACATGATGGATACAGTCCATAATGAACATGATGGCTACAGTCCATAATGAACATGATGGATACAGTCCATAATGAACATGATGGCTACAGTCCATAATGAACATGATGGCTACACATAGGTACATAATGTAACAATGCAGTGATGGCTACAGTCCATAATGAACATGATGGCTACAGTCCATAATGGAAAATGATGGATACAGTCCATAATGAACATGATGGCTACAGTCCATAATGAACATGATGGCTACAGTCCATAATGGACATGATGGCTACAGTCCAATGACATGATGGCTACAGTCCATAAGACATGGCTACAGTCCATAATGGACATGATGGCTACAGTCCATAATGGACATGATGGCTACACCATAAGTACAGTCCATAATGGACATGATGGCTACAGTCCATAATGGACATGATGGCTACAGTCCATAATGAACATGATGGCTACAGTCCATAATGGACATGATGGCTACAGTCCATAATGAACATGATGGCTACAGTCCATAATGAACATGATGGCTACAGTCCATAATGGACATGATGGCTACAGTCCATAATGGACATGATGGCTACAGTCCATAATGGACATGATGGCTACAGTCCATAATGAACATGATGGCTACAGTCCATAATGGACATGATGGCTACAGTCCATAATGAACATGATGGCTACAGTCCATAATGAACATGATGGCTACAGTCCATAATGGACATGATGGCTACAGTCCATATGACATGATGGCTACAGTCCATATGACATGATGGCTACAGTCCATAATGAACATGATGGCTACAGTCCATAATGACATGATGGCTACAGTCCATAATGGACATGATGGCTACAGTCCATAATGAAAATGATGGCTACAGTCCATAATGGACATGATGGCTACAGTCCATAAGACATGATGGCTACAGTCCATAATGGACATGATGGCTACAGTCCATAATGGACATGATGGCTACAGTCCATAATGGACATGATGGCTACAGTCCATAATGAACATGATGGCTACAGTCCATAATGAACATGATGGCTACAGTCCATAATGGACATGATGGCTACAGTCCATAATGGACATGATGGCTACAGTCCATAATGGACATGATGGCTACAGTCCATAATGGACATGATGGCTACAGTCCATAATGGACATGATGGCTACAGTCCATAATGGACATGATGGCTACAGTCCATAATGAACATGATGGCTACAGTCCATAATGGACATGATGGATACAGTCCATAATGGACATGATGGATACAGTCCATAATGGACATGATGGCTACAGTCCATAATGGACATGATGGATACAGTCCATAATGAACATGATGGATACACCCTAGTATGGACATGATGGATACACCCCAGTATGGACATGATGGATACAGTCCATAATGAACATGATGGCTACAGTCCATAATGGACATGATGGATACAGTCCATAATGAACATGATGGATACAGTCCATAATGAACATGATGGATACACCCTAGTATGGACATGATGGATACACCCCAGTATGGACATGATGGATACACCCCAGTATGGACATGATGGATACACCCCAGTATGGACATGATGGCTACAGTCCATAATGAACATGATGGCTACAGTCCATAATGGACATGATGGCTACAGTCCATAATGAACATGATGGATACAGTCCATATTGAACATGATGGATACACCCTAGTATGGACATGATGGATACAGTCCATAATGAACATGATGGATACACCCCAGTATGGACATGATGGATACAGTCCATAATGAACATGATGGATACACCCCAGTATGGACATGATGGCTACAGTCCATAATGAACATGATGGATACACCCCAGGATGGACATGATGGATACACCCCAGGATGGACATGATGGATACAGTCCATAATGAACATGATAGCTTCACCCCAGGATGGACATGATGGCTACACCCCAGGATGGACATGATGGATACAGTCCATAATGAACATGATGGCTACACCCCAGTATGGACATGATGGCTACACCCCATTATGGACATGATGGCTACAGTCCATAATGAAAATGATGGCTACACCCCAGGATGGACATGATGGCTACACCCCAGGATGGACATGATGGATACACCCCAGGATTTCTTCAAATTAAATTTTCTGAAGTCTCAGTCTCACTTTAGGCTTTTAATGTAATGAGCTTGAAAACGAGTGTCTGCCATGGAATGAGTGTTAAGTCAACCATGTTTTTTTATGGAACGTGAAAGGTCCAGCGATTGTCTGTATGTCTGTCTGTCTGTCTGTCTGTGTCTGTGTGTGTGATCATTTATGTATGTGTGTATATGTATACATGTGCGTGCGTGTGTCGTGTTTGCCTGCCTCTGTGCGTGCCTGTACGCGTTTATGTGTGTTTTTGTAAGTGTGTGAGTATAAGTGCGTGCGTGTGCCTGCCTGTGTGTGTACTGCGTGCATGCGTGCGCGGTTATGCATGAATGGTATTGAATATGAAATAGCGAAACGCTAAAAATTCAAATAAGCCGTTACAATTGTTAAACATGTTTCTGTATGTCTGTGTGAACACTTAAGCAGTACCTAGCTCTTTCCCCCACACATTTCGTTATCCCTACACCCCCACCTCCTGAATTTTCTTTGGAACTCAACAGATCTACATTTTAGATAACCTAGAAGAGAGAGGATGATTTGGCAAGAAGGTTGACAGACAGAGCAGAGTCAGAGAGGAGTAAGGAGATAATTTGAGAAAGACCGATCTTCTTCAACTCCAATCCAATTACCCACGAGCAGCACCTGAGTTGGCGCACAGGAGGAGGGGGTGGTAGATGAGGAAGAGGAGGGGTGGCAGGGGGAAGGGGGGGGGGTGTTCTGGGGTGTGGAGTAAGAGAAAAAGTGGTGAGAGACAGATTGAGTGAGATAGAGACATGTAAAGATGAATGGTGTTACTACTAATGCCGTTTTAAAGCGATACGCTCTGCGCGCGTTCACACATTATGATTTATGGAGATTCTTTCAAATATGGTTACGAATATTAGAAGATTGATAATAGTACAATATAATCAAATACTATAGTATTATTGTCAGACTTTTTCAAATACAAGGAAGGAAAAGGCATAAAAATGACTTCATGGACTGATCCATCTATGCTTTTCCCCCAGTATTTTTAACATCTGGGTGTCTCCATTCAGTCAGAGTACGTTTTGCAGCGCGGGGATTGACTGGACCAATGCAGGAGCACACACAGGCTGCCAACAGCCCCAAGCACTCCGTGTTTTGCCACACAACAAGAGCACAAACACTGTCGGTCAGTGTTGGTCTGTTCTCCAGCTTCCCTCTGGTCACTGTGTGACTGCTTCTGTCTCCATGTTTCCCTTTATTGGTGTGTCTGTGTTGTTGTTTTTTTTGTTTATTCTTTTATTTCGAGGAAAATGGAATAAGCACTCATGTGCTTTTTTACATCCAGTCCACGTGGGTATGCGGTTTTGAAAATTCTGTCATCTGTTTCCACCGGCACACAATGGCCTCCTCTTCCGAAAAGCGGAACAGGATTTAACGTGTGCGCAAGATGTTCTGCATGCGTTCGAACACGGAGCCTCGGTTTATAGTCTCCTCCGAAGGAGTGTGTGTATGTGTTTGTGTGTGTGTGTGCGTGCGTGCGTGCGTGTGTGCGTGTATGTGTGTTTGTGTTTGTGTGTGTGTGTGTGTGTGTGCGTGCGTGTATGTGTGTGTGTGTGTGTGTGTGTGTGTGTGTGTGTGTGTGTGTGTGTGTTGTGGTGTGTGTGTGTGTGTGTGTGTGTGTGTGTGTGTGTGTGTGTGTGTGGTGTGTACTGTGGTTGTGCAAATTGTTTTGGTGTTTGACCTGTGCTTTATTTTGACTGGATTTTTTTTTATCTTGTCTTGTTTGTAGGAGTTCTTTGTTTGGTTTATTTTCGTTGCTAATGGTGTTTGTCTCTGTATTTGTTTTGTGGTTACGGTTTCTTAGATTTCGGATGTTTTAATGCGTTCAGTAATACAAAGCTGTGTCCACAACTCCTGCATTCAGTGGGGGATGGGATAGTCTAGTGGTTAGAATATTGCGCTGGCAATCTGACGACCCGGGTTCGATTCCCATTCAAGGGAATATTTTCCGCTGGAGTTAATATCAGTGTAGACTCCATTCTCCTCAAAAGTCCTTCGGATGAGACTATAAACTGAGGCCCCGTGTGAGAACCCACGCAGAACATCTTGCGCACACGTTAAATCCTGTTCCGCTTTTTGTAAGAGTAGGCCATTGTGTGCTGGTGGAAACAGATGACAAAATTTACAAAACCGCATAAAAACGGGGACTGGATGTAAAAAAGCACATAAGTGCTTATTCTATCATCCTCGATATAAAAGAATAAAATAAATAAAATGAAAAATAAGGACAAAAATTCTGTGATGCTAATATAATCATTCTGTTTTCAGTGTTGACGCTAATGATATCAATCATTCTGATTGTTTTAGGGGTAACGTTAATGACATTAATCATTCTTTTTCATGGTTGACGCTAATGATATCAATCATTCTGCTTTCAGTGGTGACATTAATGATATCAATCATAATTCTGTTTTCAGAGGTGACGCTAATGGTGACCCTTCTGTTTTCAGCAGTAATACTAATGATACCAAGCATTCCGTTTTCAGTGGTGACGTCAATGATATCAACCAATCTGGCTAGCCGTCTTTGGGGACAAATTTTTTGCTGTATTCTTTTACTTAGTAAGTAAAAAAAACAACCACAGCACATGAAAGATAAGTCATTTCTGCATACAATGAGCTATTACATGTCCATGTATCTCACCAAAAATTTTTTTAGAGAAAATTGTGGGTGACTGTGCCCCCTTCACCCACTTTCTGTAGCAGTGATCACAGAGACCCAGCTCATGGGAAGGGTGGTGGCAGGTGGAAGCTAACAGATCCAATAGCAACTCCAATCCTGGATTTTATCTTAAAAAGTAATTTAAAAGAGGAACAAACAGCGTTAACTCTTCCAGCCGTCCCCTTTCTCTACTTGAAACTAGAAACTATTTAACAAAGACAACATCAAACACACACACGCACGTCTAATATCACTTTCTAGACGTTAAAACGAACACACACACACACCTGCGCAAAAGAATAAAAACAGCTTAGCAATAAACATTACAAGCAAAATGAAAACACAAATAAGCACAAGCAAATGAACAATAAGCCAGACAAAAAAGTGCACACATGCACAATTCAAATTCACCTACTAGCAACAGAAAAAAAACATAACTTGAGCATAATGACTACATCAATCATTACTTGTACTGAAAGTACTGACTGCATAACTGCCAAAAGATGAGACAGCGAAATGGATAACTGAAAGAAAAATAGATAAACATATTAATGAATAGGTGCAAATAACAGACAGACAATCCCTGCTTTGCACTAGTTGGAACTTATCATCATCACTGGATATTACCGCCTTCATGAGTAATCTCCCTTCCATTCCCACCACCAATGGCTGCACAAAGAACTCTATGCAGCCAATCAGGAAGCGGGCAATACTCAGACAGGTAACGTGACACCACTGGTGATGGCGGCAATGGATAGGAGATGGTGCTGGCAGACCTGATGACAATTATATCGTTCAAAACTCATTATGAGGAGTTTGCTACGTTCACAGGAAAAGAAAAATATAAAGGTTTAAAAAAAAAACCATTGGTGTGAATGGGTGTTGATGTTTTCCTAGAACTTACTAATCCAGCGGTTTGCTCTATGAAACACACGGGAATGTAGTTATCATACTGAATATGTTGTCATTTTAATGATCCTATAGTGGTGGTTGGTAAGTAAGTGATGGACACGTACGTGTGTGTGTGTGTGTGTGTGTGTGTGTGTGTGTGTGTGTGTGTGTGTGTGTGTGTGTGTGTGTGTGTGTGCGTGTGTGGTGCGTGTGTATGTGTGTGTGTATTTCTCAAGTGAATAAATCTGCTTGCATACACACACACACACACACACACACACACACACGTGCGCGCGCGTTTACGCCTGTATGTGTCAGTGTGTGTGTGTGTGTGTGTGTGTGTGTGTGTGTGTGTGTGTGTGTGTGTGTGTGCGTGTGTGTGTATGTGTGCGTGTGTGTGTGGAACACACACTCGCTCTCTCTCTCTCTCTCTCTTCTCTCTCTCCTCTCTCTCTCTCTCTCTCTCTCTCTCTCTCCACACACACACACACACACACACACACACACACACACACACGCACACACACGTATGTCTATCGCACTCAACTGTCGTGATAAAAATCCTGAAGAATCAGAGTGTCTGTGTCTCTTGTCTTGTCGGGGTAAAGGGGGCAGAATGGAAGCAGTATTCCATTTCACTGATTCCATTCCTTGGCATCCCAGACACTGTTACAAACAAAAAAGAGAGACAAGCATCTGTTTATGTGTTGCTGTTGTTGTTTTGTGTTGTTGTTTTTAATGTTATCGCCCACGTTTTCGTGACATGAAAGCATTAGCCAGACGATTGCTACATGTACTTTGTATTTTGTGCGCTCGCTCGCTCGCTCTCTCTCTCTCTCTCTCTCTCTCTCCTCTCTCTCTCTCTCTCTCTCTCTCTCTCTCTCTCTCTCTCTCTCTCTCTCTCTCTTCTGGCCTAGGGGTTAGAACATTGCGCTCGCAATCTGCTGACCCGGGTTGGAATCCCGTTCAAGGGGATATTTCCCCTGGAGTTAACATTAGTGCCGACTCCACTCATCCCAAAAATTCCTTCCGATGAGACTATAAATCGAAGCCCCGAAAGCACGCAGGACATCTTGTGCACACGTTAAATCCTGTTCCGCTTTTCGAAAAAGTAGGCCATTGCGTGCCGGTGGGAACAAATGACAAAATTTACAAAACTGCATATACACGAGGACTGGATGTTAAAAAAGCACATGAGTGCTTATTCCATTATTCTTGATATAAAAGAATAAATGAAATAAATGAATAATAAACTCTCTCTCTCTGTCAGTTTTAATTAGTCTTTTTCATATATTGATGTTATCCGGATAAGGACAGCGAGTGGATGTAAACCAAGCACACGAGTGCTCTTTCATTATCCTCGAAATAAACGAATTTGACTTGACTCTCTCTCTCTCTCTCTCTCTCTCTCTCCTCTCTCTCTCTCTCTCTCTCCTCTCTCTCTCTCTCTCTCTCTCTCTCTCTCTCTCTCTCTCACTTATGTAAATTTTTTTCATCTTCAACTTTTCATCTTCAATATTTTACCCCTCAATGTGTATTGTGGCCAAAGGCCGATGTACATTAAACAATTTCAGAGTTCAGAGTTCAGAGTTCTCTCGTGTGCGAGTGTGTGTGTGTGTGTGTGTGTGTGTGTGTGTGTGTGTGTGTGTGTGTGTGTGTTGATGAAACATCACAGTTAAATGGATTTGGTAAAAGACAAGGACCTAATCATGTTTGCTGTCGAAAGTTTAATCATTCTGGTTTTTCATTTCCAACGAAACCGTATAGAAACTGTGCACTTTTTCTGTTTAGCTTTGAAAGATCAAAAACATTATCTCAACATGTATGCCATAGAAACACAATCGTTACTGGGGGACCCCAACAGGCAGTTATCTATAAAGATAGGTAGGTATCTATGGCGAAAGTTAACTAAGCAAGACGTTATTTCTGAAAGTATGTAAACTCTTTTCCCGTGAGGAATTTTAAATGAGTTTGTTCCTTGACAGCACCAGAGGTGATGTAGAATGCATATACTGTCAGATTGAGCCAGTTGATCTCTCTCTCTCTCTCTCTCTCTCTCTCTCTCTCTCTCTCTCTCTCTCTCTCTCTCTCTCTCTCTCTCTTCGAAATAAAAGAATTTGTCATTGTTATTGTCTCTCGTGTGTGGGGGGGGGGGGGAGAGGGGGGTGTCTTTTATTTGTTTGGTCTTGTTTTGTTATTGTTTGTTTTGGTTTTGGTTTTTGAAAGGGTTATTTCCCTTTGTTTCTACTGTGTGAGAGTATGAGTATTGGGTTATTATTAAGATGTATCCATACGGGTGGGGACTGGATGTAAAAAAGCACATTAGTGCTTATTCATTATCCTCGAAATAAAAGAATTTGTCATTGTCATTCTCTCTCTCTGTCTCTGTCTCTGTCTCTCTCTCTCTCTCTCTCTCTCCTCTCTCTCTCTCTCTCTCTCTCTCTCTCTCTCTCTCTCTGCGTCCTTAACGGGAGAGGTGCATAGTACCCGATCTTCTCCTGCACGTGTTACTTTGCATAAAGTCTGTTTGACACATTCCATCTTCAGAGCAGCTCATTTCACCATTGTGTAGTTTGTTTCCTAGATTATGTGTTATGTTTCCGAAACTCACCGCACGCTGACCTGAACTGGCTGGCTCTTTACGCGCATATTGGATCTTCAGCATGTGTTTATATACACGAAGATAATTAAGGCACTGGCAGGTCTGCACTTGAAGTTGACTTAGAAGATCATAAAAGTTCCCACATTTAATTCACCAGGCGCCGCCGAGATTCAAGCTCAGGGCTTCATGGACCAGGGAATGGAAGTCAAAAAGTCTAAACCACTCGGCTGTGGCGTCCCTCCAACGAGAGACATTGTTATCGGAGATACATGTATTCTGGATCTCTCGTTGTGCAAACCTACACCTATTTTGATATAAACTATTCACGAGATAGCGAAAACTGCATCTCGAGCAAGCATACAACAAAGCAATAATTCACCAGACGGAAAAAAACCGTGTTCTGATCCATTCCACGGAAATGAAATGCAAAAAAAAACCAACAAAAAGCAAAAATACCAATGCTTGAGATGAAAGCTAGGCTAATCAGAGCTATCTCAATACAGAAACGAAACAAAACTGTAGCCTGCTAAGTACAAGTTACGCCTGAGAGAAAAGCAGATCTTTTATATCATAAAGGATTTCTTAGTTCTGTCTCTGAGCTAAATAGATCTCTGCTGTTGGAGGAAACACTCTGTGACAGCTGTGGCATATGGATTGTAAGTGACGGGATAGCCTAGTGGTTAGAACATTGCGCTCGCAATCTGACGACCCGGGTTCGATTCCCGTTCAAGAAGATATTTTCCCCTGGAGTTAACATCAGTGCAGACTCCACTCTCCCCAAAAGTCCTTCGGATGAGACTATAAACCGAGGCCCCGTGTGCGAACGAACGCAGAACATCTTGCGCACATGTTAAATCCTGTTTCATTTTTTGTAAGAGTAGGCCATTGTGTGCCAGTGGGAACAGATGACAGAATTCACAAAACCGCATACACACGGGGACTGAATGTAAAAAAAAGCACATAAGTGCTTATTCCATTATCCTCAATATAAAATAAAAAATAAAATAAATAAATAAATAAATAGCCGAGTGGTTAAAACCGTTTGACTTCAATCCCATGGGTCATGAAGTCCTGGGTTCGAATCTCATTGGCATCTGGGGAACTAAGGGTGGGTATTTTCATTATCTCCCAAGTCAACTTCAAGTGCAGAACTGTCATTAGCTTAAATTTCCCTGTGTATATACACATGCAGAAGATCAAATATGCAAGTTAAAGATCACGACATTCATGTCAGCGTTTAGTAGGTTACAGAAACTCGAACATACCCAGCATACACCCCTTAGTCTTCAAAATCTTCACATTGTGGAAGGGAGTAGAGAAGGGACTCAACTCAAATCAAGTGTCCACTTTCACCACATTGCTCTCATAATAGAGTGATATCACCAACCAATCATAAGCCCTCTTCGGCTGCCAATCACCCCCTTCGTGATCTGATTCGCCAGACGATTGGCCAATGTTTTTGCGTCATGATTAACGTCACAACGCTTAACTAGGACTTGGTTTATGTTTATTCATCAAGGAAACACGACTCTTTTGATGGTTGGTCAAATTTGATAGATCTGGGTGAGGATTTTCTTTTCTTAAGGCTGCGGGAAACTTCTGGAAAATCCGGCGACGGGTTGACCGGTTGTATAAGTGTGGAAAGAGCAATTCATTCATCACGTGAGTGGTGGAAGTTGGTTGATGCAACAGTCTCTAAATCGGATAACTCCAGTGGGATTCTATTATAATCAAATCAAATCAATCAGACCATTCATGCCAGATTAACCCTTGGTTTAGAAAATATGTTCGTTCAAAATAACATAGCAGAAACACATAGAATGTGAGTATAACAAATACATAGATTGTGAATATAACAAACATTCAGAATGTGAGTTTAACCCCCCAAAAGCTGATAAAGAGCCCCCAAGAAAAAGAATCCATTAATCAACGAAAGAAGAAAAAGGAAAGGAAATGTACCAAAGAGAAGAGAAGAAGATAAACTAAAGGAAGAAAAACAACAACAACCAGAGACATAGAAAGGAAAAAGAATGGAATGAAGGTAGGTAGGAAAGAAAAGAGAGAATGAATGAATGAATGAATGAATGAATGAATGAATGAATGGATGGATGGATGGATATGATTACTCAGTAAAACGAAGAAAATTTTAAAAAACAGAAAGAAATAAAGCGAAGCAGAAACATTCAGGTTCTTTATATAAGGTCACACTCTGTCATATCAAAATAAAGTCTATTGAATCCGCGAAAGCAGTTGCTAATCAATAATCCACCAAAACTAAAAAAGGAAAGAAAATAAGGGCAAACGATACAAAGAAACAGCAACAGCCACAACAACCTCTTTAATCTTAGCACCAGTTGCAGCATGGATCATGTAGCAGACTTTATGTCTTCTAGTCCGTTTCTCGATCAGTTCCAGGGTAAAGAGGCGCTGGCTACGTTAGGGCATGATAAACAGGCCCCGTGATCCCTGCATCTTATCTACGAGGTTACCTGTTCTCTGCAAGTCTTTTGAAAGTGATAAGATGAAAAGTGTTTGACTGACAAGAGACAGTTTATGTGTAGGATTCCCTGGGTCTGCATTTCTTTTTTTTCTTTTGGCAGATAAAAAGGGGGGCATCTGGAGTTGTGCTTGTTATTATCTTTGGTTTTTTCACCGTTTGTTTCCTGTGTTTCTTTTTTCTTTTTTTCCGAGGATAATGGAATAAGCACTCATCGAGGATAGTTAGGGTAGTGTTTTTACTATACTTTGCTTTTATACCGTATGTTTCTTTCTTTCTTTCTCTATCTCTTTATCTATACGTGAAGACATCTAGCTATATAGATAGTTCTCATTTATTTATCTATTTGTAATTGATTTGTTCCCTTATGTATCAATTACACTGTTTATATATGTGGTGGTAAGACTTTTGGCTGGTTAGTCGGTTGATTGGTTGGTTGGTTTGTTGGTTGGCTGGTTGGCTGACTGGCTCTTTAGCTGCTTGGTTGACTGTTTTGTTTGGTTGGTTAGTTGTTAGGTATTTTTTTGTGTGTTTTGGCGTCGTGTGTCTGTTTCAATATGATTTTGTGTTTGCTATTTTCATTGCTGTGTTCTTTGTGCATAGACGTTTGATTTTGATTTTTCATCCTCAAGCGTTGGTTTGACTCTGAAAAACTGGCTACAGAACTAGGTGCAGCTGATTCAAAGGAAATAATGCATACTCGCGTTCCTGCAAGTTGCTCCAAGCTCTCTGTTGGCAGTTCTCTGGCTATTTGCATACCCCATCTAGTCAAAGATTGACCATTCCCTTTCTGTCTTTTCGGAGCTACACACACAAGTAAGGAACAAAGTGAACACACACACACACACACACCACTCCCCACCCCCCCATCTCTCTCTCTCTCTCTCTCTCTCTCTCTCTCTCTCCCTCCCTCCCTCCCAAGCCTGCCTCCATGCTCTATAAGACTGCACTATCAAAGTGCCAGGGCAGACAGACAGACAAACAGGTGTCAGAAGACAAGCTCTAAAAATGACACCAGACAATTCAGAGCATCTGCAGACATCAGCGCTGACAGAGACTGGCTGTGACTCTGGCACCATACATCTTCCTGCTGGCCAGAAGTGAGGAATACAACCCCTCCCCTACCCCCCACCCCTGCAGCGCCCTGGGTACGTAGTCCGCCCGTATCCCTCATGGGATAGCCTTCATTCATGGAGCCAGGAATTTCCTGAATCACAGAACGCCATTCCTGGAACAAGCCTGCTGGAGACAGACTGACCGAGAACATCGAAAAAAGAATTGTTTGTATTGTTATTGTTGTTTTAGGGGTAGTACATTTGTTTTGCATTACTTTCTTTTGTTTTGTTTTTTTTTTGGTTTCGCGGGAGAGGGAGGTAGAGATAGGAGAGGAATGGTCATTATTTGGCTTGGCTTGTCCTGGCTTGGATTCTGGTGTGTTGGATCATAAGAGAAGCCGATTTATTTTTCCATTCCTTGGTTAGAGCTCCCACGTTCACCAATGGTGAGATTTTGTGTATGTGACCGTTTATACCTACCATTAAGGTAGCTGCATTTCCCCGAGGGATGCCGGGGGCCTGTCAGTCAAAATAGCATCCGCACATATTGGAAATTCTGTGCTATAAATTTCCTCTTTTCTATCACTCTCTTTGTTTCTGCCGTGTTCCTTTTCTTCCTGTCACCTCCTTTTTGTCTACTTTATGCCTTCTCGGTCCATTCTCCTGCCTTTCTTCTAGAAAGACACTAAAGATAACAATTGTCTCTTATATTGAAGTCGGATGCGCTGGGCCTGACTTGCCAGGCGCTTAACGGCAGGGTGATGCATTTTCGCTCATATGACAGACAACAATAGTTACTGTCTGAGCGTTTGACGAAGAAGAAGGTAGCTGCATTTCAGTTTGGGGTACAAGAAAGCCTACTAAATGAATGAACAGTGCATGTGTCATGCTGCTCCACATAATGTTTGTAGTGTCTTGTTGCTGTTGTCAGGCGTTCCCTAGCTTTGCACCTTGAGGAGTCCTCAGTTTTATGGTCTGAGATTTTGTCCTAATCCCAGATCTAGAACTTTCTTTTGTGCACATTGAAATTCAATTACACTTTGTGCATACATGGATGCACACATCCATTCAAAAATGTATACTGACCCGAAAGACAGAATAAAGCAGCATGCTCTCTCTCTCTCTCTCTCTCTCTCTCTCCTCTCTTCTCTCTCTCTCTCTCTCTCTCTCTCTCTCTCTCTCTCTCCCCCTCTCTCTCTCTCTCTCTCTCTCTCTCTCTCTCTCAAATGTTGCAATCTTTCTTTCACAGCCTCACACATGTGCACACAAACTATCCAAAAACTTCATTAACATCTCACACACATAATTATCGGAAAGAAGCCATCAAATACACAATCATATTACATTCACCCTCACACTGGGAGTTAATAGCAATTTCACATCAAACTTGCAACCCCCTTTCCCAGCGGTATAACATAATATATCTTGAGCACAAATATCCCATGCTCCAGGCCAAGGTGGAAGTTATCTGGGTCGCTGAAGATCAGGACCCCTTGCTCTCCACACTGTCCCCTGCACAACACGTTACTGTACATCTGGCTTAGGACACAAACTGTCAATATTAAGTATCTCCAATAATTGTCTGCCAAGCTACAACAAGACTGAGAACATTCCTATTCTTCATTTATTATTAATAACAATGTTTGGAATTTATATAGCGCTGAATCTTGTAAAGCAACAAAGCAAAGCGCTCACATGACTTTTCTTTCTTTCTTATTACAAATATTCCTAGCTTTTACTTTAGTTCCTATCTTCTTTTACTAGGTTTTCTTTCAAGAAGTAACATATTAGGTTATACACATGTTGACCTACATTTTTAGACAAAAAGAATGAAATCTGTAAATCTATCTACAATTACAACTGTTCACTGATCTACCTCTTTTGATATGAATAAATTGGCTAGTTTCACAAACTTCAAAATTGGTCAAGTTCATTTAGTAATTTGCTACAGTCCAGTCATGTCAGAGTGCAGTCAAAATACACGAAAGAACAAGCAAAGTTTTTACTCTCCACCTGGTGAAGACTAGTCAGCTCCACCTACAACAGAAATAAAATTATAGCTTCCATTACACCTCTTAGAATATCAGTTCCAGCCAAAAGTAGTAAATCTATTATTCCCTAACCTGCTAAACCAGCAACAAAAAGTTCGATCTCCCATTCATCCCAGGGAGGAATTATACAGCACAGTCTTCTGCCTGCCTTGCTCTGTCACCAACTGTCTTCTCTGACTAGGGCCTAGACTAGAACTTTCCTTTAAACAAAGAACTCACTTCCTGTTTTTGGCAACACTCCACAACTAAAACTAAACCCAAAACTTTGGTAATACACCACAAGAGTATAAAGTAGCCAAACCAATTTGTAACACTCAGGCAATCCCAATGAATATTCCAGGCAGTATGTCGTGGGCTACTTGGATTTGGCCTGGCTCACGCCCCAACAAAACTCTAGAAAATTAATCTGCTTTAGGTTAAACACTGTATCTTCAGGCACAAAAACGTGGCACACATTTTTGGTGATACCCACCCCCAACCCCACCCTCCCCACCCCACTCTCATGAAAATTACAGCCCAGCAGATATCTGGCTTCAGAAGAACTATGTCCAGGTAAAACATGCAGTACAGAAAGTAAAGTACAATAAAAACAAGCAAACAGAAGACTGCACGATATCATGTGATGGACTGCAATGCAATTTAAAAAATACCTACACTAAAGCATGATACAACACAATATAGAATGATCGAAAACAAGAAACTGCAATCTAGTATTTTTACAACACAATGAAATACGGTGGCATGCAACACGACTCATTACAATAACAGTACAACACATCAGGACATATCACAACACAACAAAACATATCAAAGGACAGCATAGAATAGCACAGCAGAGTCCTGTTTTAATCAAAACAAGCAAACTAACTTCTCCAAATGTGGGTTTTTTTCAGCAAACAGCTGTATCCCCACTCTAAGAAAATAACCTAACACAGCTCCACCCTGTCTCCTACAACCATCAACCAGTCTTACGTCATATTTTGTTAAGGTTTCTTTTTTAATCTTTCTCAGCACACTGACACCATGAAGTGCTTTACCCTGTCTGTGGATACTGCAGCCATAAAAATGTCATGTTTATTTACTTGTCAGAAGTTTTCCTACGAGCTTGTTTTGCTTCGTGTTTATCTGATGGTACGGAGTTTTCCTATAAACCCTGTTTTTGCTCCTCCTTGGTTTTCCCTCCACGCAATCTTAACATCTATAGTGCGATAGTGCATGTGTTGGAGAAGCCATGAATGTGTTTAGGGCGCTATGTGTGTGGGCTTGTACCTCTGAGGGTTGAAGGACACGTGAAATGTTGGGTATGAGTTGAGTCATGGAAATACAGAATGACGACTGTCTGACAGATATCAAGGGCTTTGTTGATATCTATTAAGAGTCCGCAGAGTG
>CM054141.1:55800654-55805654 GCA_028751875.1 Rapana venosa
TCTGCTTTAGAAGTTGATTAATACTTTCTTATATAAAATAACACACTTAGTGAACATTTCACCTACATACAAGTAAGAGTGCGTGATCAGCAAACATTTTGATATTGTGCTGTTGTGGATAAGGTGGATCCTTTATATTCAATGATAATAATACCTGCCCTAAAATTGAGACTTGGGGGACATCATATTTGTTTGGAAAGAAATTTTATGCACATGCATTAAAGATAATATGTTTTTTCCTTCCGGAAAAAAGATTATATCATCTGAAGCGAACAAAAAGACAATATGTAAACACATACAGAGACAAAGACAGAGACAAAGACACACAGAGACACAGAGAGTGTCAGAGACGGAGAGATTAGACGATTTAAAGATTCTGCAATATGCATTGTAAATATCTGCACAAGTGACGGTCACACATAAGCATAATGCTTTTTTGCCATCACAATAAATAACATAGAGAATAGTTGGAGTGGATTTTTAAGACATTGACGGGTACAGTGACACACACACACACACACACACACACACACACACACGCTTCGCCGCAAGGCGTTCAGTGACACTATTATAAATACTTCCAATCACGATCAGAAAAAAACCCACGCTGGGTTACAAGCTGGTACAAGTCACAGAAAAGTGGAATAAAAAGAAATCTTTGAAGCTTCATGCTGATATGGATCACTGATTCAGACAGTAAGTAACTGCCATACAAGAAGACCTATTTCATAGACTGGAAAATGTACACTGGCCCGTTATAGCCACCGGCCTTTCCATAAGCAACACTGCTGCGCCTGACAATGCACCATAGATATGGACAAGAAAAGGATGACTCTCTCTCTATCCCCCCCCCCCTCCTCTCTCTCTCTCTCTCTCTCTCTCTCTCTCTCTCTCTCTCTCTCTCTCTCTCTCGTTATTTCATCACTCTCTCTCTCTGTCTCTCGTCATTTCATCATTTCTATTATAGACATGTAAAAGAGAGAGTTAGATGTGTCCTCTTTGTGATAGTTCTACTGAAGACGAAATACATTTTCTATTCACGTGTTCACAACTTACGGAATTAAGAGAGCAGTTTATACCCCGAAAATTATTACGTCAACCATGTCTCCATAGGTTAATCATGCTCATTACCTCTGGAAATGAAGCTACCACGAAACCGTTAGCTCTTTTTCTATATAAAGCATTTAGACTGCGGGACATCCTTATTAACTCTTGATAAATTATCGTGTTTTGCAAATGTTTTGTGAATTGATTGTTTATGTGATTATTGCATGTATGATAGTGTGTGCTTTGTGTTTTCCCCCTTCAAATGTGTCCAAGGCCTTTTGAATAAACCATTCACATTCGCATTTGCATTCTCTCGTCCTATTTTCCATAGTTTTTATGAGGTCCTTTCTCTTAAAGTCGATCAACAGTCTGATTCTTCCCTGATGTCCCTGTGTAAGAATGTTTTTCTTTCCCATGGCATGAACATTGATTTTGCTTTGACTCTCCCTCAAAATCTGTGGGTGAGACTATGGTTCTAAGTAGAAATTCACACATAGCATGTTGTGCGTATGTTAAAATGCCATTCACCTATTATAGAAATGCGGGTTAGGTATGTTTGTTGACAGGGATGAAGCAATTCTATTCATTATAATTAGTGGAGATCTGATTTCAAAACTTCAAGGATTTGAATCCAGGAAGAAAAACGTTTGGGTCTATATAACATTCCACAATACTACAATTTAAAGATCTGGGAGGGGGGGTAAACATTTTATAACAACATAAACTACTCGTTACACTTTTTTTTTTTAAATTATACCACTTTAAGTCACGGCAGTTTTCTCTGCATGAAGTTCAGGCTGCTCTCCCCGGGAGAGCGCGTCGCCACAAGAGCAGCGCCATCCATTTTTTTTTGCTTTTCCTGTCTGCAACAGTATTTGTTTCCCTATCATCAGAACGGCTGTGCTCTACACAATTTTGCCAGGGACAACTCTCCTTTTGCCAAGGGTTCTTTTACGCGCGCTAAATAAGTATGTGTAACACACGGGACCTCGGTTTACCGCCTCATCCAAAAGACTAGCATCCAGACTACCACTCGAAGCGAATGGATGGGAGTGGGGGAGTTTCGGGCCCAAACGGGAATCAAACTACCGCACACTTCCGACCCGGACTTTTCTCTTTCTGGCTAGGTGTGTTACCTCTAGACCACCGACAATGCAACCATATTATGGATGTCATCATAGGATTAGTGTAACGCCAGGGAAAACTCACACACCACCTCAGCATGCAGAGGCCCAAAGTGCTAGCTGTAACATAGATGCGCCTACTTAAATAACGATAAGTAAGTCAGTTTAAAAAATGTTTGACATGTTGTGGAGATGAACAATCAAAAAACAGCAAAAGATAATACAAGAAAAAAGGACAATCAACGAAAAAAATAAACACCCATCCAAAAGAGCTGGGCCGAGAGAGGGATGGGCTCTTTAATGTTCAACTGATAATATCTCTCTCTCTCTCTCTCTCTCTCTCTCTCTCTCCTCTCTCTCTCTCTCTCTCTCTCTCTCTCTCCTCTCTCTCTCTCTCTCTCTATCTATCTATTAATATATATATATATATATATATATATATATATATATCGACGGTGTGTGGAGGGGGTATCTGTCTGTCCGTTTGTGTGTCTTTATGTGTCTGTGTGTCTGTGTGTGAGTGTGGTTAGCTGCATTTAAAGTCTGTCCATTCTTGGTGACATTAGCCTTAAAGACAAATTGAAATCAAATAAAACCAAACGTTATATTTTAAAGAAAATGAATGTAATATAAAACCTGCAACAGAATATTAATAGCAAGTCTAGAAGTGGCTTTAACAATTTCAACAACGTCTGGTTTATGAGAAGATATATATGTCAATTCCTTTTTTGATCTATGACTCTAGATACTTTATGCAAAGAGTTCAAGAGACAGACAAAGCAACCAAAAATAATGTGTTCACCAGATGATAAACAAATGCCAGCACATGCCATAATTTGGGATAAATTATGACAATCACCGTGTTGTAGGGTAGCCACATAAATGAAACAAAGATGGATAAAACTGATACCTTCAAAGTTAATTATGTCTGAAGTATTAAAATCCTGTAGATTTGTACTCATATCATACAGAACATATCAAATTCTCTTAGTAAGTAAAAAATATTTTTAGGTGCAGCATAGTGCAACTTTATCTTTAAATAAATATGCAGTGGAATTCCTCTGTCTGATGTTCTGAACATCTCTAAATTCAAGCAGCAGATGTTTGATGATTTATTCACACACCACAAGTCACACACCAAAGATTTATAGCTGTTTCAAAAGCTATTCGAAAATATCTGTCTAACCGAAGGACCTGTCATTTTCTGAATAGTTGCGTTCACTTCAGTCCATAAATCCACCAGGGACTGGATAATTTTAAAGATCCACCTGATACGGCAGCACTGGAGTTTCTAGCAAGCAAGACTCTTATCCTTCTTTCCTTTATATCTCTAGAGTCATGACTGTTCGTGTCCCCCCGTCTGAGAGCACTCCTGGCATTGCCCAGCTGGTCTTTGTGACGGTGCCAGTAAAACTCGGACAAAGAGGACGAATAGGGCTCTACCAGAAATGTCCTGTCAATCAGCCAGCCCCCTCACCGATATTTTATGTCCACCAAGAAGATAAAGAAGATTACTGGGGAATCTTCCGGGGTCAGCGAAAAAGTATCGAGTCGGGTTTCTTTCTCTGGCTGACTGCCCTACTCCCACTCCCTATTGTTTGCTTGCGGTCTGTCTGCCTGCCTGTCTTTCTGTCTGTCTCTCTGACTGTGTGTCTATCTGCCTGTCTGCCTGTCGAGGGAGCAAGCAAGACGGTTGGGTTCCCACCCCTTCATCCTTTAATTCCATTTGGCCTTAAAAACTTCTCTGGGTACTAGTCTTTAAAGTGAGTATTAAGAATTTGAAAAACAAAATTATGTATGGAACGTGCATTTATAGCTGTAGAAAAATGCATAGTAAAAGAGAGTGGTCTGGCAAAATTTTGCGGTAAAAAATCAGTTACAAGGAAACAAACCTACTGCAGCTATAGGGAGCAGGAAGAAAGTTAACAGGTGGCACAGTTCTATATACTGAAGCTTACTTTTGAAAGAAAACCACTCACACTTCACACTGCGGAGCCTTCAGTGACTGTTATTCTGTAGATTAATGCAGCCTATCTGTTACCTCTTCTGTGTTCTTATCGGGAAAGAAAGGCCATTCCTACAAGCTGACACACAGGCTAACGGACATTCACTGGACGGTATTCCTTCTATACAGAACACAAGTCTGTATATCTACGTTGTGTTCAGTGTGATAGATCTGTCATTAAAACCTCGTATCATTTTCCACTCATATCCTCAAGATGTACCACTTTGTGTAACTTTATTTTCCCTTCTGTTTTTGCAGATTTCCATCAAACTTTATAATCCAATTGCTGCTCTAAAATCCTTCGAGCAAACTGATTGTGGATTTTGGCAGTTTATGGTCTAAAGGGTTGTACCAATGCTTCTTTCTACCCCATAATATTAATCATGAATGAGAAGACAGAAAGCGCTTATCAATCCACCTGTGAAATTAGTCGTGATATGAGTAAAAAATATATGTAACTGATTCAATCTAACTTGCAAACAAACTTCAGAACTTTGAGACACGGTTTACATTAGATTCTGGCCATTGATTTGAACAATCCAGTAAAATCAGTCAAGCTTTTTTTTCTTTGGCAATGGAACTGCAAATCTAGCCTTTTTCAACACTGTCTCATGAAATGATCTGGAATCATTCTGTGTCCATTTTGAAAGTTAAAAAAAAAAAAACCTCTCCCCAACAAGATATACTTGGGATATCTCTCAGTTGTTGCAATATTACAAATAGGAATCAGTGGAACCAAACCAGCAATCTGAATAAGCTGAAACTTGTCATCACCATAACTGGCGTCGTCATGGTAACAAAAGCATTGTTCTAGTTACTGGTGG
>CM054141.1:55810654-55853154 GCA_028751875.1 Rapana venosa
AACAACAAGAAAACGGAGATAAAGAAGAACCTGGACAGAGAATGGAATGAGCTAGAGCTGGACAGAAAGAGATAGAGACAAACACAGAGACAGGACGACTAACAGAAAGGTATGTCAGGGACGCTTTTTCATCTTTGGACAAAACAAGCCCAAGACTCTCAAATAGTTTTATAATGGTGGGTAGAATGGAGGGAGTGGTAAAGCTCAAGACTGAGATACTAGTGTATTGTCAAACTCTGTCCACTACAGCTTAGTAGTAGTAGTAGTAGTAGTAGTAGTAGTAGTAGTAGTAGTAGTAGTAGTAGTAGTAGTAGTAGTAGTAGTAGTAGTAGTAGTAGTAGTAGTTATTAATATATGGAATGTATATAGCGCTGAATCTTGTAAAAAGCAAACAAATCGAAGCGCTTAGTAGTAGTAGTAGCAGCAGCAGCAGCAGCAGCAGCAGCAGCAGCAGCAGCAGCAATAGTAGTAGCAGTAGCAGCAGCAGCAGCAGCAGTAGTAGTAGCAGCAGCAGCAGCAGCAGCAAGCAGCAGCAGCAGCAGCAGCAGTAGTAGTAGTAGTAGTAGTATAGTAGTAGTAGTAGTAGTAGTGTAGTAGTAGTAGTAGTAGTAGTGTGGTGGTAGTAGTAGTAGTAGCAGTAGTAGTAGTAGTAGTAGTAGTAGTAGAGCAGCAGCAGCAGCAGCAGCAGCAGCAGCAGCAGCAGCAGCAGCAGCAGCAGCAGCAGCAGCAGCAGCAGCAGCAGCAGCAGCAGCAGCAGCAGCAGCAGCAGCAGCAGCAGCAGCAGCAGCAGTAGTAGTAGTAGTAGTAGTAGTAGTAGTAGTAGTAGTAGCTTCTTCTGTCATAGGAGACGGTGGCTGTCTTTTCTTTGGCTTCATCAGTCTTGTTTATAGCTCAGCATGCGGAGTGGCAGCATTCAGCAGACCATTCCCTACATGGCAGTCTCTGCCACCGTTGTTACTGCTGCAGGCAAAAGTGGACATGTGAGGGATCGCCTGCTTTTGTTGTCTCCCCTTCTTGCGGTTTCTTCTGTCTTTTTTTTATTTTTGCAGTCTTCTCGATTCTTCCATACATGTTTCTTGGTACGTTGCGCTCTTCAGCTCACTGGGATTTTCTGCAAGCGTCTCCAAGCAGGTGTAGTTTTTGTAAGTGGTCAGCTTAGTGGTAAACAGAAAAGTTGAGACTTGCAGTCGGATATGTCTGAGTAAGCAGGTAAGCGTCGTTTGTGTTTTGCCCATCACTGCTAAGTAATTATGAATAGCGGAATTTAACATTTGATACTGACCAAATCAATCTCATGAAGTTCCAAAAGACTTTTCTTTTTTTTGGGGGGGGGAGGTGGGGCTGTCATTATCCATACTCTCTCTTTCATACTACCAAAAGACAAAAGTTGTTGCTTGATGCTTTTTCCATGTTGTATCGATGTCTGCTATGATGTCTAAGCATTGAATAAGCAATGTTGAAACCAAAAGATGTCCTGGTTCTACTAATCAAATAAGTATAAAAAAAAAAGAAACTGTCTAGGTTTGTCCATTAAGGGGACGGGATATCTCAGTGGTCAGAGCACTCGCTTTCCCCCAACTAACGTTAAGCAGCATCGAACGTGGTTACCACTTGGATGAGTAACAGTTTGTGCGCCTTGGCTTCAGTACCCCAGTTCACCAAACAGTAAATGGGTACCTGCCTCTTTAGGGTCAGGGAAGGTAAAGCAGCGAGGGAGAGGAGATGAGCGCCGCCCTCAATATGCTGCCCCCTTGAGAAGTGAGGTCTCTGATACTTCACCGCCCTCCCTCCCCCCCCCCCCTCCCGAACGGCACACAGGTTACGGGACATCTTTACCTTTTATGTCCATTGACATGTTGGAGTTAAAGGATTTAAAGTTCATTTTCCTTCTCCTCTTCTTTCTTCTTTTACTCCTTTCTTGTTTCATACTCATGTTTTATCCTCATGTTCTTTGCTTCTAGTTTCTTCTTCTTTCTTCGTCTCTCTTGTGTATTGTCTTCATTCTTTATCATGAGTTGCTACCCCCACATCGATTCAAATCAACAGACAGTTTAATTCATCCATTTTGACATGGATTCTTTAAGGACGAGCCAGAACTGATAAATGTCTAGTTGTTCCCCAAAGGAAGTCACCAGCTAAAGTGAAATAAGTCAGACTGCAGAGTGATATGACTTTGGGTGTTGTTCCATGCTCTGACTTGTTCGGATGTCTGTAAGCTGCTGACTGTTGATATTACAGATGGATCTTTGGTGTGAATATATACTGTTCTGCTTATGCTTTCACACAAAAGAGTTCAGACACAGCTGGTTTTGTTGTTGCTCTATGATGTTAAACAAAGATGGAAGGAGAAAATCGTTGTTTTTGGCTGACTAAAACACTGTCGAAATTTAAACAATAAACCATGATTATATTATTTTAAACGGTTGCCATGAACAGCAGATTGTCGTGTCTCTCATTTTCTGCAAGTCTTCCTCTCCATCTTTTTCATCTTCCAGTCTCTTTCTCCTTGACTAAACGGTCTTGTAGCTGGCTATGTCACAGTTTCCTTGTACACCAGACGATCCCAGTTTCCGCTATGTGGTCATAAAGTCTGATAGTCCTCCGTTAATGACGCTATTATCCTACTTTCAGCCTGCAGACTTTCCTCTTCCTCAGGCCTCTTCCAGCTGCTAACTCAGGCAACAACTCATGTGATGTTCTGTCGGCTGCCCGTCTGTCTGAAGAGATGACATGATTAACTCAAACTGCGAAGGTCTTGAACAGCTGTAACATATTCACCAGCACAGATACAAAGGCGTTGATTAGGGCATTGGTGTTAACGGTACTCTTTAGTTGGGCACATTTAGAAAGGAAGACAATGGTACTAGCCTGTTGGCGTTTTTACACAGTTGGAGAAACAGTTAGTTCTTTGTTCATAACCCAACACCGCACCACCTACGTTTGATCTACATAAGTAAGCGATTTTAGTATTGGAAGTTACCACTTAGATCACTCACCAGACCTGTCCAACACACCAAAACATGAGGGCCAATATCTGGCCTAGTGACCTGCCGATGAGGGACAAACTCTTCGGACCCCTGGAGGGCCTTCAGTGCACAGCAGCATTTGTCAGGGCCTCAGAAGTTGCTGACTGAGCGTTCGACGAAGAAGAAGATGACTCACTTGTTAAGTCAATTTTCTCTTCCTCTCCCCAAGAGCTCACCCTCCTCCTGCCCTCGAACAGATCAAAGGACAGTCTGGCAACAAACGTTGCTGCTGCTGTCCCCACTTGTAGACAAAGAGGTCATGTTTATCGTCAGGTCTTTCATCACAGAGTCTGGTAGATGTGCATTATAATTCTGTCTCACATGTTTAGTATTTTTGTTATTTCTCTGTTATGCAGCCATCTGTCGGCTGCTAAATCACACACCTATGGTTTGGGCCCGAAGCTTTTCCCCCATCCATTAGACCATGAGTGATGGTCTGGGCGCTAGTCTTTCGGATGAGACGATAAACCGAGGTCCCGTGTGTTACACAAAATTATTCAGCGTACGTAAAAGAACCCACGGCAACAAGAGAGTTGTCCCTGGCAAAATTCTTAGAAAAAAGCCACTCTGATAGGGAACAAATACAGTTGCAAACAAAAAACAAAAAAAGGTGGCGCTGCTCTTGTGGCAACGTGCTCTCCCCGGGAAGAGCAGCGCGTATTTCACGCAGAGAAATCTCGTGACTTAAATAAATAAATAGATAAATAAATAAATATTTAATGTGTGTTTGAAAAGTTGATAGGCGCAGCTGTGAGTGGATTGCTGATTATGAAAATCTTAGAAAGTTATAAACAAAATGTAAGTCGTGCTTAGCAAAAATATTCCTTTTTAGCTTCCTAATAGATTCACACGGGAATGAGCATGCAGACCTCTAAGCTGGCAGAACTAAAGCTCATCACCATGAACCCACCAGGGCTCTGATGAATTGGAACTCCAGACTTCATAAGTGTTGCGAAGGAGGTCAGTATCAGGTTCAGAATGTGCACGAGCCAGTAAATTGAAAAAGGAAATGGTTTTGGTCTGGCGTTACACATGAAATACATAAAGAGGACACAGTCCTAAAATGGGCCCTTCTTGTATGACATCAGAACGTGCAACAGCCTTCGTGATTCTCAACTGTTTACACGAACATGTGTAAAGCAAACTTGCTGCCTGTGTGCATGCATGTATGCATACATGCACACATAAAAAGAGTAAAGACGTAATAAAAAAAAGAAGCAATGCACGCTAACTGAAAAAGCAAACAGCATTCATAAGTCGCACTTCCGCATGAACTGTGCTAGTGCTAATCTGTACACGGGCCATAGATATACCCACCCTTTCCCACCCTCACACAAATTCTCTGAGACATAAATGATAGTTGGGTAACATGTTCTATGGCTGTTTCGGCTAACAGCAGAAAATAACATTTTATGAGTCAGCAGGAAGCTTTACAACTTTGCAATAATTAAAAGTGTGACCTTGAGCCATCCGCTTGTTGTTGGAACACATTAACCTGGTGTTTGTTTTGACAGATTTTATGAGCAACAAATACAAGTTATACCAAAGAAACAAGCTAAATACAAAGTAAAAATAATGATGAGACAGATGCTTGCTTTCCCTTTCATTTCAGAGCACTCAACAATAATTATAGCAAAAGAAAATGGCTTTTGAAACATTAACTAAATTTTTTTGAAAAAAATCCTATCAATAGCCTACAAGAACATTCCCGTCATTCCAGCCAAAATGGCCATAGGTTTTCCAAACTTAAGTCTAAAAGCCTGTATGCTGAACAAACTGTAGTGCCCGCCTGATTATCACCAAAAGAGCTCCTCCTTCCTTCCCCAGCAGGGTCAGACACAGTAGCTTCCCTTTGGTAGTCTCTGGTTGGTACCTAATAAGCACATGACAGATCAGTGTTGGTACTCTCTGGTGGCACATAATAAGCACATGACAGATCGGTGTTGAAGAACAGTCAGAGGAATATGAAATGATGGGGAAAGTGCTGGAGGGCATCAGATTCTTTAAAAAAAATGTCTTGTGAATGAAGTTCTGTTCTATATAGACTTACTGTAAAATGTGCTACGCGGTACAACTATTTCCTTACACTTTCTACTTCTCCTCCTTGCTGAATAAGTGACCCTGGAGATGGTGTTTCCACAATTGCCATTGCACCGTAGGAAGAAAATCCAATTGAATGCCTTGAAAAGCAAGAATATTGACAGTGATCTGTTTAAGGACACTACCACCTTCTTATTTGGTGCCAACACCTTTGTATTCCCCCACATGCCGCAGACTTGTAACAAAATCACTTAATCTGATTCATTCTGTGGTACGTCTGTGAAGACAAACCTTGGATCCTAGACCTTAGTTGCTCCCACCTCGTCTGTCTCATGCGGCAGCATTAGCATTTCAATGTACACAGCCCTTTACCAGTTTGCTATTTGTCACATCCCTGTCTGTTGACAAAGCTGAGATCCCTTTCCATGGTATTCAACCCGGCATTGTGGGTCACCCCTTCTTTCACTGACCTACCTACGTGAGTCACTTTTAAGATCTGTTTTGGCAAGTCTCGAATTGTCCAACCTCAGTAAATGTCCCAGTCAGTAGAGGTGTCGATTAAAGATGGACACAGGAAACCGCTGGGATCTGTTACTGAATAATAGAAACTCCCCCAAAATGTCCTTCGGGTGAGACCATAAACCGAGCTCCCGTGTGCGAACGTACGCAAAACATCTTGCGCACACATTGAAACCCGTTCCGCTTTTCGAAAGAGAAGGCCATTGTGTGCCGGTAGGAACGGATGACAAAGTCTACAAAACTGCATACACACGGGGACTGGACGTAAAAAAGCGCGTGAGTGCTTATTTTATTATCCTCGAAATAAAAAATAAAATAAATAAAAAGAATAAAACAAATAAAAGTCCATTTAAAAGCTGAAAAAGTTGGTGTTGAGCTCATAAAAACACTTAACTCATCACATTTTGCCAGATGTGAATCATGCGTATCTTAGGTCTTTAAAATACGCTCTATTTATTTCACTACTGTGTCTTCTTTTAAAACATCTTCTTCAACCTAACCACCAGCACAAAACAGCTTTGGTAAAGCCACCCCGTCACGAACCCTCCCATTCTAAGGTTTCTTTTGTGCATTAAAAAAAATCATGTTCACACCTTGTAGTCAGGGAGGCAGGTAGCCAGCTGTCCATTACTGGTACAGTCACCCTATGGTAGTCATGTTACCTTGTTGTGTCTCAGGCAGCTACTGCTAGCTAAGGACTGAGGAGACATGACTTGAATGCCTGCCCACTGCTTGCTGGACGTGTTTGAATTACTGAGATAGACAATGTATCGCTGAAGCCTGAAAGAGCTACCACTTAATACATATATTTTTTACACGGGGACTAGCTGTAAAAAAGCACATGAGTGCTTATTCCATTATCCGCTAAATAAAAGAATAAAACAAAATGAATACAAAGTTTTAAAAAATAACAGCATGAAAGGGACTACATGCTACATTGTAATGACCATTCAATCATGTAATGTCCTTCGGATGAGACTATAAACCGAGGCCCCATGTGCGAACGCATGCAGAACATCTTGCGCACACGTTAAATCTTGTTTCGCTTTCCGAAAGAGTAGGCCATTGTGTGCCGGTGGGAACAGATGACAAAATTTACTAAAACCGCATACACACGGGGACTAGATGAAAAAAGCACATGAGTGCTTATTCTATTATCCTCGAAAAAAAATGAGCGCTTTCATTTGTTGCTTTACAAGATTCAGCGCTATATAAATTCCATACATTATTATTATTATTATTATTATTGTTGTTGTTGTTGTTGTTGTTGTTGTTGTTGTTGTTATTACTATTATTATTATAATATTATAATTATTATTATTATTACTATTATTATTATTATTTTCACTGAAACATTCATAGTTTTGCAGAGGAAACTAGTTACCAGACCCTTTTTGCCCTTGTAACCCTTGTAACCTTGTGAGGCTGACGGAAATAACCCTGCAAACCAAGCTGTGCAGCCCACGAGAGGAGCTGGAAAGACATGCCATTACTTTTCCCAGACACCTCTGACGATGTGAAGCGAACGAAAGAAGCAGAAGAGACACTTTTTTTCATGCTGGTGGTTATTTAGTATACTGGCGCATGTTTTAGCTGGGGGATCCGTGTGAGTTTCTCTGTGACGCCTGGGTGCTCTGTGCTTTGATACTGCAAGTTGTATAGTGAATGAAACATAGCTCTTCTTAAATACTGTGCAGTTCATCCTCCCGTTATCTCTTTCCGAATGCTATTCCCCACTGTCGGGATCTAGCTGTGACTTGTCCGCTACCGTTTTCTGGGCACAGCAGCTGATTGTTTCAGGATGTGTAATTATAATGATAATAAAAAAATAATAAAAATATAATAATAAAAAATAATAATAATAATAACAATAATAATAATAATAATAATAATAATAATAATAATAATAATAATAATAATAATAATAATAATAATAATAATAATGATGATGATGATGATGATGATGATGATGATGTATGGAATTCATATAGCGCTGAATCTTCTAAAGCAACAAATTCTTTCTTTTATTTAACGTCTGTTCACTCAAGGTGATATTAGACCAAAAGCAACAAATCAAAGCGCTCAGATGACAAGATTTGTGTTGTTGAGGGTAATGGAATAAGCACTCAGGTGCTTTTTTTTACATCCAGTCCCAGTGTGTATGCGGTTTTGTAAATTTTGTCATCTGTTCCCACCGGCACACAATGGCCTACTCTTTCGAAAAGCGAAACAGGATTTAACGTGTGCGCAAGATGTTCTGCATGCGTTCGCACACGGGGCCTCGGTTTATAGTCTCATCCGAAGGAATCAGCAAGTCGGGATGGAGGGGTGGGGGAAGGTTCACTAATCACACTATTAGTCTGCTCTGAACCAGCTACGTTTTTATGTCCCCTGAGGCAGCTGTTGCTTGCTGACTAGAGCACAACCATTATGATTTGATGAAGTGCTTGGTGCTTGGTCACAAAGTGGATGCACACTGGTGACCCTAGAAATGTAAAAGACCTTGCAAAAACTAAACATTTCACAATGTCAAGTTAGATTTTGAGACGACAAGTGATGCTCATTTGGGTTTGTTGTTTTTTGTTGTTTCTAGTTAGTTAGCCATTTGTATACATCTGCTGCTAGTATTTCTGATTGACACACATTTAGATTTGGTTGATTGCAGTGTTTCATGAAACTAAAGCTACTGGTTCATTTTCACTTTTGCAGAAAAATACAATTATTAGACACTATAGGTTTATAGACGCATCCGAAGGACTTTCGTGGGAGCGGAGTCGGTGCTGATGTTAACTCCAGGGAAAAAAGTCCCTTCAAACATGACAGAGGTAGTGCTGGATAGCACTGTACTAGCGTTGTCTGTGTTGAGTGGACTTAAAACCCTTACAACGACAGCTCACTCTCACTCACGACTGGCCGGCATCAATAGTCAGTCACAGCTTCTCCCCACACCTTTAAGTTTCCTTGCTGCGTGACGAAGTGCCCTTGGAGATGGCCCTTCCACCATTGCTATTGCACGAGAGGACACACAGTAAATCCACTTTGTTCCTCCAACTGCAAATGATATTGACCTTGCTCAGCTAAAAGACACCACTTTGGGGCTTACAGGTTGATGGTTGGGTGACCTTGATGGACCTAACTCTTCTGACCACTCTCAATAAAATATGTGGAAGGAGTCAGTGGGGAGAACAAACGTGGCCTCTTTGAGGAGTACACGGCGGCAATTAGAGCTGCAAAAACCACAGTGATGAGCTCACATTGTAAAACGTTTCTGTTCTATCAAAAGGACGACCCTTTCGAGAACTGAGACGCATGAGCAGAAGGTGGGGGTAAGGTAAATGTGTCCCTATCACCTATGCGGTCGTTGAGGAGCGAGTTATCAGAGACCTCAGCTTCTTTAGGAGGCCAGCATTTTGAGGGAGGCGCCCATCTCCTATTCCTCGCTTGTTTACCTTCCCTGACTCTAAAGATGGCAGGTAGGTACCCATTTACAGCTGGGTGAACTGCGGGACTGTACTGAAGCTAGGTTGTGCAAACACAAAACTAAACAAAAGAAAACTGAAAAGAAAAAACAAACAAGTAGAAGAAGTATCTTGAGTGACTTGTGACGTATGAACAGCCATGAATAATATACATATACTTCTTGGGTGTGGGGTTGTTTAAAACACTGGCCATAATCGTTTTACTACAAAATCCTTTTAAGAGAGTAGGTTACATTCCACCAAATTTGATACATTTTTTATTCCTGAAAGTTGGGCATTTTTTGTTATGTGAAGCTACTTGTATGAATTTCCCTACGTAGCACTGCTGTCTCAATTATCGCCTGTATTCGCCTTGGAACGCAAGGTAGGAGAAGATGCATGGAAAGATTGGGAGGGCGTTTGTGGGCCACATTGTAATAACCAATCAAATGAAAGAGGCTTGAGACTCCTGGAGTTTGCCAGTAACAACCACCTCCAGCTAGTGAATACACTTGGCCCACACAAGAAATCCAGAAAATGGACATGGCATAGCCCAAATGGAGAACACCACAACCAAATAGATTACATCATGGTGAAAAGACGGTTTCAGTCTAGCGTTAACATCGCACAGACACGAAGTTTTCCAGGAGCAGACATAGGGAGTGATCATGATCTTGTGATGATGACTTTCCGACTACGTCTAAAGAAAATCCACAAGCGGAACAACATCAGGATCAAATTTGACCTCGAAAAGCTGAAGGACCCAGAGGTATTAGAAATTTTTCAAGCAAGGATAGGTGGAAAGTTTGCAGCACTCACATGTGATAGACTCAGATATAGATACACTGACGAATAGTTTCAATACAGCAGTGACTGAAACAGCAAGCGAGCTTCTTGGCAAACACCGACCAGTCAAAAAACCATGGGTCACACCTAACATCCTACAACTATGCAACAAGCGTAGAGAGCTGAAGAAAAAGAAAAATGAAACAAAAGAAAGAGCAGAACAATATAGGGCAGTCAACAAAAGAATCAGGAAGTCCATGACGGAGGCAAAAGAGAAATGGATCGGTGAACAGTGCCAAGACATTGAAAAGAACATCAAGAAAAACAATAGTAAGAAAGCATATCAGCTGGTGAAAGACCTGACTAGCACAAAACAGGGAAAAGGTTTAACAATCCAAGACAAAAATGGGAAGTGTCTCACTGACGACCAGGATATTCTGAACAGATGGACAGAATACTGCTCCGACCTGTATAACTATAGAACCGCAGGAGATCCAGAAGTCCTTAATGTACCCGCAAGCAAAGACACAGACATTCACCCTATCCTCCGAGAAGAAGTGGAAACAGCAGTCAGATCGCTTAAAAAGTGAAAGTCAGCAGGGGCTGACAACATTCCAGCTGAGTTGGTTCAAGCTGGAGGGGAAGCCATGATCAGCGCCCTACTAAGAATCTGCAACAAGATCTGGCAGACAGGAAAATGGCCAACACCATGGACACAGTCACTCATCATCACCCTCCCCAAGAAAGGAAATCTACAACAATGCCATAATTACCGCACAATCAGCCTCATATGCCACCCAAGCAAGGTCATGCTGCAGATAATATTGAATAGACTGAAGCCACAAGCAGAGACCATCATTGCTGAGGAACAAGCAGGTTTCAGAGCAGGGCGATGCACAACAGAACAGATATTCAACCTCAGAATACTATGTGAGCGATACCTTCAACATCAACAAGACCTTTACCACGTATTTATCGATTTTAAGAATGCATTTGACAGGGTGTGGCATGCAGCTTTGTGGGCAACCATGAATTTGTACAGCATCAATGCAAACCTGATCAGAGTCATCAAACAGCTGTACAGCGAGGCCACCAGTGCAGTGTACTACAACAACAACATTGGAGAATGGTTTCGAACAACAGTTGGAGTAAGGCAGGTCTGTCTACTCTCACCCACTCTTTTCAACATCTTCCTTGAGAGAATCATGTCTGATGCAATGGAACATCATGAAGGATCAGTCAGCATTGGTGGCAAAACGATCACAAACCTCAGCTTCGCAGATGACATTGATGGAATAGCAGGATCAGAAAAAGAGCTTGCCAGCCTAACAGAACACTTGAATAAGGCCTCCAAAACATACGGCATGGAAATCAGTGCAGAGAAGACCAAACTGATGACTAATAACACCAACGGCATTAACACTGATATCAGGGTTAATGACCAGAAGCTGGAAACAGTTCAAAGCTTCAAGTACCCAGGGAGCAATTGTATCATACCAGGGATCCAAGCCAGAAGTAGTATGCAGGACTGCACAGACAATAACAGCTTTGTCAAAACTAAACACCATCTGGAGAGATAAAAATATCTCACTTATCTCCAAGATCAGACTAATGCGCTCCCTTGTCATATCCATATTTCTGTATGCCTGTGAATCATGGACCCTGACTGCAGATTTGGAGAGAAGAGTACAGGCGGTGGAGATGAGATGCTTTCGGAGACTCCTTGGCATCTCCTACAAAGACCACATAAGCAACGAAAGCGTGCATAACAGAATCCAGCAAACCATTGGACCCTATGAGAACCTTCTAACGATCGTGAAAAAACGTAAACTTAAATGCTATGGGCATGTCACAAGATCCAAAGGACTTGCAAAGACAGTTTTACAAGGCATTGTCCAAGGAGGAAGAAGAAGAGGCAGACCAAGGAAGAGCTGGGAGGATAACATCAGCGAATGGACAGGCCTAGAACTCAACAAAACCCTGAGAAAGGCAGAACAGAGAGAGGAATGGAGGGAACTGGTTGTTGAGTCTTTGAGGGTGCCCCCACGGTCGTCAGACTACGGGACAGATAGATAGATAGATTCGCTTTATGCCGTAACAGGGGAGGGTCTCAAGGCAGAAAACAAGAACCTGATTATGATTGTCAGATTTCTTGGTTTTAGTGTGTGTGTGTGTGTGTGTGTGTGTGTGTGTGTGTGTGTGTGTGTGTTGTGTGTGTGTGTGTGTGTTGTGTGGTGTGTGTGTGTGTTGTGTTGTGTGTGTGTGTGTGTTTGTGTTGTTGTGTTGTGTTGTGTTTGTGTTGGTGTGTGTGTTGTGTGTGTTGTTGTGTGTGTTGTGTTGTGTTGTGTGTGTTGTGTTGTGTTGTGTTGTGTGTTGTTGGTTGTGTTGTTGTGTTGTGTTGTGTTTGTGTGTGTTGTGTTGTGTTTGTGTTGTGTTGTGTTGTTGTTTGTGTTGTGTTGTGTTGTGTTGTGTGTTGTGTTGTGTTGTGTTGTTGTGTTGTGTTGTGTTGTGTGTGTTGTTTGTGTTGTGTTGTGTTTGTGTGTTGTGTTGTGTTGTGTTGTGTTGTGTTGTGTTGTGTTGTGTTGTGTTGTGTTGTGTTGTGTTGTGTTGTGTTGTTGTGTTGTGTTGTGTTGTGTTGTGTTGTGTTGTGTTGTGTTGTTGTTGTGTTGTGTGTTGTGTTGTGTTGTGTTGTGTTGTGTTGTGTTGTGTTTGTTGTGTTGTGTTGTGTTGTGTTTTGTGTTGTGTTGTGTTGTGTTGTGTTGTGTTGTGTTTGTTGTGTGTGTGTTTGTGTTGTGTGTGTTGTGTTGTGTTGTTGTGTTGTGTGTGTTGTGTTGTGTTGTGTTGTGTTGTGTTGTGTGTGTTGTGTTTGTGTTTTTGTGTTGTGTGTGTTGTGTTGTGTTGTGTTGTTTGTGTTGTGTTGTGTTGTGTTGTGTTTGTGTTGTGTTGTTGTGTTGTGTTGTGTTGTGTTGTGTGTGTGTTTGTTGTGTTTTGTGTTGTGTTGTGTTGTGTTGTGTTGTGTTGTGTTGTGTTGTGTTGTGTTGTGTTGTGTTTGTGTTGTGTTGTGTTGTTGTGTTGTGTTGTGTTGGGGTTTGTGGTTGTGTTTGTTGTGTTGTGTTGTGTTGTGTTGTGTTGTGTTGTGTTGTGTTGTTGTTGTGTTTTGGTGTTTGTGTTGTGTTTTTGGTTGTTTGTGTTGTGTTGTGTTGTGTGTGTTGTGTTGGTTTGGTGTGTGTGTTGTGTTGTGTTGTGTTGTGGTTGTGTTGTGTTGTGTTGGTGTTGTGTTGTGTTTGTGTTTGTTGTTGTGTTGTGTTGTGTTTGGGGTTGTGTTGTGTTTGTGTGTGTGTTGTGTGTGGTGTGGTGTGTGTGAATAGCTCCACAATGATAATCTAAGCTCAATCCGACCAAGGTGACTACTCCGATGTAAGCAATACGGCCAATGGCTTGAAAAAGACATGTTTGTTGATAGTGTTGAGGCAATTTATACCATGGTAAAAGCCCACAAACTATGTGATAGCGGACGTCAGTCTGTTGTTGACTCTTCAGGTACATCAAAGTGACTTAAAAAGACGTTGCAGGAATTACGCGCTGGTGTGATGTTTAGTGGTTCTGGATAGTAAGCCAAGACTATGTAGGATCGAACTTAAGAGCTCTTAATGAAACTGAATTCCTGCCAAAACATTTAAAGCTAGCCTACATTCCCCTGAGTGTTCATTATTTTAGTGAGTGTACTCAACACTATTAACCATAGTTTTAAAGCAAGTACTTTATTCTTTGGCTTTCATTTTGACTTAAATCGTCACAACTGTATTTCTTTCATCATCATGACAATCAGCCGGGTTTGGCCCATTTGGGGTGGTCAGAGCGATGCGACAAAGAATAAATAAATGCCTTGCTTTAGTCTTGGTGTTTCAATTTGCAAATGACTTCACATTTTGACTTTTTCCTCGTTAAGATAACATCCCTGAAAAGGACCCTATACTCAAAGGAGCTATAGCTATACACATCGTGACTTGGTTTTTTTAAAAAGACACGGCTGTTGTTAACGTTTAAGCGATAAATACATTGAGAGAATGATGGGGGAAAGGGGGAGGGGCAGCAGAAGATGGTAGACTCTTAGTGATTCCGTTGTTAAAACAGCTCGAAAGAAGCAGACACTCCAGAGAGCATGGACTAGATTAATACGTGGTAAAGTTAAGTTTAAAGAACGGCTCTGTGGAATCACATTTCAGACTTCAAAGCAAAACGATGTCTCTGACTTTACATTTACAAGCTATTTTCCATTTCATTTAACATTTTTAAAAAAGGTAAAGGAGTCCCATAACCTATACGGTCGTAGGGGATCGAGGGCGTCAGAGACCTCACTTCTCTAGGGCCAGCATATTGAGGGCGGCGCCCATCTCCTCTCCCTCGCTGCTTTACCTTCCCTGACCCTAAAGAGGGCAGGTACCCATTTACAGCTGGGTGAACTGGGGGAACTGTACTGAAGCCAAAGCGCGCAAACGGTCACCCATCCAACTGGTAACCACGCTCGACGCTGCTTAACTTGGCTGGGGGAAAGCGAGTGCTCCGACCACTGTGCTATCCCGTCCCCTATTTAACATGCTTGCTTAAAAAAACAGGTCTTCAGTCCTTTTTTCTTTGTTGTTGTTTGGTTGGGTGAGGGTGCTGCTTTGTCTTCTGTGCCATTCCTGTCCTATTCTTAGGCCTCTCTTCTCGATTTCTCCACCCCAGCCATACCTAGGCTCGTCATGTCACATCCTCAGGGTCAGACGTCTGCAAGGAGCCCATCAGTATCAGGCTGCAGTGGGGTCAACAGCCTTAGGGGCCCTGCACTGCTACTCGGTGGTGTTCAGGGGTCCTGTTTTTAGCCAGATGTTGCAGGACACCACCTACTAGGTCCCCTTCTGACAAAAATGACAGCTAAGTCGCGGAGCCAGACACAGCGACGTGTCAACTACCACAACGCTCCTCCAACGACCTCCCATGAACTTCCAATCCCCAAAGCTTTGATACTCACACCCCGCCGGCACGTGAGTGCATGGGAACCAGAAAGTGAGGCCACCATGAGACCAGAGCAGCCTAGCCAACCTGGTTTAAGACATCTTTCTTCTATTACACATCATCTTGATATCTATCAAGCAGATATCATCAAATATGTGTATGAATGTTTTAAGAAAAGAGAAAATGAGAAGTAAAATGCAACATGCTTTAGGGTACATCAATTTGAGCCAAAGAGATGATTATAACTGATGTTTGCTTGTTTTGTTGTTGTGTCAAATAAGTCTACTTGACTTAAATGGCAATAAAATATTCTGAATCTGAATCTGAATCTGAATCATCAATGGTGATCAAGAGATTCAATAATGCTGCTATTGCAGTGTGAGTATGCTTTGCAACTACTCGACAGGGTTGTACTCTACACTTCTTATCATAATATGTCCCGGCGTCAACCGGGCCTGAGAGATACAGACACATGCACTGTTGAACAGGTAATTTGATCGACTCTCTGAAATCGCACCTAAAGAGTGGAAGAAGCTCGGCTGTGTTGTCCCAGTCTTCCCAATGATTCCTCAGCAAACTCATCTCAGAGCTGACCGGAGTCCGAAAAATCCCTAAGAATCTTATTGGATTCGAACCCCGGACCTTCCAGCCCCTGACCCAGGGCGCTATTTACTGGGCTACAGCAGCTGGCGAGCTCTGCAGTTTTATTCAGCCAGTAAATGCATGGGGAAGCAGACACATGATACAGCATAAAAAATGCACACATACACACACATTGCCTCTTGATATGTTTAATGGTTCAAAGAAAGACATTTACAATCGCAAATATTTATTGTACGTTTAGTTCTGAGCTGGAATCTCATCTCTCTCTCTCTCTCTCTCTCTCTCTCTCTCTCTCTCTCTCTCTCTCTCTCTCTCTCTCTCTCTCTCTCTCTCTCTCATCTCTCTCTATCTCTATCTCTATCTCTTCTCTCTGTCTCTCATACTCACACGCACACACACACATGCACTCATGCACGCACGCATTGTGCGCACCCTCACACGCAACCACCTGCGACCGCACGTTCACTCACACCCACACACACACACACACACACACGCGCGCACACACACACACACACACACCACACACACACACACACCACTCACCACTCACTCAAGGTTAAATTTACAAAACCGCATACACACGGGGACTGGATGTAAAAAAAGCACATGAGTGCTTATTCCATTATCCTCGATATAAAAGAATAGATAAAAAGAATAAATAAAATAAATAAACTCACTTCCACACACGCCAGTCCTTTTATTCATGAATATCCTATGAATACAGAATGCATTCTATTCCATTGCACACCCAATCATACATTGTTGTGTTGATATCTTTGCCATTGCTTCATCACAGTACCAATGCTCTGTTTGTTCAGTGTATACGGCGAAACATGTGTTCCTTACTTTACAAACACCAGTCCCTTTGCGCCCTCTCCCAGCACTCTGTATTTAACATCCATTTGTCCGGAGACTAGGGTACAGCTCGTCCTGTACACAGCTAAAATGCACAGCAGCCAAAAACTGTTGTGTTTTCTCATAACAGATATCTTTGCCATTTTTTTTCATCACAGTACCTAAATGTTGTTTGTTCAGAAAATACGATGAATACATCATATTAGCCAGTCTCCACTGTGTGCTGGTTAATGGGATATGGCATTACAGAATCAGCAGTACCTCAGGAGAGTCCATTACTGACACCATCAGCCTATTTGGCTGTTTCTGTGTGTGGTGTGTCCCTCAGGTACCCAAACCTCTCTACGCTGGTCACATAATATCATTAGTGTGGCTACTTATTTGACCAAAATGTTGGAGAGGAGAAAGATGGCCTACGCTGCAGGAAAAGGAGGGGAAGATAATGATGAGAGAGTAGGGTCAAGGTAGATTTGGAGAACGGTTGTGGGGGATACGTTAAGCGCAATGGATAACAAAGGAGAATAATTGTGATAATGAATGCATGCCGTTTAGAAAAACATATCTTGAACAGATGTTTATAGCCCTTTAGATCAGTAGAAGCAAGTGGATTCAAATTCATCCTCCGTTTGGAGTTCAGAAGTTGATGTTAATACGCTGTCACAACATTTTTTTTGTCAGGGGCGTACACATTTGCATGTAATCATATCCGAGATATTTTGCAGATAATGTTTAAAAACGTAGTTGATGTGTTCCTGTCATATAGTGGGCCTTTTGCATTAAAGTATAGACCCTCTGGTGTCGTAGAAGTTTTGGTACAGGACAAACAGCACTGGGGAGACATTTGCTTTGTTTTAAAGGCTGTTTAATTCTTTCATTCAAGTGTCTTGTCCAACAGTTAGTTATTATCGAATTACTGCCCCTGTATCTCAGTGGAGCACACTGCTGACAGGAACTCTCTGATAGCTCACTGGCACCAAGGAAAAGCCATAGCAGGATGAGGATGGGGATGTCTGAGATAAAGAGAGGGGGTTGTTCACATGGTCTTGTGGTTCAAGATGTGGTTTTAGGTTAGCTTAGAAAAGTGCAACGGCTGAAAAATAAAAATGTTGGATATGCCTGAAATACCAAGTGCTCCTACCGAACTTAATTTATTAGTTATTGGAGGCAAAGGGGGCTAAAGTTATACTTTATGTTTTCATAAGTGTTAGTTTCATTTTGATGTCAAGACATTGTCAATAGGAAAATAGTCTACCAGAATTAATTACACTTTCTTTCTCTGGCTCCCTGTCCTTTTGTATCCCGTCTACCTGTGTATAAGGGATGTTTATTTGAAAGCTTGTAGGTTAACTTCTGCGAAGGTGATCCCTGTCTAGGCGTTATCCGACATACCGTAATTAAGTACAGTTCCTCTCGACATATTGCAACAAAATGGCGACTTAGAGGTTGTCGTATTAGGCTGTATCAGAGGCAAATGTTGATCAAGTTGTTTGGATCCAGCGGGCTTCTCTCTAGTGTTAAGAGACCCCAAAGCAACTGTTGCTCCCGTGTGCGCGGGCAAATGAAGCGATAGCTGTATGTAATGAAAACGGGTTGAATTAGCTTGGAGTACAAGTTCTAGGACAACGCTAGAGATGACAGACAGTACGAAAGCATACAATAACCTCCCGATTCCTAAATGTATGCCATTTTCCATAACTGTCCGGAGTGTGCTAAATTGCCGGTACAAACAGGTGTCAGTCACTCTTCCCCAGTCTTCCATTAACATCACAACCTCTCATATTGGCATAGCCTCTCAGTGTGGCAAATTGTACCTGGTGCCTGGTCTCTCTGCCGGGGACTTCACAGCGTGCTGGATAATGGAGTCTGGTGCCGCAGAAGCAGGAGCTGCTGAGAGTGTCCATCAATGATACGCTCTGTTTCCTGTTTGTTGTTATGCAGTGTGTTGGGTCCTAATGGTAACTTTTCTCCTATACAGTTTTATTGTGTTTGTACTGCTACGTGTCCAGAAAGATGCTGGAAAGAAGAATGACAGGTTTACATTGTCAGAAGATATGTACAGTTCTATGAACAGAAATATGTTAGTCAGTGCACAATTATTCATCTAGCCTTTTTTTGCGAATGATAAATAAACGCTGTTGTGCTTTTTTACGTCCAGTTCCCGTTTCAATGCATTTTTGTACATTCAATCATTCTTTCCCACTGGCACATAATGGCCTACTATTTCAAAAGACGGAACTGACTCTAACGTGTGTGCAAGATGTTCTGCGCATGTTTGCACACGGTAAATCGGTTTAGAGTCTCATCTGGAGGACTTTAAAAGAAGTGGAGTGGGTACTAATGTTAACTTCAGGGGTTTGGTTGGTGGTTTGAACAGGGGCTCGAACTCGGGGCTGTCAGGTCGGGAGCACAACGGTGTAACCACCATGTCCCGTCTGCAGTTAGAATAGTACGCCTGGGTGTCAGGAAGAACAAAGAAATAGAGACAACTATTTGACTGGCAAGTGAATGACATTTCAGATTCATGATCAATAGATTAGAAAATTGGTTTGACTTTGTCAGTTCGTGGAACTTGGGAGGGGGTGGAATGGGATTAAGCCTGTCTGAATATGTCTGCAAAGGATCAACCATTTGAGTTTTCATCTCCTTACCATTTTTTTCATCACATATGTTTGTGATTTGCCAAATACCAATCTGACCCCACGTCTGGTCCTATCACCTTGATATGGCTTCTTTCGTGAGCAGCCAAATGTGCCAGACAACTGGCTGCACTGCCGTATTGACTGTGTGGTGGATAACGCAGTGCAGGGCTGCCGAGTCACGATCACCTGATAACTGCCCATTACTGTCACCCTGGTATCAGTTCCTGCTTGTACACCAGTGCTTCTGGGTCTCCAGTCGCATAAGACCATCACGCATTGATACTCTGATTTAGCTGTCTCATTGACAATGACGCTGGAAGCAACATCATACTGATCTACAATATCAGACAAGATATAGAGAGAGAGCTGTAAAAAGAGAGGACTGACAGTAATAGCCTGGTGTAAGGTTTGGGAACTGGATGACACTGAGAATCAAAGAAAACGTGATTTGGACACAAACTTATGAGGGCGGCATTCTACGCTAATATTGATGTGAAAAAAGTTCAGCTATTTGCTTGGCATTAAGGCCAGCACAGAGAGAGGCCACTACATGAACATATCAATAAAGATTTACCAGTCTGACGTTAATATCATGTTATGGTCTTTTTATGATAAAGGTCCCTATATTTTGTGCACACTGCACTCTCCAAAATCCAGTTAACGATGCTGCTCCATCTATTCTTCAGAGAGAAGTGTCAGCGACAGTTTCACGCTGTCCTTGATGTCCCGTTCTGCCTGTGATCGATAGCCTCAGGTACCCTCAGCCCAATGACCATTATCTGATAATCATCAACTCTCAGCTTACAGGGGGAAAGTGCTGACAGCTGATGGGAAATGTTTTGACAATCTACAGAAGCCCTAAGCAAGCGAAGAATGATGCGAGAAGGAAAGAGCACGTCTGTAATATAAGAGAAGGACAGAGACGCAGCTGCTGTGATGATGCCAGACAAGATGAGGCAGCGTTTCAGCTTGACTAAGGAAGATGCAGCGAGGGATTTTGACAGCAGACAAGATGATCTGAGATGACCAGGATCTTCATGTTAATTAGCAACACAGAATATCTCAAGAGATTCGGGTCAAAGGCAGATTCTTTTAATTGATAATAATAATGCTAATAATAATAATGCTAATAATAATAATAGTAGTAGTAGTAGCAGCAGCAGCAGCAGCAGCAGCAGCAGCAGCAGCAGTAGCAGCAGCAGCAGTAGTAGCAGTAGTAGCAGTAGCAAGTAGTAGTAGTAGTAGTAGTAGTAGTAGTAGTAGTAGTAGTAGTAGTAGTAGTAAGTATAGTAGTAGTAGTAGTAGTAGTAGTAGTATAGTAGTAGTAGTTGTAGTAGTTTTGTTGTTGTTGTTGTTGTTGTAGTATAGTAGTAGTAGTAGTAGAGAGCAGCAGTAGTAGTAGAGCCAGTAGCAGTAGTAGTAGTAGTAGTAGTAGTAGTAGTAGTAGTAGTAGTAGTAGTAGTAGTAGTAGTAGTAGTAGTAGTAATAGTAATAATATATGGAATTTATATAGCGCTGAATCTTGTAAGAAAAACAAATCGAAGCGCTTAACTATATCCTTGCAAGTTTGGCAGGCAGTATTTGACAATGGGGTTGGGTTTTATTATCACTTTTTACCTTGGGAGTGGTAAGCATACGGAAGTTTGAACTAGCAATCTCTCTCTCTCTCTCTCTCTCTCTCTCTCTCTCTCTCTCTCTCCTCTCTCCTCTCTCTCTCTCTCTCTCTCTCTCTCTCTCTCTCTCTCTCTCTCTCTCTCTCTCTCTTTCTCTCTAATTAGGTGTCTGCCTCCTTTCATGAATAAATGTCTGATTCAGCCCTGATGTAGTCTAGAATAATTCTGCTTAGTTACACATGTCTAAATTGACCAGATTTGATCTAGTAATCAGTTCTTTCAGCAGTATACTTTTGTTGGAGAGGCAAAATCAAGCTTATGGCTGCATTCCTGTTTTAATGGTCGCAGCTACATGGTCAGCCCCTTTGTAGTATGAATGCAGGCACTTCTGCCGGCACTTTACAGCAGCCATACAGTCTAGTCCAGAGTAAAAAGTGGACGGGATAGCTCAGTGGTCAGAGCGCTTGCTTTCCCTCAATCTAAGGTAAAGCAGCGTTGAGCGTGGTTACCAAGTGGATGGGTGACCGTTCGTGCGCCTTGGTTTCAGTACAGTTCCCCCAGTTCACCCAGCTGTCAATGGGTACCTGTCTATTTAGGGTCAGGGAAGGTAAAGCAGCGAGGGAGAGGAGATGGGCGCCGTCATCAACATAATGTCCCCTGGAGAAGTTGAGATCTCTGACATCTGACTCCTAATGACTGTTATCTTTTACCTTTAAAAAAGCGGACAGGCTACACCTCTCATTTTGCCTGTTGAAGCATGGGGTAGGTGTGGCGAATGGTCCCATTGATCTGGGTTTCCTGTCAATTAGTATTGATAGGAGATGGCACCAAAACACCAAATTCCCTTCAGTGTTGAGCTGCCACAGATCCTCTATAACAGTGAGCCATTATATGCCTTCAGAGCCTGTCACTGATGAACTCAGTAAAGCTTAGAATAGATAGAATGTCATAATTAATTGACTGAAAAGTGAGGTAAGTGTTCTCTTCAAGAAGGAACATTTGTTATGGCACATCTTCAACTTATTACTTTTTTGACCAAATGTGCGCGCTTTAGAAATTGTACTTTCCTGCTGCTGGTCAGTTCTTTTGCATAACGCTAAATTCTAGTTTTGCATGATGTCTCAGTCATGTATTTCAGGCAAAAGACAAAAACTGTGTCAGCGCTTAAAATCTTGAAGAATAAAGATAACATACAACAAGAAATATTCAAATGCAGACCTGAGATTCTTCCAATGTGCTACAATACTAGTGTGAAATAAGTTACTCATTCTGGATAAAACATGAGATTCAGTCTGAGCTTTCGTTTATAAATGTTCTCTACTGTTATACTTAACTTGTTTGGCTTGTCTAGAGAGCTAGTCATTTTGGACGAAGCAACAGTTGTGTATGTGGTATTCATGCACTACATCTGTTTAACTTAGAATAGAAAAGAAGGGCAAAACTATCGAGAAAAAAACCATACTTTCAGATGCAAAAGTTTCACGCAGAAAAATACTGGTCTCTCAGCGCATAGCCAGTAGATAGCAACTTAACTTTCACGTAGACAGATTTGTTGTGACTGCAACACCACTACACTACAATAGACAGGTAAGTTCTGTCTGTGCAAATAACAGAACTAAGATCCAATTACGCAGTCTTGCCGAAACAGCTCTCTTTGTGCAGGGCCAAGTGGCCTTCTGGCTGCCTCCATCATTGTGGGCGGCATTGTTCACTAAACAGCCCAGTTGCCCGCTGTCCATCAGCGGCATTGTTAGCGGACACCGTGTGGACACCGTGTCGGTTGGTCAGCCTCAGACCTCTTTAGTCGCCTCCCTGAAGCAGGGGAGGTAATTGGATTCCTCGCCGCGCGCTCTGCTGGAATGGATGGTGACAGGTGCCAGTTATGCGAGTGGTGATGATTATGGAAATCGCTGATGCTTGCTAGTAAAAAAAAATATATTACCATGCAACACGCGCACTTGAGCGCGCGCACACACACACGCACGCACACACGCACGCACGTACGTACACATACACACACTACACACACACGCACACACACACACACACGCACGCACGCATACACACCATGCACACACCTTCTACTTTGGCGCTATCTGATTTACCGAGGGCAAAAGGATGTAGCAGGTAAAAGAAAGGAAAAATGTTTACAATAATTCCGTTATTACATATCAAATAGTAGCCATGTGTGTTAGTTTCAGGCTCTGGCAATTGTTGCCTGGGAGTCTTTGAATACACACACACACACACACACACACACACACACACACACCACACACACACACACACACACACACACACACACACACACACATCCTTTGGATGATACTATAAACTAAGATCTTATTTGTAAACACACGCAGAACATCTTCGAACTCTTTAAAACTTGTTCCGCTTTTCGGAATGCCTTTGATGACAAAAATTTAGAGAAAACAGGATATACGTGAGGACTGGATGTACAAAATAAAAGAAATCTATGTGTGTGCCATTTCATTGTCCTTGAAATGAGAAAGAACAACATGAAACCTTGCTACAGACTTATTTGCAGAGGAACACACACGGTGTTCTACTTTTTCAATACTTGACTTTCTGGAAAAAGCCTGTCTTTAATGGATGTGTCTCATAGCATTAATGGTATCGTTGTATCAGTCCTATATGTGTCTTTAATGGATGTCTCGTAACATTAATGGTATCATTGTATCAGTACTATGTCTTTAATAGATGTGTCTCATAGCATCAATGGTATCATTGTATTAGTACTATGTCTTTAATGGATGTGTCTCATAGCATTAATGGTATCATTGTATCATTACTATATGTGTCTTTAATGGATGTGTCTCATAGCATTAATGGCATCATTGTATCAGTCCTATATCTGTCTTTAATATATGTGTCTTGTAGCATCAACGGAATCAGTGTGTCAGTACTATATATGCCTTTAATAGATGTGTCTCATAGCATTAATAGTATAATTGTGCCGGCACTATATGTGTCTTTAATAAATGCGTCTTATAGCATCAATGATATCATTGTGTCAGTACTATGTAGTTAACGGATATGTCTCATAGCATAAATGGTATCACTGTGTCGTTACCTTACGTCTTTAATGGGTGTATCCCAAGGCACCAACGATAGTATTGTAACAAGAGTATGCTGCATTCCGGTAAACGGTCTCTTCATGCCTAACTCACTCACATCACGCACAGACAGTAAATTCGGCATTTTGACTTGCACGTCACGCAACTCTTCTGGGCGCAAATGGAACCAATGCACTGAATTCAAAACGTGCTGCAGAGGCAGGGTTACTCTTGTGAGAAGGAAAAGGAAAGCAAACAGAATGGCTAAAGACAGAAAATGGAACATTTACATTCTGAACAATCTCGTTTTGTTGGCCACTTCTCAAACATGATATTGCTTTGTCTCCATTCAAACTGTGCGCTCATTTTTAAGGTCTGTCTTTCCGAGGTTTTGCTTTGTTGTCTGTCTGCCAGTTTGCCTCTATCCTTCTTGTTGTCTGCATGTTTTGTCTTTGCTAGTGTTTTTTTTATGTGCTGGTAGATTTTTCCTGTTCAGAATTTGTACACATGCATGCATTATGCATGACAGATGCGTTCTTAAATTACTCATATGCATGCAATATGTGCACATGTTCACCCTTCCCCCCTCCCTCGTTGACACTTCCACCAATTGCCAGCGCCCTGTACTGAACACATAACCATATACGCTGATGCCAAAACAGTGTGTGTGTGTGTGTGTCAAGTCAAGTCAAGTCAATCCAAATTTTATTTCCAGATGGTACATTGAATAAGCAATGCATTTGCTTTTTTTTCATCAAGCCATCTATCTAAGAACAAATTTCGTAATGATTATACTAAGACATTACATTATTGCATCATTTACCGTTAAATTAAACCAGTAAAAAAAGAGGAAAAAATCGATAAGGAGATACATTGAAAATACAAATTACCACATATACAAATACATGCACACACATACTCATGCACGCCTGAGCGCGTGCGCGCTCACGTCCACACACACATTTAAATAAAAATGTTTTAAGAATTAAAAAAAGAAAATCATAAAACGTCAGGACAAACAAATTACTTCACCTACTGTTACATCTGAGCCACATGTGTGTGTGTGTGTGTGTGTGTGTGTGTGTGTGTGTGTGTGTGTGTGTGTGTGTGTGTGTGTGTGTGTGTGTGTGTGTGTGTGTGTGTGTGTGTGTGTGTGTGTGTGTGTGTGTGTGTGTGTTTTGCGTGTGTGTGTGTGTGTGTTCCCAAATACTAGGCTTAAATTATATCTTCCTATGGCCTGATGGCGATACAGTGTGTATATGTCATCCAAAATAGGATAGATAATAAGCAATCTAAGTCATCTAAACTTGGTCTGATACTTCATCTGTCCGTGCTCTTTACGTAAATACGTAGATGCTTGTCTTTGACACAGTGCCAGATATGATATGACTTCCATGGCTGGCTGGGCCCTATACAAAATAGAACAAACATTGAACAATACTCTCTCACACTCCCTCTTTCTCTCATGACTATCAAGAGTACCACTAGTGCTTCACACTGTCTATCATGTGAAGCAGAAAGTAGTGTACCATTAGTCGAGATGAATCCCAAAAAGATCTCTGCAATGAAATGGATGCAAAACCGAGGCAGACTGCACTGCTGCGATGCACAAAAACAGCAAGTTGACAAGACACGATACAGCCCCACCCCCCCACCCCCCACCCCCTTCTTCTCTCCTCCTATTTCAGTAAGTAATGTCTGATCCAAATGCACAGTACAGAAACACGTGAACAAAAGGAGAAACAAAATGTTGGCAATGGCGTGCTCTCATGGCCTTCGAAAAGTGTGGACTTTGCAGACTCCCTGCTTAGAGAACAGGAAAAGGGGAGACAAATGTCTGCTGTGATTTTCACAACAGAGTGGATTGTTGTGAAAAATGACCTGCATTCGGATTTTGTTTGTGTTTCATGTATGTGTGTGTGTGCGCGTGCGTGCGTGCGTGCGTGTGTGTGTGTGGTGTGCGTGTGTGCGTGCGTGTGTGTGTGTGGTGTGTGTGTGTGTGTGTGTGTGTGTGTGTGTGTGTGTGTGTGTGTGTGTGTGTGTGTGGTGTGTGTGTGTGTGTGTGTGTTGTGTGTGTGTGTGTAAGTGTGTAAATTTTGTCATCTGTGTGTGTGTGTGCGCGCGCGCGTATGTGTGTGTGTGTGTGCGCGCGCGCGCGCGCGTGCTTGTTTGGTGGGAGGGGGGCCGCTTAAGCCTTTTAAGATTTTCTGGAGAGGGTCAGCAGAGGCAGACAGTGTTAACGAAAGAGGATTTGTTTTTTCTTTAAGATTTTTATCCATCCGTTTGAAAACTTAGCCATTATCTTTGTGAAACTTTCTATGAGTGCAATGCATTCTGTTGCTGTCTACATGTACTCTGAGACTGACGTCCACTATTTTATGTTGTTCGTGTCTTTTTAAATGTACTGATTGAGGACTTACATTATCTATCTATCTAGATATCTATCTTTTGTCTGTCTGTCTGTCTATCTATCCCTCTATCTATCTATTTATCTATCTATTTATCTTTCTATCTATTTGGTCATCCATATATCTAGTCATCTGTCTATCTATGTATATATATATGTATATATATAGATAGATAGATATAGATATATATATATGTGCCTATCTATCTATCTGTTTATCTGTTATCTATTTGTCTCTCTATTATATATCTATCGTTCTAACTATATATCTTTGTACCTATCTATCTATATACTCGTCTGTCTAAAGATCTATCTATCTATCTATCTATCTGTCTGTCTATCTATCTATATATCTAACGATGCCTCTATCTATTTTGGAAATGTACTCTTCTCGTTCTGCTCTTAAAAAGTGTTTTTTTCATTACTTTTCACAAACAATACACAAAACTGAAGTGCTTTCTCTAGTATAGAATAGAAACACACACCCAAAAAAACCCAAAATGTTTTTCAACCAACTCTGAAAGGAGTTCAAAACTAGTCCATGGCAAATTGCATGGAAGCACGAAAACGGATACTTAATACAACCCCCCCCCCCTACCCCCCGCCCGCTCTCCCACCTCCGCCTTTGCCCCCACTCTCCACCCCTCATCCTGTCGCTCTCCCTCTCCTTCCCTTCCTCTTCAAACTAAGTGAGAAACTTCTGGTCCTAAATGCAGCAACGCACGTCAACAAAAGCAGACTATGTGGGCAATGGTGTGCGTAACCATGGAACCTGATTTTTAAAAAAAGAAGAAGAAAGAAATAGAAAAAGAAAAAAAGGAAGACTCGAAATAGGTTGGGGTGGTGTGGGTTTTTTTACAAGTAACTAATATGCAAACGATGAATTGGATTGAGTTTCTACCAGCACTTAAAATCTATGAATGAGTGTGTGCAGAGGGGGTAGTGATTTAAGGTTATATAGATGTATATTTTTGTTTGTTGGTTGTTTTTTTCCTTTCGTTGGGTTTTTTCTCTTTGGGAGGGGGAAGGGAAGACGTTTGAGGTGTTTTACTCCTGAATCGTTCCTCTGCTTTTCTTTCTTGTATGTTTCTTCTTCGCATTCTACATCTGTTTTCCTCGCATTTTTCTTCTTGGCATTCTTCTTGACATTCTTCTTTGTTTTATTCCTTGCATCCTCCTCCTCCTCTTCCTCCTCCTCCTCCTCCTCATCCTCCTCCTCCTCCTCCTCTCCTCTCTTCTCTCTTCTTCTTCTTCTTCTTCTTCTTCTTCTTCTTCTTCTTCTTCTTCTTCTTCTTCTTCTTCGTCTTCTTCTTCTTCTTCTTCTTCTTCGTCTTCATCTTCGTTTTTCTGTTTTAACACATTTCTTTATCCATTCCATGACTCTCAGAATAAAGCTACTGTATTTGTGTTTACACAGGCAGAACATACCAATGTGTGTTCTGCTGTAATGACAAGAAAACAAGCATGTGCACCGTTTCTCGAGCGGGAAGCAGATTCCAAGCCATGATGTTGATGAATGGCTGTGAAGCACGAAAACTACAGACTGACAGGAATATGACCCCCCGCTGCCCATCCCCCCCCCCTCCCCCCTTACCCACAAATCAGAACTGTCAGGTTCATGCAAATAGCCGCTCGTGAACGAAGGACAACATGTAGGTAATGCAGTGTCTCACCACGGCCTCTGAAAATGACATATATTTGCAAACAGTTGGTGTGGTTTGGTGTGTGTGTGGGGAGGGGGGGGTAGAGAAGGGAGAATAGGGAAGCATAATAGTTTCTGGAGTCTTTTCCTTCCCTTGACCAGATTGCCAAAACACCCAACCAATTAGTTGAGTTCTTCAATGTCTATATGAACATGATTGCTACATAACGAAAACGTTAAAGTTCTGAATTGTTTGATCTAAAATGGTGTTTGGGAAGCACTGCCTTGTTACTACGCTGATTTACTCATGCTCATTAGCTCCCAAACTAAATGAGTTAAATATTTTGTGTTTCGAGCATGCCATAAGCTACTTGCTTGTTATTGCTCTCAATTTGTGCATGTGTAATAATGTTCATGTTTTCTGAATAAAGATATATTTAAACCAGTTCAATGTCTGCATGTATTACGTTGGTGTCAGGTGGAAGGAAAGGGTAGCCATGTGTTTAGGGGATTTTTCTCTCTTTCTTTTCGTTTTTCTTCTCTTTTCTGTTCTTTTCTTTTTAACCTACTTTTTCTATCATGTTGAGGGAGAGGATGAGATGTTTAAATTTTAGTCATTTCCAGGTTGTGATGTGTATCATTTTGAAACTTTCTACCTGTGCCTCTAAATCTCTCTCTCTCTCCCTCTCTCTCTCTCTCTCCCCTCTCTCTCTCTCTCTCTCTCCCTCTCTCTCTCTCTCTCTCTCTCTCTTCTCTCTCTCTCTCTCCTCTCTCTTCTGTCTGTCTGTCTGTCTGTCTCATGACTCAAATAATAGAGAGGGTCGATGATTGTTCATAAGGGAAACAGAAACTAATGTGCATCCTGCAGAGCTGAATAGCAACGGAAGAAGAAGAAAAAGAATGCATCTGCATTGAAAAGGATTCAATACTGGCGCGTGATGAGTTGCCCTCAGACACAGACACTGCCTGCAGACTGATGCGACACTCTCTCTCTCTCTCTCTCTCTCTCTCTCTCTCTCTCTCTCTCTCTCCTCTCTCTCTCTCTCTCTCTCTCTCTCTCTCTCTCTCTCTCTCTCTCTCTCTCTCTCTCTCTCTCTCTCTCTCTCTCTCTCTCTCTCTCTCTCATTCACTCACTTTCTCTTTCTGACTTCTAATTTCAGTAATGTTGGGTCTTAATGTGCAGACACGTCAACAAACGGAAATACGTCATCGATGATGACGTGACGTCTAACTGTGGTTCCCGGAAGTGACGTACTTTGCACAATGCATTGGTAGGGGAGTGATAAAAGGGGAGGCAACTTTCTGAAGTGATTTCGACAACAGAGTTAAATGTTAAAAATAAGATGGTTTCAGTTTCTGCAATTATTTTATTCTGGGTGCTTTCTGGCCAGTGGGGGCTTTAAAAAGGTATAACCTATGCAGTTGTTGGGGAGCGAGATGCCAGAGACCTCACCTTCTCAGAGGGCCAGCATTCTGAGGGCGGCGCCCCTCTCCTCTCCCTCTCTGCTATACCTTCCTTGACCCTAAAGAGGGCAGGTACCCGTTTACAGCTGGGTGAACTGGGAGACTGTACTATGCACTAAAGCCAAGGCGCGCAATTGATCAGTCATCCAAGGAATAACTACGCTCTAGAAATGGAAATGGAATACAAAATGAAAGGAGTATGAATGAGGGGTGGGGAAAAGAGGATGCTTGAGTCTCCAGCTAATGAAGTCAATACAGATTCAAAAAGCTTCAAGGATTGGAGTTACTCCTCCGTTCCTTGACGTCTCCGAAAATGGCATCTCCAACATCCCGACCCCCCCCCCCTTCTCTCTCTCTCTCTCTCTCTCTCTCTCTCTCTCTCTCTCCTCTCTCTCTCTCTCTCTCTCTCTCTCTCTCTCTCTCTCTCTCTCTCTCTCTCTCTCTCTCTCTCTCTCTCTCTCTCTCTCTCTCTCTCTCTCTGCACACCACTCTCCACTGTCTTTCCCTATAACTGTCACCAATCCTATTTCGCTTATTATTCTTGACCTTCTAAGCGATATAAAGACAGGTGCTATGGCCTGTGCCATAAAGCCTTTCAGGAATAATAATAATAATAATAATAATGTATGGAATTTATATAGCGCTTAATCTTGTAAAGCAACGAATCAAAGCGCTCAGATTTCATTTCATACCACTTTAAGTCACGGCAGATTTCTCTCTGTGAAATTCGGGCTGCTCTCCCCGGGGAGAGCAGGAGAGCGCGTCGCCATAAGCGCAGCGCCACCCTTTTTTTTTTCTTTTTCATGTCTGCAACTGTATTTGTTTCCCTATCAGAGTGGCTTTTTTCTAAGAATTTTGCCAGGGACAACTCTCTTGTTGCCGTGGGTTCTTTTACGTGCGCTAAATAATTACGTGTAACACACGGGACCTCGGTTTATCGTCTCATCCGAAAGACTAGCGCCCAGACTACCACTCATGGTCTAATGGATGGGGGAAAAGGTTCCGGTCCAAACGGGGTACGAACCGCCGCACACTTCAGACCCGGACTTTTCGCTTTCTAGACAGGCGCGTTACCTCTAGACCACCGATCCACCGAATGAAAGGACTGAGGTGGTTAAGGAGCAGGGAGAACATGTTGGATTTCGATGTCCATAGTTTACCAGTGAGTCGTCAAAGCGTATAGACAATTTCATGCTAGCTACGGTGTACAGACAGTTTTCTGAAGTCGGGCGGTGTCAGCATCACCTGAAAATAAATGCCCACATTGTTCACAGTCCATTTAAAAGACTGTTCTCTTCTGAGGACGTAATGTAAAGTTTTACGGGTGTAAACTCCGCTCCAAAGAAGGAAAAGAATGGCTGTTGGTTTTCTTAAAAGAACTGGCTACAGGCCCTCGTGTCACCACTACCAGACTTAGGAGGATTTAGCATGTGCCATTTCCTACACTCATCTGGAGCAAGAGGGATACTAAGATAACACAAATTTATCTGGAGCAAGAGGGATACTAAGATAACATACACTTATCTAGAGCACAGAGGGATACTAGGCTAACATACACTTATCTGGAGCAAAGAGGAATACTAGGCTAACATACATTCATCTGGAGCAAGGAGGGATACTAAGATAACATAAATTTATCTGGAGCAAGATGGATACTAAGATAACATAAATTTATCTGGAGCAAGAGGGATACTAAGATAACATACACTTATCTAGAGCACAGAGGGATACTAGGCTAACATACACTTATCTGGAGCAAAGAGGAATACTAGGCTAACATACATTCATCTGGAGCAAGGAGGGATACTAGGCTAACATACATTCATCTGGAGCAAGGAGGGATACTAGGCTAACATACACTCATATGGAGCAAGGGGGGATACTAGGCTAACATACACTTATCTGGAGCAAGAGAGATACTAAGATAACATACATTAATCTGGAGAAAAGAGAGATACTAAGATAACATACACTTATCTGGAGCAAAGAGGGATACTAAGATAACATACACTTATCTGGGTCAAGAGGGATACTAGGATAACATACACTTATCTGGAGCAAGAGAGATACTAAGATAACATACACTTATCTGGAGCAAGAGAGATACTAAGATAACATACACTTATCTGGAGCAAGAGAGATACTAAGATAACATACACTTATCTGGAGCAAGAGAGATACTAAGATAACATACACTTATCTGGGTCAAGAGAAATACTAAGATAACATACATTTATCTGGAGCAAGAGAGATACTAAGATAACATACACTTATCTGGAGCAAGAGAGATACTAAGATAACATACACTTATCTGGAGCAAGAGAGATACTAGGATAACATACACTTAGCTGGAGCAAGAGAAATACTAAGATAACATACAATTATCTGGAGCAAGAGAGATACTAGGATAACATACACTTAGCTGGAGCAAGAGGGATACTGGGCTAGCATACAGTTCTGCGCACGTTCGCGCGTGGGATTTCGGTTTATATTCTTAACGGAAGAACCTTCAGGGGAGTGGAGTCAGCACTGATACAAACTCCGGCAAAAATTCCTCTCGAATATATGCCTTGGTGGTGGCTCAGCTTAAAAAATAGCAAAAACAAAGATTAAAACAAAAACTTAAAAAGCAATCCAAAAATGTGCTACATGCGTAGAGCAAATTGACTTTGGGTGTTGTCTTCGTGAATATTGCCAAAGATTTCAAAACAGACCTACAGCTTGATTTAAAATTCATTCAGACTTCCGAAAAAGATTTTCCAGATCATTTCAACAGTCTTGTGATCAGTCCTATATGCTTTCAACTCCATGCAAAAGATCATAAGATATTAGAAAGAACAGTATTTCTCCCGTGGTTTTTATATTTTAATGGCTCACAGCCTTGTTTGGTTTCTTTTATGTCAACTTTTTCGTAAACGCCCGCTTAATGTTTCAAGCAATAAAGACGAATAAATTGTCTACAAAATGGAAATCAAAGATTTGAAAACTAGAAATAAATGGGCATTTTGAACTGATATAAATATGGAGGAACAGTGCTGGAGATAGAGATTAGTTTGAAAGACACAAAAAACCGTTCACGAAATGTAAAAATGGCAAGCACTTTACTGTGTATGTTTTACTGTTTAAGATCACGGCTTCGATGAGTCTTTCTGCTTTGTGTATTCTATTCAAATATGTCAAATTGAAAGCAATGAAAAGCGTGAAATCAAGTGAATGGTTTCTGTCTTGTACTCTGGTTTTACATTATAGGTATATGCATGGTTCTTTTCCGTCAACCAGAGATCCAAGGTTCGACGAGTGGTAGTTTTGTGGGTAGGGGGTTGACCCCATAAGGTAGTCCATTCGATTCGGGTGATTTTTAATCACTATCACAAGTCAACTCTTTTTATTTTAATTTTGTCATCTCCGATGGCAACGTATGACATAACTTTCCAAAAGCAGGAATGGTTTTAGCATGTACTAAAGAACTGATGGCATGCTTTTGCGTCAGGACTGGTTTATTGTCCAGGAAGAACCAATCATGAAGGAATTCGTACGGCAGTGGAGTTAGTATTAGAGGGGGTCATTTGGTGGCTCAACTTGGCCATTAGATCACACGCTAACATTCCTCAACCCACGGTACTCGCCCAGCATGGTGTTAATGACGATGAACTTTAAAAAAAATTCAGGAGAAAATGCTACTGAATAAACTTACAGGAAAAATAAATAAAAGGTCAAGAATGCAATTTAGGAGACAAATCGACCAAGGACCTAACGGTCAAATCACAAGCAAACAGATGACGTACAAAAAGATGAAAGATATGGACGGTCAGATTTTGACCTTCTGACTCACTTACCTTTGGCACCAACCTTAGCCCCTCAATGTCCCCCTGCTCATGCCGAAAAAAAATCCTCTTTAGATAGAGGATACAAAAAATCTAGACACTTGAAGCGAGATGCTATCTCACTATTATGCCCATTCTCAAATCGTTCTGCATAACCATGCAATATTCTGAATAGCTGTTAGAAGAATCTGCACGGTGGGGTTTTTTGCAATATCTGTGCACATCTTCAACAATGAGCAGATCATAAATAGGACTGTCAGAGCGATGAAGGCAGCCACACAAGATCTGCTGATAGCTGTCAAGATACTAGCCTCCCTTCTCCACGTAATGTGTTTATCTGTGTTTCTCTGAGTGACGTCTCCTCTTCTCTGCCTGCAGTGGGTCACATAGGAAGTGCACATCTTTCTGATGTAACAACCACTGGAGTGATAGCAAATGACAGTGCATAGTAAACACAGTTTGTCAGTGATGACAGCATAAAAATCTGTGTCTGTATCTATGAAGGGATGAGATAGAAGAGGGGTCGATGTGGGGGGAGGCGGGTAGGGATTGTCGGTAAATGTCCTTCGGTTGAACATTTGTTTGTGTGTCCCTTTTTTCTGTTTTCTTTTCCTGTTCTTCCCTTGAATAAAGCTATACAAAAGCAATACTAATTCAGGAAGAATAGAACCTTTTTGACCCAGTGGTGACACAATATCCAGAAAGCTCAAGTCTGAGAGTTAAGACCATATTCAGGTCTGATAGGACTGTTTTCCACTCACTTAGACTTTAAAGTGGAAGTTTAAACGCTAGTGTTTGAGTTGAGAAGAAACCCAGTTTCAGTAAGTACCATGCTTTAGTTGAAACCAAGAAAGCAATCGTCCTTGGTAGAATTCTGTGAATACCTCATTCCACTCAGTAAAATAAAAATTCATGCGCACTGAGAACAGAGATATGTAATGCTGATACACCTCTTGGGCAAGAACAGTCTGCTCTTCAGACACACAAGTCTGTTGTAGCAACAATACCTCAGATGCATCGTGAAAAAAACTTAGTATAGATGGATGGGGGTAGAGAGATTGGAATGAGCGGTGTGTGAACAGAAGGTAAAGAAGGTCACAAAACAAGGAAGGGGCAGCAATAGTAATAATGATAATAACGAGACAGATTTATATGAAATGTACTGCTGTTCAGTACAACAAAAGACATACAAAATAGCACAATGCGACCCAAACGAGCACAATGCAAGTCAATGCAATGAGGCTATGTGACGCAATAGAAAATGATGATAGTAGCCAAAATTAAGAGTACGAAGTCGTTGTTGCATATTAGTGTCAATGAAAGACAAGGGGTCAAACACTTGCAAAGTGGATTTTCAGAGATTCCTGACACTCACTGCAAACACACACACATACACACACACACACACACACACACACACACACAACTATATATATATATATATATATATATATATATATTATATATATATATATATATATTATTGTGTGTGTATAATTCTTTTATATCGAGGATAATGGAATCATAATGGATAATAAGAAAAGGGAGAGAGAGAAGAGAGAGAAGAGAGAGAGAGAGAGGAGAGAGAGAGAGAGAGAGAGAATGACAATGACAATGACAATGACAAATTGTTTTATTTCGAGGATAATGAATAAGCACCCATGTGCTTTTTACATCCAGTCCCCTCCCTTAGGATATATATGATAATAAAATAAAATAAAGCCGAGAGAGAGAGATACTGATAACACTAAAACTGAGGCCCGTGTGCCAATGCATGCAGAACATCTTGCGCACATGTTAAAACATGTTGCGTATTTTGGAACAGTAGGCCATTGTGTGCCGGGGGAACTGACAAAATTTATTAAACCACATGCACATAGAGATTGGATATAAAAAAGCACATGATTGCTTATCCCATTATCCTCGAAAGAAAAAAGAAAAAGCCCTGCACGCACACACACACACTCACACACACGTGCAGGTGCTCCGTTTTTATGACAAAAGAGATGATGCCACAGACTATATCCCTGTCATCAACACAAAATTCACAGAGGCGGAAAACCACATTTGCCTCTGCTGCTGCTGCTGCTGCTGCTACTGAGCTGCAGCTGTTGTTGCTGCTGCTGCTTCTGTTGCTACTGCTGCTGTTTCTGCTTCTGCTGTTGCTGCTGTTACTGCTTCTCTTGCTGCTGCGGGCTATTTCCACAATGGGGAGTGCTGAATGACAAACTTTGTGGCCTACAAAACACACTCATCTCTCTTTCTCTCCCCCTGCACTCTTGCTTAGTGGCGTACAAACCCATCCCCGTTTTCCGTTTTCTTCTCGTGGCCCTACTCCTCCAGTTTTCTTGGATGGCCTACAAAAGACACCCCCTCCCTGTCTTCATCCTCTTCCATTATTTTCCTTTACCTTCCCCCTGTAATCAACGTACAAAGGGTTGGGGGGGATGTTACAAGATCAGGAAGAGCAGAGTGGATGGATGGATGGCGGATAGCCTCATTTGTCAGAGAATTCTTTTGATTTTTAAAAGTATGTTTATATTTTTACGTACATAGGTAAGTGTATATGCTTCTCTGAGTGGCTGGGGGATGGAGGGATCAATAGATGTCTTGTTTACACCAAGTTTTGCTTTCGTTTGAGCTCAACAGCTTGTTTAGTTTTTTGTTGTTGTTGCTTTTTTATTTACTCTTCATTGTTTATTTCGTTCCCAGAATACATCTCCAAGGTTAACCAATGATGAGATTTTACCTACGCGACAGTTGCTTCCTACCACGAAGGTATCTACATTCCGATTTCGGGGATGCATGCTGAGTACATTCATGTTTCTGTAACCAGCCAAACGCTTGTATAAATTACGGGGTCTCTAACGTGCGTATTTGGTCTTCTGCGTGTGCATATATATAATAATGATAATGTATGGAATTTATATAGCTCTGAATCTTGTAAAGCAACAAATCAAAGCGCTCAGATGACTTGTTTTTGCGTGTGTATGCGGTTTTTAAAATTTTGTCATCTGTTCCCACCGGCACACAATGGCTACTCTTTCGAACAGCGGAACAGGATTTAACGTGTGCGCAAGATGTTCTGCATGCGTTCGCACACGGGGCTTCAGTTTATAGTCTCATCCGAAGGACTTTGACATTCAGTTCGATTTTTTTGTCAAACTGGGAAGAAAGGGCGAGGCTGGGAATCGAACCCAGAACCTCACGGTTTACTTGTTGGCAGGTAAACGTCTTAACCATCCTGCCACCTTCCTTCACGAAGGGAATTAAGGCACTGGTAGGTCTGCACTTGAAGTTGATTTTAATTCATCCTACGCCATCGAGATTCGAACCCCCAGCTTCATGGACCCAAGGAAATGAAGTCGAATGGTCTTAACCACTCAGCTATAGCGTTTTTCACTCCTCACTCGATTGCGGTTCTGTTGTGAGGAGAAAGAAGAGAAAGAAGAGGAAGAAGAGGAAGAAGAGGAAGAAGAGGAAGAAGAGAAAGAAGAGAAAGAAGAGGAAGAAAATAAAGAAGAGGAAGACGGTGATGCTGCTTGTTGTGATGACAGTGAGATTGACGAAGAGGCAGAAGAGGATTTTGACAATGGCCAGTGTCACTATATTTATCAAGTCTACTCTGAGTTTTAGTAGAGTGAAACAGTCTAGGCAAGGACACACTGCAATGCAACTGTGTCTTTCACTTTTCCTGAGCTTGCCAGACGATTTCCTTCTCTTTGTGTGTGTGTGGGGAGGGGAAGTGTTCTCACCATAGTGATTGAACATATCATTTTGAAACGAATGTAAAAAAAAAAAACTTTGCATCAATGTTGTGATTGCAGTGCTGCTCATAGTGTTGCAGATGCATCACATTCTCTATAACATGTCTGTCATATCTTTATCTTTGTTGTTCCTTTGCTAGACCTACAAGTTTTACCAGTAGCGAAATGTTTACATGTGCCACTATGTTTGCCCGCCATTAAGATAGCCGTATTTCGACTTCGGGGGATGTGTATAAACGCGACAACGACGTGCATGTGTTTTTATTTTACTTTACATTTTGTCATTCATACCTACCAGCGCACCATGGCCTACTCTTTTAAAAAAAATATACAACAAATTTCAACGTGTGTGTTAGATGTACTGCGTGTATTTACACACGGTACCTCGGTTTATGGGGACGGGATAGCTCAATGGTCGGAGCACTCGTTTTCCCCCCAGCCAAGTTAAACAGCCTACAGAGTGGTTACCAGTTGGATGGGTGACCGTTTGCGCGCCTTGGCTTCAGTACAGTTCCCCCAGTTCACCCTACTGTAAATGGGTACCTGCCCTCTTTAGGGTCAGGGAAGGTAAAGCGGCGAGGGAGAGGAGATGGGCGCCGCCCTCAATATGCTGGCCCCTTGAGAAGTTGAGGTCCCTGACACCTCACTCCCCTATGACTGCATAGGTTATGGGACACCTTTACCGTTTTACCTCGGTTTATAATCTCATACAAAGGACTTTTCGGGAAATGGAGTCAGTACTTCGGATGAGACTATAAACCGAGGCCCCGTGTGTGAACGCATGCAGAACATCTTGCGCACACGTTAAATCCTGTTCCGCTTTTCGAAAGAGTAGGCCATTGTGTGCCGGTGGGAACAGATGACAATTTTTTTAAACCCGCATAAACACGCATTAAAATAAAGTCATCTGAGCGCTTTGATTTGTTGCTTTACAAGATTCAGCGCTATATAAATTCCATACATTATTATTATTATTATTGTTGTTGTTGTTGTTGTTGTTGTTGTTGTTGTTGTTTGTTTATCATTATCATTATTGTAGTAGTAGTAGTAGTAGTAGTAGTAGTAGTAGTAGTAGTAGTAGTAGTAGTAGTAGTAGTAGTAGTAGTAGTAGTATCATTATTATTATTATTATAAGTACTGATATAAACTCCAGGGGCAGGGGATTCCTCTCGAACGGGTACCTCGAAGTTGGTTTCGAACCCCTGGCAGTCAGATGGCGACCCCAACGCTCGCTCAGTCCGCCAGGCCATCTGCTGTCACACCTCGAGCCTCTGCTCAGAATGATGTGCAGTGTTTTGACATCACGGCACCGTGTCCACAGACCCCTCGCTGTTGTTTCAGTGGACTTTGTGTGCAGCATCACGCCTCTCCTCTGCAGGCTTGTGTGCTGGTCCAAGTATTTATGCCTGTTCCTGTGATGTTTGAATGCCACTTTGATATGCCCGGAATAATAATCTAGTGATTCTATTCCCCCCAAACGCCGGAATGTACCGTGTAATAAAAAATAAAAAACAACAAAATATCATCAATGAGTTATATATCCTATCCCAAGAAATGCAAATTAGAGTAAGAACTGTGAATGGCCTGTGTTTCTATGTTGCTATGTTGCTTATGTTGCTTATGTTGTTTACATGAATGCAGCGGCATTTTGAAGAGAGAAACAGAGACAGAGATAGACAGACAGACAAACAGAAAGACAGAAAGAGATAGACAGACAGATAGATAGAAGGAGAGAGGGAGGGAGAAAGAGAAGAGAGGAAGAGAGAATGAATGAATGGATGAATGAATGAATGAGATGAATGAATGAATGAATGAATGAATTGAATGATGACATGAATAATGATAATAAAATAAATCTGAATGATGAATGATGATCTTATTTTAAGGTAACAGAATAAGCATACGCATACATTTTCGTGCATGTTAGTTTTGTTTTGTTTGCTTTTTCACCGTATTTTTTCATCCGGCCCTTGCCGTGATTAGGGACTATCAACAAAACAAGGGAAAAACCCTACTACAACAACGACAAGAGAGAGAGAGAGAGAGAGAGAGAGAGAGAGAGAGAGAGACAGACAGACAGACAGACAGACAGACAGACAGACAGACAGACAGACAGACAGACAGACAGAGAAAACACTAGGAGCCAGGAAGGCACGAGTTATGGTTGTTTGGCTCCCTGTCAGTCTGCTAGACCGGTCTACTTGCACTGTAGAGCAAATTCATTCACTTCTCCACCAAAAACGTCAGAAGAGGTGCCGTTCAGCAGTGAGCAGACGTCATCATAGTGACCGAGATGGTGAATATCAACCATAACATCTTGCGCACACGTTAAAACCTGTTCCGCCTTTTCGGAAGAGTAGGCCATTGTGTGCCTGTGGCAACGGATGGGAATATCTACAAAACAGCATACACACGGGGATTGGATATAAAAATGTACATGAGTGTTTATTCCATTATCGTTGAATTCAACCCAAAAAAAATTATCAAGCTGCCTTTTCCATGCTTAAAGGAATCGTGCATCCTTCATGACAACCAGTTCCTCAACCTGTATTCAAACTTCAAAATTTGTTTCTTCATATTCTGGATGTAATGTCTTGCTTTGGTTTCTTTTTCCCATTATGTATGTTCGACATAGCTATAATATATGCGGCTTTATGTAGTATCTGGGTGGAACTATTGTTCTGACCAGAATACAATTTGAGGACAGTTTCCTCAAGACAATGGCGTGTTTGTTCAGTATGATAAACGTCATGATGATGTTCATTCCATAGCAAACAATGGAGAACAGAAAGCTTCATATGCCGATTTGTAGGATGGTCCAATATTCCTTTGACATTATTGTTACGATGGAGGCGGACTAGAGGGAGAACGAAAAACAAAACAAAGTTAAATGATAAGAAGAAAAGGAAAGAAGAGACACTCAGCATTTTATTGGAACCCGGTATTTTATAGCCTATAACCACGGAGACAATTCAACCCACAAAAGCGCGTAATAAAGCAAGGAAGAAATAAAGAAACGCAAAAGTAGGATAAAGAAACAAGAATAAACAAACAAACAGACAGACAGACAAACATACAGACAGACATTGAAGCAGGCAGACAATGTAAAGCCATAAAAAGATTGGGCAAGAAAGGGCGTATCAAAATGATATTTAGAGTTATGTTTTCCATAATCAGATGTCTAAAACAACATTTCTTTGTCTGGTTGTTGTTGACGATAAAAAAGTCACGACAATCATAAATTACCGGTGTAACAATCATAAGAAAGCGTTCATGAAAAAAGGAAAAGATAACCTTGTCAATATGGTCGCTCTTACTTAAGCCTTTATTGTTGCGTTAGTACTGTCCACATTTGCGGAATAAACGATCTGACAAAACTAACTGAAAACGTAAACAGCAACAGCTGCTCCTAGCAACTCAAAATTACGTACATTGCAGTCAAGAATCTGATCTAATAATCGTTGATGAATTAAAAGAATTCTGCATGAATTACCATTGACCTTAAAAATGTAATTGTTTTCACCTGTTTGTACGAACTATTCAACCCAATGCAGTCCTATTGGTTAAAGCCCCGCTAACCACAATAGCAACAATTATCAGGGATACCACCGCGTCTAAAATTGAAATTTCAGATTAAAAATCTGCGCACCTATACACAGATTACATCAGGGTATAAAACCAACTCCACTGTCGCTCCTCGTCACCCTGGTCATTCCGGAACTGGCACTGCGTTGTGGGAGATTCACAAGCACGAGAAAATATTATTTTTACAAAATATTTTATTTGTTTATAGAACATTACATTTAGCCTGTGTCGTTTTTTTCTGTTGGGTTTTTCTGCTTGTTTGGTTGTTTGGTTGGTTGGTTGGTTGGTTGGTTGTTGTTTTTTTGTTTTACCTGCTTTTTGTTGCGTTCCTCGGCAAAAGCTCTGAGCGTATGTGACCGTTTTTACCCAGCATTAAGGTAGCCGCACTCTGACCTTGGGGATGGTGTCTGAACAGGACACCAGTATGCCAGCATTTTTTTATGTTGTCATCCGTTCCTAGCAGCACAAAATTGCCTACTCTTTTTAAAGGCGGAAACGGGTTTTTAACGCTTGCGCAAGATGCTCTGCGTGCGTTTGCACACAGGGCCTCGGTTTATAGTCTCCTTCGAAGGACTTTGAGTGTATTGGAGTCATTACTGATGTTAGCTCCAGGATAAAATTCCTGAAACAGGCGCGTCTATGGTAGCTTTATCCCGGGCCGTCAGATCACGAGCGCCACCCTCTAACCACGAGGCTATCCCGCCCCCGTAATGTTTTAATCTGGCGACTTAGTGATTTCGTAAGCACTAGGAAGGGCACAGGATATCCATTCTGCAATGTACTTTGCCTACATGGCAATTTTCTTATGTGGTGATTTTGCACAATGAAGTCTTTATCATCCTTTTTCGTGCTTCTTTTATAAACTGAGGAAGATGACTGAACCGGAATGGCTGGCGTCTTCAGCACAGCCTGGTTTTATTGGCCGTAAGGAATAAAATGATTATGACACTTTGTCATTTTCTTCTTTTAAGATTAATAGTGTTAGATTTTTTTAAAGGTTTAGATGGTGTCAATTTGAAACTTGAGATGAATGTTACTGAAATTGCTGAGACTCAGAAAGGGGTCAGCCCTGAAATATCCTTTGTGGTCGGTTGGGCAATAAACAACACAAAATGAAATAATCCCTCGAAAGTCGTCCTGGAGAGTCCATACAACCACGTCTGCCTTTCGTAGAGAAAGCAAACCTGCAGTGGCAGATGAGCTGAATGACTTGAGCAAACCCAGCATGCTCCCTGCCGCCTGAAAAAGGATGGACTCCGTTAAGTTTAACATGCTTACGACAAACTGCCTGAAAAGTCCATTGCAATTCCCAAACGGGTCCTCAACAGTTTGGTCAAATCAGTTTACCTGCCAACATGCCTGCACCTTATTTCTTTAATCAAGTCTTCGCGTTAAATATTCTATAATGCATGTAAGCGTTGGGAATAGTACATAGACATAAGTATTTCCAGCTTACTCTCAATACGTAACTAGCCAGCTCATTAGATAGTACAGGAGATTTAAAAAAGTATATATTGAGTGTAGTAGATACACCTTATAGTCATGGCAGACTTCTCTGCATGAAACTCGGGCTGTTCTTCCAGAGCACCGCGTGCTGCCACTAGTCCATCCCAACCTGTTTCTTTAAAAATATGTTCTGTTTGCAAGTGTGTGAGTTTCCTTATGAGAGTACCTTTCTTCAACCACTGTATGCTTGTTTCTTTGTGTGAGTAGAGGTTTTGACATCTTTTGTTCTAGGGACAACTTTCTCATTGCCGTGGGAATGGTAGGTGCATCAATGTGTTTTTGCACACAGGACCTCAGTTTATCTGCTTCTTCTTCCTCTTCCGTGCAATTCTTCTTCTTCTTCTTCCGTGCAATTCTTCTTCTTCTTCTTCTTCCGTGCAATTCTTCTTCTCTTCTCTGCATCCTTTTCACAATTCTCCTTATTCTTCTTGTTTACATTCTTCTTCTTCCTCGCAATTCTTCTTCTTCGCAATTCTTCTACTTCTTCGCAGTTCTTTGCAATTCTTCGCAATCCTTCTTCTTCGCAATTTTTTGCAGCTCTTTGCAATTCTTCTTCTTTGCAATTATTTGCAATTATTTGCAATTCTTTTCTTTTCTTTGCAATTCTTTTCTTTTCTTTGCAACTCTTCTTCTTCACAGTTTTTCTTTCCATTCTTCTTCTTCTGTGTTTTCTTCTTCTTCTTTACTG
>CM054141.1:55855654-55865654 GCA_028751875.1 Rapana venosa
AGCACTGGGGCTAGCCCTTATTCATGAGAAGCTAAAGGAGAAAACAGTGTTACCTCCTAAAAAACAGAAAGAAGTACATGAAGCACACAAAATAGGGAATTAACTCCCAAGGCAAGGAATTGGAAAGACACGATTAATTAAACAGCTGAGAGACTCAGACTCGCTATTTTTGCTTGTACAAGCGGATAAGACTGATCGTGAATAATTTATTATAACTCCCTCGCCCCGCCCTCACCCCTCCCTCCACCTTTTCCTCCCCTATCTTTCTCTCCTCTTCTCTATTCCTTCAGTTCAAAGACTTCAACAATGATGATACAGCCTAGCCCCAGCTAAAGCGGTTTGACATCCAAGTCAAAGAGATACAAACACAGCATGGGTGACAGTAATGCAACAGTATTATAAACGAACAATTCTTACACGTATAAGAAAACAGGGTCGTGTGTATCTGTTGTGAGAACAAATAATAATTTTGTCTAATATCACTTAGAGTGAACAGACGTTAAATTGAAGACAACAACAACAACAACAACAAATAATAGGCTGTTCAATTTCAAAGAGTACAATAAAAGTAACGGTAAATGTGTTCCATTACCTATGCGGTCGTAGGGGAGCAAAGCATCAGAGACCTCAACTCCTCCAGGGCCCAGTATATTAAGGGCGGTGCCCATCTCCTCTCCATCGCAGCTTTACCTTCCCTGACCATAAAGAGGGCAGGTACCCATTTACAGACTGGTGAACTGGAGGGACTGTACTAAAGCCAAGGCGCGCAAGCGGTCACCCATCCACTTAGTAGCCACGCTCAATGTTGCTTAACCTTAGCTTCGGGAAAACTAGTGCTCCGACCACTGAGCTAGTCCGTACCCAGACAGTGCAATACATGACTGCAAAATGCCTGATAATCGTTGGTAATTTGGACTGGGAAAACGTTCTTTCTGAGACGTTGATAGAGAGTACAGACAGGGCAACGACCTAAAAGACGAAGTATTCGGGTCAGACCACAAAGCAGGTGATAAACTAGAAGAGTTCTTAAGAGTCGAAGAAGATATGAGCGACTGAATCACTAAGATAATTATTCGTGCCTTAGTTCTGTCCACATTAAGAGTAGTCAGACCTTACCGTGGCTGATTTACCCTGGATCTACCCTTTCCCTAACCTACAGGCTTTTCATCTGGTCTGTCCAGCAGGTGGACAAAAAACACGAAAAGTCTTAGGTTCAATTCCACCCCACCCCAACACACACTCACTCTCACTCACACTCTCTGTCTCTGTCTCTCTCTCTCTCTCCTTCTCTCTCTCTCTCTCTCTCTCTCTCCTCTCTCTCTCTCGTGTGTGTCTCTTATATATCTGTAAGGGCGGCTGGGACTGGATGTAAAAAAGCACATGGGTGCTTATTCATTATCCTCGAAATAAAAGAATTTGTCTTTGCCATTTTCATTGTCTGTCTTCCTCTTCTGTTTCTATCGGATTCATTTTTTTAAGGTCAATGTAGCTCCAGACCAAGCAGTTTCGCATCAAAACTAATGCTTACAAAACAGTATGAGTGACAATAATGCATAATAACATGTGAAGCAAATAAGCGTAACTACATTTAGAAGTAGAACAGTTAAAATGCCCTTCCTTTATACAAATAATGCGTAACTACATATAGATAGTACAACAGTTGGAATGCAAACTGTACCTTTACAAAGCGTATGAGTTAACAATAAGACATAAAATGCCTTCCTTTATACAATAATGCGTAACTACTTTAGAAGTAGAACAGTTAAAATGCCCTTCCTTTATACATAATCGTAATATTTAAAGTAACATTCCAAAATCCTTCCTATACAATTGTACGACGTTTAGTGAACATTAAAATTGCCGCTTCTTTAAAATAACTGATAACTGTTTAGTAACGATGAGTGGAACCTTCCAACAAACACGATGTATGAAAAATCCGTTTCTATTCATCACAATTTAAGTTTGTCCCTTCTGGGTGGTTGGATCTGAATGACATGCTACGTGAGTGTGAACAACTCAAAAGAAGTAGTAAAATGTTTCCTTATCATCACATATTAAGCTACCCGGACGTGAAAACACATGAGTCACCAATCCGAATAACAGAAAAAGAAGAAGTCATTCGAGCGCTTTGATTTGTTGCTTTACAAAATTCAGCGCTATATAAATTCCATACATTATTATTATTATTACATATTAATATGTCTTCCCTCTTTTCCAATGCCGCTATTTCAGTCTAAATCAACTTCAGACATATCCCTATAAATGAGTCTCTCTTTACCACTGAAATTCCCCCTCCACCCCTTTTGCTTTACTTCCTTAACCCCGAACCCTTTCCCAAATCCACACATCTGTTCCTTAATGCCCCTCCTCCCCCCTCCTCCTATCTTAATTTTGTCATTCATAGCCAGTGCCATGTCTGGCTTCCTGTGGACATTGCTATGGAGCGGGGTAACGACCTTTCACAGACATCATGGGTAAAGTCTGCAGATGTGGGAGGGGGAAGCAGACGTGAGTGGGGTAGGGGGGGGGGGGACAAACTCTTAAGCAGGCAGCAAGGAAGGGGTGTTATTAACAGCTGCATGGCTGTATGCATTCAGTCTGGCTTTCCTAGGGATGTCATTTATTTTCTGATGTTATGCTGGGTTCGCGGCTTTTTTCTGCCTCCGTTATGAAATGGATTTTTTTTTATGCAGGAAGGTTTTATTTTATTCTTGAAAAACAACGCACAGGTAGTACATGTAAGCTCTTGCAAGAAAAGAAGTCTATGTCATGAACCATAGTCTGACTAGGAGGCACCGTGGTCGAGTGGTTTAGGCGGTCAACTCGTGATCCAGAGGTCGCGGGTTCGATCCTCGCTCGGCTCGGTGTTGTGCCCTTGGGAAAGACACTTTACTCCTATTTTCCTCACTCCACCCAGGTGTACAAGTGGGTACCAGCTCTGCTGGGGAAGTATCTGGCGACAGACTAGCGTCCTGTCACAGGGGTGGTGAAAAACCATCAGTTCGCTTAACGCTACAGAAACCGGGATAAGCTCCGGCTCTATGGGCCTTCTGGCTCGAAAGAACATACTTACTTTATAGTCTGACTACATTCATTTTTAAAAAGTCAATGACTGCTTTGATTTGAATGCAATATCGTCAGCTTGAGTTGTAAACAGCTTCTAATTTGTTGGTGTTGGTTTTCGACAAAGTGACTGCCCAGATATGCCAATCTTGTTTGGCTAGGCTGAAAAAAGTAGTATAAATGAATGAGTGAAAGAACGAATAAAGAAATGATTCTAGGAGAAGAAAAAATAATTGATAACTTCCAGTGCAGAAGAACAGAGAAGAAGCTGACATTTCTAAAGAAATAAATTAATGAATAAATCATACGCGGAATAGTCATAAGTACAATGTGAAACATTTCAAAAGAATACATTAAGGCCAAAAAACGCCAAACAGTTAAAGTGCAGAGCAAAACAATCGATGAACCCCATCGTTCTGCATTGTAATAGCTTGCCAACATTGACAAGACCCTTAATTTGCAAAGTCTTCTTGTTCTTCCACCCCCTTCCTCTCTTCCATGCTAATTCCTGTGTCTGTTCTCTCTGTGCTTTTTCTTACCACGCACTCTGCCTTTAATGCGTGAAGAGATTTTTCCAGCCTTCTGTTTGTTTGCTCTCACCAGAGCTAATGCATTTGTTTGTTATCCATAGCTCCACAACACAATGAATGGCATTGCACCATGGGTAATTTTTAGTTATTGACACGTAATTAATCTGCAATAAAAGGGCTATCCAATAAAATAAAATAAATTGAAAATCCAACAATTCTATGAACAGTTATTGCAGATTGATATGGTCGACTATGATCAGTGACAAACTGAGAAATTGACAAATTTAGCATCGTAATAGGTCATAATGAGGGCTTGTGTATTCTTTAACACGTTTTAAAGAAAAAGGAAACAAATTTACGTTGATATTTCAATACAAGGCAGAATAGTGTATATAGTTTTATAATCAATCAAAATTTCAAAATTGACAAACTGAACTCCACCTACCTAAAATGGCTTCTAGCAGAAAAGTGAATCAGGTGCTAGCCCCATTTCACCAGAGCTAATGCAATTGTTTGTGATCTATTGCTTATATTCACACTGCCAGCATTGCGTCCTTTCTTAATTTCTCTAGGCACTGAGAGTGGTCTTCAGATGCAGAACATTTTGCTCACACGTCAAAATCTGTTCCGCTTTTCGAAATAATAGGCCATTGAACGCCAGTGGGAACGAATAAAAAAATGTACAAGGCTGCATGCACACATGGACCAGATTTTTTTAAACCACGTGAGGGATTATTCCATTACTCTCAAAATAAATGGAAAAAAAACTTTTTAAAATGTTAATGAGATGAAGCAGTGGATGGAATCTAGCCTAGTGGTTAGAGTTTTGTGCTCGCGATTTCAGGGCCCGGGATCGAACCCGGGGTCAAACCACCACCGAGACGCCTGTTCAAGGATATTTTTCCCTGGAGTTACCATCAGTATGGAGTCCACTCCGCCGCCCAGAAAATTCTTTATACGAGACTATAAACGGAATTCCGTGTGTGAAGGCAGGCAGAATATCTTGTGCACTCCTTTCTGCCTGTGGGAAGAGTAGAGACAGTCGTGCCAGTGAGAACGGACAACAAAGAATATCTTTCCAAAAAAAATAAAATGCGTGCATACTTACTGGGTTTTGTCTTTACAATTCATCCCCGAAGTCAAAATGCAGCTACCTTCATGGTAAGCAAAAACGGTCGCATCCGCAAAAAATCTCACCATTGTCATCTCGGAGCTCTAACCAAGGAACAATTGAAAAAAGCCTGAGATTTTTCTTAAAAACATGATCCTGTGTGCATGCAACCATGATTTGAGAACTGGCAACAAAGCAGAAGAAGAAAACCTATAAAAAAAAAACCCAAAAAAGCAAAAACCCAAGTCTACACGAGAGTTGTCCCCAAAACAATCTTCAAAAATATGATAACTCTTGCCAGGAATCTGAACTGTTCACTCACTCACTCATCCCTTGGTCGGGACGACCGTTGGGGTACCCGCACGGACGCTGCAAGTGGACCGCCAAATGGTTCTGTCCTGGGCTGCTTTCAGGAGGTTTGGTACAGTGAGGCCGGTCCACTCCTTGATGTTGGATATCCAGCTTTTGCGTGGTCGTCCCTGCCTCATTGCTCCTTCCACCATTCCCTGCAGGACTGTCTTTGACAGGCTGTTATGCCTTGTTGTGTGGCCAAACCATTTCAGTTTCCTCCGTTTGACTGTATCTAGCAATGGTTCTTGTTTGCCAGCCAGTGTTAGACAAACAAAACCAAAAATCCATTCTGAAATCATCGTTTTTCTTTTAAACAATGGTCCAGGGTGTTTTTTCTTTTTCTCAGACGTATCGGTTGCAGCCAAAATGTTCAGCAAATACACGACCACAAAAACATCATCTTTTTGCCTGTGACAACTGACAAATGAGTCGTAGGGAAACAAACAAAACCAATGTTTGCTAAAATCATACAGGTAATGATGGTAAGAGGAAAGACAGCATTGTGCAAAAGAACGGAGAAGGAGGAGACTGAAGAGGGTTTTTTTTTAATTATTTCCTTGTTAAAGATGAGGTTATTTGTCATCTTGAAGTAAAGTTGAAATAGTGGACGGCTGTGGGGGGGGGGGGGTACAGGAGGGGGAGGGGAGGGTACAGGATGGGGGGTTACAAGGGGGGAGGGGGATGCAGAATGCGCTGTGTATTTTTTTCATTATTTTTCTGTGGAATGATCCAAAGATCAGATATGGTTTCTGGCAGCGTGTCTTGCTTTGCAGGATAGAAGCTTTGGTTTTGGGGGCGGGCGGGGGGGGGGTTGCTCGTTCTGTGTCTGCTCTTCTGTCTTGGTATTTCTCTTTCTCTGTGTCAGTTTCTGTATCTGCCTGTCTGTCTCTGTCTTCTCGACTCTCTTCTCTCGATCTCTCTCCTCTCTCTCTCTCTCTCTCCTCTCTCTCTCCCCTCCATATATATATATAATATATATATATATATATATATAATATATATATATATATATATATAAATAAATTATATAATATATAATGTGTGTGTGTGTGTTTTGTGCACGCGTGTGCGCGATTGTCGTCTCATCCAAAAGACTAGCACCCAGACCACCATCCAGGTTCCAGTGGATTGGGATCAAACCCACAGTTCTCGGTTTCTAGGCAAGAGCATTACCTGTGGACCGCTGATCCATGTGAAGAACAAACTAGGTCTTCTCCTAACCAAACGCACTCACTTCGTACATGTAACAGCATGCAATGGCGATGACCAAACAAATGCTGGAAAATCGATTTTACATACACTTCCAAATATAGCTGGTCAGCAATAGCATCATCTTTACCATCGTCATTGCCTATATGGCATGTTTCTTATGTATTTTTCGTTTGTACATTAAAATGTTCATTTTCTTTTTATACGCATTTTTGTAACCTGGTGATGATAAATTACGCGGAATGGCTGATGACCTCAGCACGGCTTGGTTTTAGTGGTTTAAGGAAAAAGATGATGAAGGTATTTTGTCATGTAATGTTTTGTACGCCTTTTCTATTTCAGATTGACAGTATTATATATTTTAAGGGATAAGATGTGTTGATTTTGAACTTGGGGTGAACGTCATTGGTGCTGTTGAAATTGATGTAAGATGACAGCCCTGATGTGGCTGTCATAGACGGTGGTGCTATAAACGACATGAAATCAAATAAAATGAATTTCTCTTGCTTGTTTTTTAATCAGATCACAAATAGAGAACATCACCCAACTGACCAAGTGGCAGTGCAGGGCTTCTTCAGGCTGGTGACCCAGCGGCATCTTAAGAATCATAACTTCATAAGGACATCGGTTCAGAGGGTGCTGCAGAATGGCTAAAGTATGGCTGTGTGTTGTGAGAGTCGGATCAGCGATGTGAGAACAGCAGCACATGCACATCTAAGATATCTGAACAAAAGATAGGTCCTTAGCGTACATATGATGTGTGTGTGTGTGTGTGCATGTGCGTGCTTGCGCGTGAGTGTATACATTTGAAATTGTAAAAACTATTAATTGTAACTTGTTGCGTGTGTTAGAGTAGGATGAATGCAAGTGCTTTGATTTGTTTTTGCGAGATATAGCGCTATTTATAGTAGTAGTAGTAGTAGTAGTAGTAGTAGTAGTAGTAGTAGTAGTAGTAGTAGTAGTAGTAGTAGTAGTAGTAACCAGCTCAAAGCCAGAGTATTCTCCGCGAGTAACCTCATCGCGGAAAGAACCTAGTCTCAAGAAAACAATGCAATAGATGAAGGCTTTTATGATCCGTCTCAACAACACTCAACACCATTTTGCCGTCATTTTGTCAGTTGCCTTACTAAACTCAGGAAGGGAAATTCAAGGAAAGGGGTCGTGTGCTGCTGGACTTAGCAACACTGATCACTAGTTTCCTCTTGTTTCTGCGTCCACTGGCGTATGTGCACGGAATTCAACACAGATTTTCCCTTCTGTACAGCTCCTTTTTTTCTTTTCTTTTTTTAGGGGAGGGGGGGATGTGTCGGGTCTCTTTTGTTGTTTACGTTTTGGTTTTGTTGGAGTTTGTTTAGTTTTTTTGCTTTTTGTATGTTGTTTGTTTTCTATGGGAAGGGGTTGTATTTTGTCTCTGTCTGCCTGTCTTTCTGCCTGGCTTCTGTCTATTAGTCCCCCTCTCTCTCTCTGGCTCTCTCTCTTCTCTCTCTCTCTCTCTCTCTCTCTCTCTGTCTGTCTCTCTCCCTCTCTGTCTCCCTCTCTCCCAATTACTAGCCTTTGATTTACTGATTGATTACTTTTGCAAAAGAAGTTTCTCCTTTGGGAAGTCAACAACAAAAACAACAATAACAACAACAACACACACATCCTTCGATCAGAGCCATGCAACCTTGGATCCTGTTTACATGGAATAGGAGATGTTCAACCAAACCACATCCCGGCAATGGGTACATTCGAATTAACGCCAGCCGCAGAGATCACCAGCTCTGTGAGATATACACACACCACAAAATAAAACCTAAAAGTAGACGAAAAAAACCCAATCGGCTTAGCCACGTGATAACAAAAGAACGGAAAAGCTGGCGGCTAAAGATTATGAATATCCGTGATAAAGACTTTCTGCATTTAGAATAAGTGTGGTGATAAAAAAAAATGGTATAAAAAAAGAGGATATTTATTAATAACGGATGAAAATATCAATTCCAAAAAAGTGAGATAGATGTACACCACCAACGTTCAAACCTCAAGAGACTTAAAATCAAAATAATTGCATTAAGAGTATTTGCCCATACAACTTTAGGCCAAGTCTTGCCGCCATGTTTGTACTCTCTTCTTACACTCGCTGACAGTGAAGAGAAAGAAAACCAAACTGTCGGCAAAGGGAACAGGAAGACGTGTCTTTTTTTATCCCTGTGATGTGGAGGAAGGGTGGGAGGTGGTCCTTTCTCTGTCAGTCCTTTCATCTGCTTTGTTTGTCCTTGCCTGTCTGCTGGGCTACCTGTTTGTCTTGTGGGGGTTTTATTTTACTTTTTCTTCTGTCTCGTTCCTCGGCTACAGCTCCGAGGTTCACCAATGGTGAGATTTTGCGTGCGCGACCGATTTTGCCCACCGTTAAGGTACCCGCAATCCAGCATGGGGGTGGTGTCTAAAACAGGACACCAGAGTGCATGTGTGTATTTTTTAAACTTTGTCCTCTTTTCCTACCGGCATGATATATGGCCTACTCTTCGAAAGGTTGGAAAGGTTTAGCATGTCAGCAAGATGTTTTTCGTGTGTTTACTACACTCGGGACCTCAGTTTATAGTATCATGTGAAGAACTATCAGCGGGGTAGGATCGGTACTGATGCTACCTCCAGGGTAATCCTCTACAACGGATGCCTCGATGGTGGCTCGAACCCAGGCAGTTAGATAAAGAGCACAACGCTCTAACCACTAGGCTATCCCCCACCCTATCCCCCGGGACCCCATCCCCCACCCCCGCCTTTCCTTGTCAGCAAGTTGATCAGAAAGCCATATTCTGCTTTTAAGGGGAGGGGGGGGGGGTCCCTGTCTATCCTCTCCATCCACTTTGTATGTACACACGTGCCTGCCTTCCGGTCTACATGTCTGTATTGGGGTGCTTTTCTTTCTTTTGGCTTTTCTGTCATCTTTTCCTTTCTTATTATTCTCCCCAGTTTTCTAATGTTTCCCTTTCTTTTTTTTTCCCTGTGGGTGTTTCACTTTTTGTTATTATTTTTTGTTTCCTTTTATTTATTTCCTTTCCTAATCTGTGTCAGAACAAGATAGCTCAGCAGCCAGAGCACTCGCCCTCCCCAAGCTAAGATTGAGCAATGATGAGTTCAGTCACCTAGTGGCTGAGTGACTGTTTGTGCTCCTGGGTTCTGTACTGTTCCCCTAGTTCCCCCAGCTGTAAGTGGGTACCTGCCCTCTTTAGAGACAGGGAGGTTAAAAGCAGCGAGGGAGAGGAGATGGGTGCCGCCCTCAATATGCTGGCCCCTAGAGAAGCTGAGGTTTCTGATCCCTTGCTCTCTCCAACGACTGCAAAGGTTATGTTACGCCTTTACCTCAATTTATGTCTATTCCTTTTTCTGTCTTATTCTTTTGTCTGCATTCTCTTCTAAGTTAATCTATCTTTATTTTCTTTAGTATTCATTACCTCTATAGCTCTTGGCATTAGTTTTCCTACTGGTTATTTCTTTCTCTTTCTTTCTAATTTCCCCCTTCCTTTCTTCCAATCTTTTTTTATATTTTTCAAGGTTTCTTTTTCAAAGTTTTTTCAGTACTTAGCTTTATCTTTTCACATTTTATTTTTTTTTTTTTTATTTACTTCGTACTTTTACATGCACTTTTCACGTGCTTTCAAGGCTTTCTCTTCTTTTTTTTACAAATTCCTTCCTTTCCTTCTTTTTGCTGTCTTTTGAATAAATATTCCTTCAATCCTTTGTGCTGTTCATTCTT
>CM054141.1:55870654-55878154 GCA_028751875.1 Rapana venosa
ACAGAAAGAGAGGAAGAGTTCAAAAATCATGTTTCCGGAGCCTCTTAGTGCAGAGAATCGAAACTAGGGAGGTTTTATCTGTTCAAGATCTGCATGCATTTTTAGGCTGTTTTGCCTAAAAGCTTTGTTCGATTTGACACTTTTAAAAAAAAACACTGAATCAACCGGTTTTATCTCGTTCCTCTCCTCTCTTCTCTCTCTCTTTTCTCTCTACTCTTTCTCTCTCTCCTCTCTCTCCTCTCTTTCTACTCGTCTCTCTCTCCTCTCTCTCTCTCTCTCTCTCTCTCTCTCTCTCTCTCTCTCTCTCTCTCTCTCTCTCTCTCTCTCTCTCTCTCTCTCTGTTGCATAGCAGTGAGTTGTAATTTTTACTTACTGACTTAATCAATATCTATCAGTATCAGATTAACAATTTTGTCATTTTTTATGTGTGCTTACTGCAACTTTCTAGGGCTCGAAAACCTATCTTGTTTTAATCCTGCTCTAACCTCCTTTACCATTTTAAAACCCTGTTCATTTATTTTACATTCATTTTATTTTATTCTTTTAGTTCGAGGATAACGGAATAAGCATTCGTGTGCTATTTTACATTCAGTCCTCGTGTGTATACAGTTTTGTACATTTTGTTATTTTGCAATCTTTGTCACCAGTTCCCACATTGGACTACACGCGGTAGTCTACTTGTTAATCTTTTACCTGTGACTGTAAACCAAGGTATCGCGAGCCAACTATGTATCAGTGAAAAATAAAGGGCCCTTAACTGAAGCAGAGTTATTCTTTTTTTATATATTTCTGCACAGTTCAAGCAGACAGAAAACTTTGAAGAATGGTGGATAAAACGTGGATAGCGCCGAAACTGTTTTCCCATGGGAAGCATCCGAAAGTAGCCCCAAAATGTAGATGAACCTTCTGCGGTTACCAATACTGTATAAAACAACATACTAAACAAGTAATATCAACAGCTCTTAGATGTTCCCCTTAAAGACATGGAAACACTCTTAAATATGGATTCTTCCTTGCATGTTTTCACAACTGAACCACACCATGTTTCATCATCTTGGTAGAGTCGAAGCGTTGAATACTGCATCTGAAGGCTTCGGTGATTATCTCTCTATAGAATCTTCTTCTTTGTGGTGGAGTTAAAAACGAACTTTGATAAAAGGCATTGTTCCTTAAGAGGACAGACAGGCAGACAGGCAGACAGACAGACAGACAGATAATGAAAGTTTGAGAGGAGAGAGAAAAGGAGTAACACAAAGGACAACACACACACACACACACACACACACACACACACACACACACACACACACACACACACACACAAGGCAAATAGGCAGAGAAAAAAATAAACAGACACAGACACAGATGATGCAGGATGAGCAAGAGCAGATGGTAGGAAAGAGGCTATGTCAGAGGTTTGGGGAGAAAGGGGGATAGGAAAGGGGGACGATAGAGGGGGGGGGGGGGGGGGGGGGGTAGAGATAAGCTGCTTTCTGCAAACTTTAACAACCTCCCTGAGGACAAGACGTTGTATGGATCGTGCATCCTTTGTTGATGATGCAGTCATTACTTGCTGCGCTGCGCTCGTAAGCGTGTGCACTCACGCTTGCAAGCGCATGCCGGGGAACATAATTGAGTACACGCGCGCGCGTGTGTGCGTGTGTGTGTGTGTGTGTGTGTCTGTGGTGTCTGTGTGTCTGTGTGTGTGTGTGTGTGTGTCTGTTTGTCTGTCTGTGTCTGTGTGTGTCTGTGTGTGTCTGTGTGTGTGTGTGTGCGTGTGTGTGTATGTGTGGTGTGGGTGTGTGTAAGTGTGTAAGTGTGTGTGTATGTGTCTGTGTGTCGGTGTGTGTAAATGTGTGTGTGTGTATGTCGAAAAATACATTTACAAATCAAGTTCTTTTAACTATCATCATCACCAAAGTTTCCTTCACAAATATCAGCTTTTCCAAGATCATAATCGTTATCAATACAAACTACAACAGACAAGCCCAAAAAAGAGAAAATGAATATGAACGGATCGGTTTATATCGCCTTTCGCATACCTTTCTCCTACTTATCTTCAATAGTCCTACAACTGATTTATCTGACGCACCATCTTATCTTCCAAGGGAACAAAACTCGTTCTGAAGCTATGACGCTTCAAAAGCCGACAGGTTGGTTGGGGGGGGGGGGGGGTTGTAAAATACGTTTTCTGTCAATTATTTATTTCCTGTTACATTCAGTATTTCTCAGTAATCTTCATGAAACGTGGAAAAGAGTTTTCATTAAAAAGTTTTGATGGAAATTTTTATATTTTTTGTAAGGTTCTTGCTTTTATATAAATCAACACAAATAATTCAAAAACAAAGCCCCTTCATTGCATCATGGGAATGGCCCTTCTAAAGGTAAAAAGGTAAAGGTGTCCCATAACCTATAATTATGGTCGTAGGGGAGTGAAGTATCAGAACTCAGCTTCTCCGGGGGCCAGCATATTGAGGGTGGCGCCCATCTCCTCTCCCTCGCTGCTTTATCTTCCCTGACCCTAAAGAGGCCAGGTACCCATTTACAGCTGGGTGAACTAGGGAACTGTGCTGAAGCCAAGGCGCGCAAACAGTCATCCTTCCAATTTGTAACCACGCTCGATGCTTTTGAACTTTGGCTTGGGGAAAGCGAGTGCTCTGACCACTGAGCTATCCCGACCCCAATGGTCCTTCTAGACACCTTTTACATGCAGACAACAGGGGATGAATGGTTCCTGAACAACATTGGGATTAGTTTTAGATTTCAAAAGTATCGATTGTCTCTGAAGTAGTTACTCGGGGAGCTCTTTTTTCCCATTGTTACCGAATTAATGAAGAAAGTAGAATCGGATTGCTCGAAAGCGAGCATTTGGATATGGAAGGAGGGATGGGGGAAGGTGATTATTTTTTCAATTTTGCTTAAACTCATCTTTTAAGGAAACAGACCAAAGAAAAAATTCTAAACAGTTGCATTTTTTCGCATGAAGAACATTCTACTCACCCGAGAAGGATGCTGGGAGCTTTAGTATAAACAGCATTCCAACCTTCTGGACATTTTCTGCTAGAAATGTCTTCTTTTCTATAACTGTTTGTTTCTGTCTTTTCCTTACCATTCTATCATCTTTCTTGCTTATTTTCTGCTTTCCCAGTCCGATATCTTGCCTTTTTGCGAGTAAATCTTACCAATATTTTCTATTTAAAATATGTATATATATATTAAGATATTTTGTCTATATTATTTTGTTATGGTGACCAGGTAGTGATGGTGTCAACACTGGGAAGGGCTCAGGATGTCCATTCTGCAGGGTTATTTTCCCATATGGCATTTTCGGTTGTTGTTGTTTTTTACATTGAAGTGATCGTTATCCTTTCTACGCTTTTAATGTAACCTGGGGATGATAAATCAAGCATAATTTAATTGACCTTATGAAAGAAAATGATTTCGGTACTCTGTCATTTAATGGGTTTGGGGCTATTTAGCTTGACAGTGTTGGCTATTACGAGGGACTATGGCGTGTTAATTTTGAACTTGAGGTGAATGCTCTTGTGGTTGTTAAATTTGAATATGATGACAGCATAGCATATTCAACTTTCACCCATCTACACCGAGCGTGCTTACCTTGGCTTCAGTACAGTCCCCCAGTTCACCCAGCCCTCAATATGCTGGCCCTAGAGAAGCTGATCTCCGTGGTTAATGGAGCTATAAACAACACGAAATTAAATGAAACTTTACTCTCCTTTTGTTTCGTTTCTTTTCTAGTCAACAAGCAAATATTCTGAAACGTCTTTTGAAAAGTGTGCATAGTGCAAAATGAAACTACTCCTTAAATTTCACCGCATGCACTCAAAGCCACCTTAAATGTTATTCTGAACCACTAACATCACCTCTCTCCTGCTTCTCCCTCTATCTGACATGCCAAAATTATTCTAGGATTTTCTGGAAATCCGTTTTGTTAATTTTTCAAGCGAAGCAATTCATGACTTTTTTTAAAAACAATCTTGTGTACAACAGACAAGACGATGTCTTCGACCATGAATATCCCCTGCGTTGAATTCAGGCTCTAAGCAAAAGTAGCGAAAAAGCCTAGGACAACGATGTTCTCGATACAGTTCAAGTTCTTTAACGTTTACTGAAATGAATAGAAGTTTTGCACATGCTTTTAGGCGTTTGGTTTGTTTGATATTTTGTTTCGTTCTAGCATAGAGTTGTTGTTGTTTTTCATTGCCCATTTCACTTTTGATAATAATCAAGGGGTCTTTGGGACTCATCCTTCCTGCTTTTAAGGAACTAGACCTGAAATAATGTTCAAGCTTGTAGGATTTCTTGAAGTTTTCGTAAGACTTCCATGGCATTCCAATTGGAGAGCCGTCTGCTTCGTTGGTTATTTGTTTTATTATCAAGTGGGTGGGTGATAAGATTGATGGGAAGACTCTCTGTAAGCTGGCCTTTGTAGTAGCATTCTGCGCCTGCAACATCACACAGGTTTCTGGTTTTTATACTTATGTTCAAGTGCACGCTGCGATATTAAATATCTGTTACCTTTAAAAAAGACAAGATTGATGAGAATAGGATAATTGGTTGGTTGGTTGGTTGGTTGGTTGGTTGGTTGGTTGATTGGTTGGTTGGTTGGTTGGTTGGCTGGCTGATTGGTTGGTGGTTGGTTGGTTGGTGGTTGGTTGGTGTGGTTGGTTGGTTGGTTGGTTGGTTGGTTGGTTGGTTGGTTGGTTGGTTGGCTGATTGGTTGGTTGGTTGGTTGGCTGGATGGCTGGATGGCTGGCGGGCTAGGTGGTGCATTGTGAATCTGACAATCCTTCAGATGAGACTGTAAACAGAGGCCCCTGTGCGAAGACAAATAGAACATCTTGAGTACACGTTAAAACCATTTCTGCTCTTTTTTTTTAGAAGAGTAGGCCATTCGTGCTTGTAAAAACAGATGACATTTTTTTAAACCTCATGTATTGTTGTGTCGTGTGTATACATCATCCCCAGACATTATAAACAGGAATGTGGCTGTCTTAATGCTAAGTACCCCAAAAAATGGTCGTTTTCTTTAATTTTTTCTTGATGAAAATGTTGGAAGCTTAATCATGATTTTATTTATTGATGAATCACGTACCAACCATGACAACAAGGGCAGCAGCAACAACAGGGCAATAAGTATATGTTATGGTCAACCACATCATCAACATAATACATCGGCCAAGATATTGTCATGGTGACAATAATAATCAATTAACAAAAAGAAAACAGCATTAACGTTTGACATTGATTTTATGATAAAAGACTGAAGAGAACAACATGGTTTCTGACGAAAATGAAACTAAGGGAAATCCCTTTTCCCTCTATCCATCCAAAAGTCCTTTGGATGAGACTGACCGAGGTCCTGTGTGTGAACGCACGCAGAACATCTTGCGCTCACGTTAAAACCTGTTCTGCATTTTGACGAGTGGGCCATTGTGTGCCGGTGGGAACGGATGACAACATTTTAAAAACTGCGTATAAACGTGGACTGGATTTTTTTAAAGCACAATAAAATGCTTATTTCATTATCCTGGAAGTTAAATCAAAAGAATAAAAAGAAAAAGAAACAAACAAAAAACAAAACAACCAGAAAAGAAATAGATAAATAAACAAACTGAGTAATACACAACACAAACACTAGACACACAAAAACAAACCGTGATGAATTCGATTCCTTTTCCACACAACCAAAATCACCCAACAAACAAACAAACAAACTAAACAAACAAAAGGGCCACAAGAGACGTGAAAATAGCCACAGACATGCTGTGCCATTCAAAGATAAAGAGTCATATTTTAGGCACATACACATACATGCACTCCCCACACACACACACACATACATACACACACACACACACACACACACACACACACACACACACACACACACACACACACACACACACACACACACACACGTTTTATGATTTTCTATTTTTAATTCTTAAAACATTTTTTATTTAAATGTGTGTGTGGACGTGAGCGCGCACGCGCGCAGGTGGGTATGAGTATGTGTGTGCGTGTATATGTATATGTGGTAATTTGTATTTTCAATGTATTTCCTTATCGATTTTCCTTTTTTTACTGGTTTAATGTAATGGTAAATGATGCAATAATGTAGTATCTTAGTATGATCATTACGAAGTTTGTTCTTAGATAGATTGCTTGATGAAAAAAAGCAAATGCATTGCTTATTCAATGTACCATCTGGAAATAAAATTTTGACTTGACTTGACTTGACACACACAACCACAAATACACACACGCGTGCGCGCGTGCGTACACACACATACACACATGTACACACATAGAGAGAGAGGGACTCGGAGAGAGAGGGAGAGAAAGACAGACAGACAGAAGCAGAGACAGAGTGAGAGACAGACAGACAGAGGCAGTGACAGAGAGACAGAGACAGAGAGACAGACAGACAGACAGAGGCAGTGACAGAGAGACAGAGACAGAGAGAGAGACAGAGAGACAGAGACAGAGAGAGAGAGACAGAGAGAGACTGACTCGGAGAGAGAGACAGACAGAGAGAGAGAGAGACAGAGAGAGACAGAGACACAGAGAGAGAGAGACACAGATAGAGAGAGAGTGATAGAGAGACACACACACACAGATAGAGAGAGAGCAGATATATAGAGCAACGTAACATTCTGTGACCGGCAAACAGATGGTTCATATAATGAATGGACACCGACTTTTCACATGATTGGTTAGCTGTCGCACATATTTCACCCTGAGAACTTGGAGGATAATGAGGAAGGAGGAGGGGGTAGGGTGGGGTGGGGGAGGGAAGGGGAGGGTAGGGTATAGTGGTCAATGATTTATAGCCGGAAGGGTACCTCGGGTAAGCTCATCAATGCCTGGTGTATTGAAAAATAAATGATATTAACAAACACAGACAGACTGACAGACAGCGAGATGGGAGAGAGGGGAAAGAGAGGATAGAGAGAGACGGGATGATGAGAGAGAGAGAGAGAGGAAGTGGGGTAGAAAGAGAGAGAGTGAGAGAGAAAGAGAGAGTGAACGGATGCTGAGAGAGAGGGAGAGAGAGAGGGGGAGAGAGGGGGGGAGGAGAAAAAGAGAGTAGAGAGAGAGAAAGATGGAGGGAGAGAGAGAGAGAGAGAGGGAGGGAGAGAGAGAGAGAGAAAGAGAGAGAGAAGGAGAGAGAGAGAACACGAACTCGAATGATTTATTCACAAAAAGGCCATTGGCCCATACATGAAGGGGGTTGCCAAACTGCTTAGTATTTTGGTGGGGGTAAAAGCAATAGTAACGACAAAATGTTACTGTATAACAAAAAGTCAGCTACAAAAATATGACTTTGGATAACATCTCTTTTATTCTGAAAGCTTTACACAAATATAAAGTGAGGCTGAGAGAGAGAGAGAGAGAGAATAAGAGAGAAAGGGAAAGAGAAAGGGAGACAGAGTGAGGGATAGAGAGGAAAAGAGAGAGGGAGATGGGGAGAGA
>CM054141.1:55883154-55918154 GCA_028751875.1 Rapana venosa
TACTTCCTCCGGCACCTCAGTCTTTCTTCCTTCTTGGTAACAATTTCTATCAGCATCCACTCCATTATTGTTAAGGATACTGTTTTAAAAAGTGAGTTTATTTTTTTCTGAACATTATTTTGGGTGTCTGTATCTATCAGGCTTGGTATCAAAATGCTGCATGAGAAAGTGCGTGGTACAGTCCTCATACATAACACAGCTGTTTCTGTAAACTATCTTTAATCAGAAGACATTCCATTACCTAAACATGCAAGAACAAAGGACAGGGAATCGACTCATACAAGTCCCTTTCTGTCTTCGCTTCTAGGACACCCCCCAACCTTTTCTGGGCTTAGAACTTGACCCTGACCTTCGACACCACAAAGAAATGAGCATGCTTTCACGTCATCAATCAACACACTTCCTGTCATTCTGCTGGTGAGCGGAAGTAATGGTGGCGACCGTGTAGACACGTTCATTTCCGTTTCCGAGCATTCTAGGACAATGGGAAACAACAGCGGAAAGGCAACTCATTGATTTAGAGGAAAAAGCACTGTTTATGGACAATTGTAACATTTTTCCTGTAGCATCTATGTTACATAGGAGCTGAACTGATACTGAACGGTGGAAGCAAAACCAGTTCCTGCTGGTCAGATTCTAGAACTCTCTTTCTCTGACAGTGATTTTAGTTATTGGTCAGTCCTTTTTCTTCCTGGTCAGTGGCACAAGAACTTTCTTAAGTCAAGGCCATTTGCAGATCTTTGTTTTCTTAAGGACAAGGTTATGTTGGCCATAATTATGTTACAGGATGTAGCTGATATTGAATTTTATTTTTCATTGGTTATTTGGCTGTAGTTGTCTTTCTAAAGTATGTAATTGGTGTGTGTGTGTGGGGGGGGGGTGTGATAGAGAAAGAGAGAGAGATTGTGCATGTGTGCATATGTGTGTATTTGTGTGTCTCATTGTTGCTGTTGTTGCTATTGCTAACAATGGGAAACTCCCATGTGTAGTTTTAGCATGCACGCACGCATACCCACAAACACACATTAGCGCTAGCATGTCATGTAACACAACAGCAGCAACGAAACAATATTCATAAAAATTGCAAAGAAAGCCACATGAAAATTCTTTCACATGTCACAAGCATTGTTAATTCCTTAATGAGATTTTCAACGACAGGAGGCGGGATCCTCCACTTCAGCAGCATTAATGGCCATTGTCAGCCCAGGCCATCGCTCAGGCCATGTTTATGTGCTTCCATGGGAATGTGAGGGGGAGGAGAAGGACCAGCTAAAAGCCGCGGGTAAAATGGTTTGCTCAATGGTGGAACTGGTGACCGAAAAATAGTTCATGATGAACTTATATGAAAGATTTTTCAGTTGTGATTATTTTGTTGCACATAACGAAGCATCATCTTAAGAGATTATGCATGCGTGCAAACAGGTATGTGAGCATGCATTCGCGTACATGCACACACGCATGTGGACACACACACATACACATGCACACACACAACACACATACACAGTGGTGAACAGACAGATAGACTAGACTAATCACAGAGTGCAGAAAATGTCTCCTGGTGCACAATAGCCATGGTCACAAAGTAGGCCTGTTATATCCAGAAGTTATAAGGAAGATTGATGAGTGGGTCATGGCTGACTAGTAAGAAAGGAACCAATCTTCAAACAGGTAGATCTGAAATAAAATACTATTGACAGGATGGTAAACAAAACGAGCAGGTAGAGCATTCCATTGCGATGAAGCTTAGAAGGAGAAAAAGGGGGTGGCTGTATCTGATCCCGTTAAGGAACTGTACATTTTCATCATACAGGTATAAAATGAACACGAAAACTGGCCAAATCAGAAGTACTTTAGAAAGAACTCACCAAAAATATGATGGAATCTTGTCATTTAAAGCAAGAGAGATTTAAAACGAGAGAGTAAATGAACATAGCTTTCAATACTCTTTGTTAACAACACATATTACCAGGTTTGTTGTCTGGGACACGTTTTTGTTCAAATGCTTTACTCTTGTTTGTGTGTTTGTTGGTTTCTTTGGTTTGGTGGTTTGGTTTGCTTTGCTTTGCTTTGGAGCTTTTTCTTTTATGTCGTTGACAAGTCGACCTGCGCAAGTGGAGTCTGGAAAAGCTCATCCCAGTCTTCCTGGCTAGCAGATTAGGTACATGCTGGGTATGTTCATGTTACTCAGACCACCTGGCAGGCTACCACATCCCGTATATTTTTTTTGCAATTTTTTCAAATGTTTTTTGTTCGTTCTTGGGCTAGAGCTCCGAGGTTTACCAATGGTAAGATTTTATCCATGCGATATTTTTTGCCCACAGTTAAGGTAGCCACATTCTGACTTCAGAAATGATGTCTAAACACGATACCAGTGCGCATGCGCTTTTAAAATAGTCATCCGTTCCTACGGGCAGAAAATGGCCGACATTTTTCGAAAGGTGGAATGGGTTTTAACGAGTGCGAAAGGTGTTCTACGTGTCTACACACTCGAAACCTCGGTTGATAGTCCCATCCTTAAGACTTTCAAGGAGTGAAGTTGGTATCGATGTTAACTCCACGAGAGAAATCCCCTTGACTGGGTGCCTCCGTGGTGGCTCGACTCCGATAGGTCAGATCACAAACGCAATGCTCTGACCAAGAAGCTAGTACCGCCTTCTTCACGTAGGTTTTAAAACATTATCCCTGCATTTGCAAACAGGACACTGGCCTGTAGTCTCAGGCAAAAGGACTTTCAAGGCAAAGGAGCCAGTGCTCTGGGTTGAGGTTTTGATGTTGTTTTTATTTGCTTGTTTTTTTTTTGGGGTGAGAGGAGAGAAAAACACTTCGAAGTTAGGTAGCTTGACAGCAAGTTCAGGCCAAGCCTTCAAATCACTAAGTTAAGATCATGGCTAGGAAATTCTTTTACCTCTGAGCTGTTCCGCCCCATAACAGGTCAATACACACGTAGGGATGGGGGGGGGGGGGAGATGTGTCCACGGTGACGGGTGCCACTCCATCAGTGCAATGTCAGGCTTAACCGCCCTCTGTTTTTCTGCTTTGTTGCTTCTGATGGCTCAAGTGGCAGAAAGAGATGGCATGGTGTAGGAACAGGGGGGGGGGGGATGTTTGCTTTTCAATTAGCAGCTCTCTCTCACACACACATATCTAATAATTATGGTTTAACTCTCTCTCTCATCTAATAATCACGGTTTAACGACGTGCCTTGACAGTGATTCCCAGTTGTGATAAATGAGACAATGCATATTTTTAGGTGACCCCCAGAGCGTTAAGCTGCGAAACGCCCAACAACAACACAGAAGCAGCAGCAACAGCAACAACAACAACAATAACAGCAACACCAAAAATAATATTTGTATTAGCTAAAAACATTATCCCAAAACGGAAAAGAATATGAAGAAAACGATGCGATAACCAAATGAAGACCAAAATGATACACGGCTAAGATTCACTTTCAACTTGGTGAACAGCTTTAGAAATCAGCACTAGTTTCGTTTTGCTGCACTGAAGAAACAGCAGAGAATCTACCTCATAACACACACACACGCACACACACAAAAGAAAACACACAACACACATACACGCATGCGCGCACGCGTGCATGTGTGTGTGTGTGACAGACACCCACAAACAGACAGATACACACACACATACACACGCGCGCGCGCGCGCGCTGATAGATACACAGAAAAAGACAGAGATAGAAGACGAGAATCCAGAAAGACAGACACAGACTGGGACATACAGACACAGGTACAGAGAGACAGACATATGGAAGACAGACAGACAGACTGAGACAGAGAGAAACACTACGATTAGAGCAAAGGCAGACAGAAACAAACGCAGAAGACAGAACGACACAGACAGAGACACAAACAGACAACACAGACACCCAAACGATCGAAAACTTCACTCCAAAACTGGACAGAGGGCTCCCTGAAGAAAAGTGACCGACAGTTGCCGAAAAAAACCGAGATTTGCCGAGCACAGCAGCGGTGCCACTCAATCAGTGCAATGTCAGGCTCAACCGCCCTCCCTAGCTTTTTCTTTCTTTCTTTCTGCTCGGTCTCTTCTGACAGTCTGGGTGACACGAAGGACTGTCCTGCTTGTCAATGGACTGCCTCGGAGATGGCTGAGACAGTGAAGGGATGTCCTGGCTGTCAATGACCTGTCCTGGAGATGGTAAAGACTTGGCACTTCTCTCTGGCCTCCTTCAGCCTAACCTAGGACATCTTAGCTGGGTTTTTTGTTGTTGTTGGATTTTGAGCACCCTGGAGGTCACCCAGAGTATGTACTCTGTTATGCCGCCTTATTCATCACACAGTAAGTACACACTAGGATGAGACGTTTTGAATAGGTTTTTTAAGAAACACATAGCTGTTTAGGCAGCAGTATTTCTGACTTAAGGGGATCTTCTTTTAAGTGGCGAGTGCTGGTTCACAATGTTATACTAAGTGTGTATTGTGTATAGTTACAATCTTAACATCAATGTTTCAAAGCATAGCACCAGTTTGATGCAGGCCTCAACACTTGGCCTAATGTTGATAACTTATAAAACCTTTTGGCATGGGACAGCTAATGGCATGATATCTTCCCTTCCTTTCGGAAACCTCTGTCAAGTATCTTGTGGTTTGGTTATCATCATCATAGTTTTTCCATGGCTATGCAAGAAGTTCTGTGGATTTCTATGTCTGGGATGTCTTTCTTCTACGTGCTCTACTCTTTCTCCTTCATCATTATGTTCTCTGTCTCTGTCTCTGTCTTTGCTCTCTCTTTCTTATGAACGTCATCAAATTTCTTGTTCTGCTGATTATAACATCTCTTCTCAAGCAAACAGACACACTTCTTCTCTACTTTACTGTCCAGGGAATAGGGTTTCACAGCACTCCTTAAACATCTTTTTTTGCAGTGTTCCACGAACAATAGTTTAAAGAGTAAGGCATTTTCTGACTGATGTAAGTTAGCATAAGTTTTGTGATGGTTTGGGGTTTTTTGTTGTTGTTGTGGGGGTCTTTTTACTACAAATAATTTTCATTTTTGATGTCTCAGATATTTGGTTTTCATCTCCCATTTTAAGTGTTTGTTTTGAGGTTTTTCCACTAGAGTGACAGTCCTGGTTTTACACATTAAGTGATGTTGATACACTAAAGAATATTATGGAGTTTTTCCTACGTGCAGTTTCACAGTATACTGTGTGCTTTGTCTGAACTATAACAGCTGATCAGTCATGTGAATCAAGCATAAAAAGTATGTGGATTGAAATGGAGTCTTCTTCGCCGTCAGTCACCAATGCTGATGTGTAAGGACTGTAGGACAGTAACACTTGATCTTCTATCTTCTTTTTTTTAACACGTTTTGTAATCTAAAGAGGTTCGGTCAAGTAGATAAAATGGCTGATGTTCCCAGCACTGACCATCGCGTGTGGTTTTAGTGATTAAATTGTTTCAAAAATACACACACATACACACACTCACACGTGCGCACGTACGCACGCACGCACATACGCATGTGCAAATACACACACACACAGAATGCAGCTTCTTCAGAAAGGATTTAAATGCATATTTTCAAATCAAGATAATTAGATCACAGAGTAGGGGAGAATCAACCAGCCAAGCTGAAAAATAATGGGAAGGAAGAAACAGCGGGGAGATAACTATGCAGCTAATTGGCAAGCAACCCCCCCCCCCCCCCCCCCATCCCACCCCCACCCCAGACTTCATCTCCTTCTGCTACCCGAAACACCAGAAGCAACACAGCAGAAAAACAGAAGGCGGTTTAATCCTGACATTGCAGTGATGGATTGGCAGCGTCACCGTGAGCACATTTCTTCCCCTCTAAATCTTTATTGGCCTGTCCTGGGGCGGAATAGCTCAGAGGTGAAAGTGTCGTCTCCTAGCCATGATCTAAACTGTCTGTCTGATATCATGGCTTTCTTTCTGTATGTGATCTCTTTTTCTCTCTATCTTGGAATGTTCCTCAATTTGAACTGGGTTTTTTTCTTGTGTCTTTCGATAAAATTTATTCGTATCAACGTGCCTGTCAGTATTGAAATTGCTCCTCATGGGACGATGATAACGTTTTTTTGACTTGACTTGACTCTTCTGATGCTTAAGCTCTTCTCCAGAGACGACTTTTCTCCCACGAGTGATGACTCTGGTTCCCACTCTGCTCCCCTGTACGTCTGTTGCCTGAGACTTAACCTGATATCCGTTTGTAAATGTATGCATCCGTAATGTTTTGGTAAAAAAGATAAATGTGCCCCATAACCTGTGTGGTCGTAGGGGAGCAAGGCATCAGAGACCTCAACTTCTCCAGGGGCCAGCATATTGAGGGCGGCACTCATCTCCTCTCCCTCGCTGCTTTACCTTCCATGACCCTGAAGAGGGAAGGTACCCATTTACAGCTGGGTGAACTGGAGGACTGTACTGAAGCCAAGGCGTGCAAATGGTCACCCATCCACTTGGTGCTTTATGCTACTTAACCTTAACTTGGGTAAATCGAGTGCTCTGACCACTGAAATATCTCGTCGCTAATATCTTGAGCCCTCGTGAAAAAAAGCATTCTTTTTGTTGCAGAATAGCCGGCCAGCGTTGAAAACCTACATACAGGATAATGTAGATGACCCGAACATACCCAGCATGTTGTTGAGTAATTTTGCTACCTGGAAAGACTGAGATGAGTTTTTGCCAGACTTGACTTGTTAGGCCAGGTTGCAATGAGTGGTATGCGAATGCAGTGGCCAGCGGGGATTTGTGAGGGTTGGGTCAGAACAGGAAAAGAGATGCTCGGTGAATAGGTAGCGAAAGCTTCACCGGGGATGTTTGGTGTTGTTGGTTTTGGTGGTGGTGGTGGTGGTGGTGGTGGTGGTGTGTGTTGTTGTTGTTGTTGTTGTTGTTGTTGTTCGACGGCTAGAGCTCTGAGGTTCACGATTGGTGAGGTTTTGCGTATGTAACCGGTTTTGTCCAGGAGGAAGGTAGCCGGATTCTGACTTCGGGGATGATGACTAAGCACAATATCGGTGTTAATGCGTTTTGGTTTTTTTAGTTTGTCATTCCTTCTTTCTGTGACTCAGTGCGCTACTCTTCCAAAAGACGGAACGAGTTTTAACGTGTGCACACGATGTTCAGCGCGAGTTCACACACTCGACCTCGGGTTATAATCTTACCCGGTAGACTTTTGGTGAGTGGAGTCTGTACTGATGTTAACTATCTATCTATCTATCTGTCCCGTAGTCTGACGACCGTGGGGGTACCCTCAAAGACTCAACAACCAGTTCCCTCCATTCCTCTCTCTGTTCTGCCTTTCTCAGGGTTTTGTTATCTACAGGAGGAAAATCCGCTTGAACAGGTGCCTCGATGGTGGCCCGAACCTTGGCCATCAGATCACCAGTGCAATGCTGTAACCATTAGACCATCAGACTTTTGGATGAGACGACAAACCGAGGTTCTGTGTGTTACACATATTTAGCGCACGTAAAAGAACCCACAGCAACTAGGGAGTTGTCCTTGGCAGGATTCTGTAGAAAAAAGTTACTGTGATAGGGTGTAAAATACAGTTGCAGACAGGGGGGAAAATAAAATAAAGGGTGGCGCTGCTCTTGTCGCGACGCACATTCCTTGAGGAGAGCACCCCGAATTTCACGCAGAGAAATCTGCCGTGACTTAAAGTGGTATACAATACAATACAATATATTGACCCCTTCCTCCCCACCCCTGTTTCACAGGTTTGAAACTATGAGTTAAGATAAAAGTGTGCGTGTGTAGTATTGACAGGAAACATAAGTAGCCAGTCAGTATTAATGAAACATTTTGAAAGTCTTGTATTCATTTTCATTAATAATAAAATGCCATCATGAAAGTCTTGTGAGCTGGCAAGAACTAGGAAGACAAAACGATGCTACTTTCTGGATCAGTGATTATTTGAACATACTTCCTGATTAAAAATAACTAGTTTTACCTTATTTAAGATCTGCCATTAGCTCACAAGGAAGGCTACTGTCACATTAATTGCAAAATGATTTAAGTTGGGTTTTTTATAACAGAGGTAAACTTACATAACACACCTCTGTGACCACTTAAAAACATACAAAAAAATAAAGATTTGTTTTCAACAAAAACTTGTTCCAGACAAGATACTCGGTAAACTATTATGCTGGCAAAGAGCAGTAATAATAATAATAATAATAATAATAATAAAATAATAATATAATATATATTATATTATGGAATTTATATAGAGCTGATCTTGTAAAGCAAACAAATGGAAGCTTAAGCTATTTCCTTTGCTTCCCCACTTCAATGGGTTTTTTAATTTCAAAACATCTGTTTGTGTGTTCCTTTTATCAAAACGCCTCCTGCACTCTTAACGTCGGTATTCAACAAGTACCTGTGGTATGAAATTCCCTGTTACAATAGGACAGGACCAGGCGCCTGGCTACCACTCTTCTCCCCCCCCCCCCCCCACCCCCCCTCCCTGCCCAACTATTGTAATTGCCCTTTATGGGATGATTAAAGTGCTTTCGACATGACAACTCAACTCTGTCTCCATCGCCACTGTCGTTCCTAAGAGCTCCATATTATAATGCCATCAGGGTTCGCCAGCGATCTCTGTCTCTGCTGAGTTCTACGATCTCTTGTAGTCCTCCCAGACCACTGACCCCAGTGATGTTGGCAATGTAGGATGTTGGTGGTCTCCCAATGTTCCTTCTGCCCTCAACCTTACCTTGGAGAACTGTCGTCATCACATTTGTCTGTAGGTTTCCGTTTGCATGATCAGCATATCTCAGACTGCGCTTATCAATTTCAGCCAACATTTTCCCCTTCCAAAGTTTTATTTTTATTAATGCTCTACCCATTTGTTGTTTTTCAGCGCAGCACCATCCTGTCAATAGTCTATTTTCAATCTGCCTCTTTGAAGATTCATTCGCTTCTTACTATTAAGTCGTGATAACCTTTTCCTCTAATCACAATGGGCCTAATTTGCTTCTGGTTCTTGTCTGCTTTGATGTCTTTTCAGGGACCTGTAAACAGCCTGTCTGTTTGGGCTGAGCAACATTTTTCCTCTGTGTGTGTGTGTGTGTGTGTGTGTGTGTGTGTGTGTGTGTGTGTGTGTGTGTGTGTGTGTGTGTGTGTGTGTGTGTTGTGTCTGTCTGTGTCTGTGTCTGTGTTTCTGTGTGTATGTCTGTCTGTGTCTGCGTGCGGGAATACCTAGAGATGCGTAGAAAACGATCACAATTGGAAAATCTTTCACAAAAGCCGAGTTCATTATCAGCCATTAATTCGGTCACGACTTCCACCATCCAGCAAATCATTTTACCCACAGTTTTTAGCTGGTCCTCCTCCTCCTCCTCACATTCCCATGGAAGCACATCAACAGGGCCTGAGCGATGGCCTGGGCTGACAATGGCCATTACTACTGCCGAAGAGGAGGATCCCGCCTCCTGTCGCTGAAAATCTTATAAAGGAATTAGCAACGCCTCCTACATGTGAAAGAATATCCATGTGGTTTTCTTTGTGTGTTGATGCAAGTGCGCAGATGCATGCATATGTGTGTGCGTGTGTGCTTCTGTGTGTGTGTGTGTGTGTGTGTGTGTGTGTGTGTGTGTGTGTGTGTGTGTGTGTGTGTGTGTGTGTGTGTGTGTGTGTGTGTGTGTAGAATACAGTTAAACTGTAACAAATAATGCATATAAAAAATAATGCTTTGCATGAACTGTCCTTGTGTAAAATAGCCTTACAAAAAGTTTTTTTTAATACTGCCTACGTCTTATCATTTGTCATTAAGGAAGCACCTAGAGATTTTTTTGTACTGATTCATATTGATTAATTGCTAAATAACTGCAAAGCTGTACAGAACATCTCTAGCATATAATGTCAAAATATGCCAATTGAATAATTTAGTATATGTACTTGCTGTCCAAATATTTATAGGTAAAACAGTCACCGAAAGTAACATGTGTTGTTTGATGTGTAAAATTCATTTTTAACCTGTCACTTCTTACATAACCTGCACCACTTTCTTTAACCCGTCTTGAATCTTGAAAAAAGAAACCAATGTGGACATCATTATGAGTATTGCTGAAATGATTCTGCTCATACCAAATGAACGATTTTTTTGGTAAATTGACATTTTTCTTTTCCAGCACAAGAAAATGTTCAAAGTTGACTCCTCAAATAAAATGAATAAAGACAATGGGTAAGTATTTTCCCCCTTAACCCTGTCACAGAATAGGCAGAAAGACAAAAATAATTCTAAACAAGTCAAGAGCAAATCGCAAATCTCGCTTGTTGGTTCTTAAATTTGGTTAGGTGTTTTTGTGTTGTTGTTTTGGTTTGTTGGGGTTGTTTTTTGGGGGGAGGGGGGGATGGAGGGGGTAGCATGTCCAAATAGGGTTATTTTCTGGAATAAAGAGTTTGCTTTAACTTAAATTATAAGTCTAGTTTTATTTTGACTTTCCTTTGCCACTTTTGTGTTATCACACCACAGACGAAAAAACTGGATGTATCAATAACAAAAATTACTGTCTGAGAAAGAGAGGAGTTTTACAATCTGAACAACAGGAATTGGTTTTGCTTCCACTGTTCTGTATCAGCTCAACAAGACTGGTTCCCAGGCAACAGAAATGCTAGAGGAAATTCTTATACCTGTCCTTAAATGAGAGCATCTCCCTCTAAATCAATGAGCTGCCTTCCTTCGATGGTCTCCGTGTATCCCAGAATGCCCGGCAACGGAAATGAACGTGTCTACACGGTCGCCACCATTACTTCCGCTCACCAGCAGGATGACAGGAAGTGCGCTGATTAAGGATGCAAAGCATGCTCATTCCCCTGTGGTGTCAAAGGTCAGTATCTGGGGTCAAGTTCTCGGTCAATGGAAGGCTGGGCTGTCCCCGAAGACAGACAAGGAGTGACTTGGTGGTAGCCTATGTTGCTTGTTCTGTGCACTTCTAGGTGAATGTCTTTACTGAATCAGTCATGTGAAATAGGTCAACATATCAAAACACTAGTACTACAAGGCAGCTATTTCCTTTCTGCTGTGAATGTGATAGATGCTGAAAAGGATGTACATGCCATAATGAGTTATATTCATAGTTTGGATCAGATGTTCAGGAACTTCATAATCAAATACATTCTGTAGATGTAGACGAGTGATGGAGCAAGATAGGGCGAGATGTTTATTAGAGGCCAGTGTGCCTCTGTAAAAACCAACAAATATTACTATGGTCGTGTCTTTTTACTATTTCTATTTTTATCAATTGCTGTTGTTTTAAACCTAATGTTATATATGTTTAACAAAGTGGCTGTGTACTTTATACGGTTAATACAAAACACTCGTAGATTTACAGTAAATACTACTGATGTGAGATGCTGAAATGTTTAACAAAATGTAGTATGTAGTAAAAGGTCCCACATCAGTAATAGTTCTGGTACTTTGATGTGTGAAACATAGATGCATGCTCATCTTTTAAGACATTGCTTATAGTTTAAAGTATGTACAGATGGTGCCACGAAAAAAAAACTAAAAGAATTTAATATGGATTTTTTTAAAGACAGTTTAGTTTAATATTATATATCTGGACTATGATTTGCACTCCCATTTGAAATATTTTGACATCAGAGAATCTGAAAAGAAATAATAAACTATTATTATTAATATATATATATATATATAATATATATATATATATATATATATATATATAATATAATCACTTGTAAAACCGTCTCTGTTTCAAACTGGACTGGGAAATGTTAGAAACTATAGCCAAGAGAGAGCCATGATTTTCTATTTTGGTTGCGAGCAGAAGAAAAGAGTAAGTGGCAAGAAGATGGGGAAAGGGGGAAGAGGGTTGAATAGATGCTTGTGTGTTCCTTGCGAGCAGTTGATGGGGGTTGTTTAGACACCCTGATTACTGACTGCCGGTGCCAGAACTGTGGGTCTGTTGGCAGGACGGACAGTGGAAAAAGAAACACACACTTTTTCTGTTGGGGAAAACAATTGCTAGACACCACTACAGTCACAGAGGAGGCCACATACAAACGGTGGGTATAGGGGTGCGGGTGGGTCTACTCCTTCCAGGGAACTGATGGCGATCCTTTAGAAGACATGTTTCTAGTGACAGCTCAAAAGTGTCTGGAGTGTTCTTAGGTTGGTAAGAAGGAATAAACGTGACACAAACTCGCAGGTACAATTCAGGAACTTTGTTTAGGTATAAACCCTTCCAGTCAACTCATAAGAAGAAGAAGAACAAGAACAAGAAGAACAAGAAGAAGAAGAAGAAGAACAAGAACAAGAACAAGAAGAACAAGAAGAAGAATGATAATAATGATAATGATAATAATAACAACAAATGGAATTTATATAGCACTACATCTTGTAAAAACAAATCAAAGCGCTTGCATTCAACACATTCTTACACGTACAACCAATAACAGTGAACAATGTTAACAAGTTCAAATGTACATACACACACGCACGCGCACTTCGGAAGGGTGAAGGGATTTGGGCTGTTGAGGGTAAGGACAGATATGAGATGAAACAGGAGGAGAGGCTCTTTATTTCACATGACGCTCGGCAGTTTCTACCAGAAGCAGAGGTATTCATTTAGACTGGCATTGTGTGAAAACAATTCCTGCATTAAATTTTCTTCAGGTCACTTTGCAGTAAACTCCTGAATGAAGAATGTACATGTCTTTTTTTTCTTCTGCTTATTCTTTGTATATTCTGAAAATTACAGTATTAACCAACGTTTCTCTTTAACATAATCTTTAGCCCTTTTACATTCATTGTCACTGGTGAGTGGGAGCTTTTGGTCTCACAGGAGCAATGTATATCAAGTACTAATGGGTAAGGCATTGACATCTTCATGGTGCTTTAGACCTATTCTTCCCGCGCTGGATATCAGTTTTGTCCGGAATATGGATAGTTTTTCTTGGTGTTGACAGTGTTGATACAGTCCAGTATAATTTCTAGTGGGGAAACCATGTTTCATGAACTTGATGTTTTGTTTGTCATTGTTGTTTTTGTGGATTTATAGATGTGTAGTACGCAGGATGGTCAATAATTTATATTCCGTTTTTAATGTCATAACACTTTCATAACCTGAACTGAATCTGATTATTCAAAATTTAAAACAAAACAACAAAATGCAAAAAAGCACAGTAGCTCTACTTTTCATTTGATTTGCAAGAAAAACATAAAATGGATTTGTTTTATTCTAAACAACGGCACACAGCTTCAGGGCAACGATATTTACGATGCCCACTTGCCTTGCAAATAGGTGGGTTGACCACACGGGGACATTAAATGGATGAAGAATTCTTAAATGAGGACCCCGTTTTGGTCATCTACACTTTGGTTGATAGAAGCCTATGAAGAAACACACCACAACCAAAACAAACCCAAGAGATACGAGCAAATAATAGTAATTTATGACAGCCGTAAACCTGTGATCTGGAATAAGTCATACAGAACAAACACGCTGAACAAAACGGTGTAGTTAAGGGAACGACGCCAGGATGTAAACGTCTAATGTTAAAACTTCAAAAACGTCTATATCAAATTACAAAACGCCACAAAGCCAGTCTTAATGAATACCTCTGCTTCTGGTAGGACCTACCGAGCGTCATGTGAAAGAAAAAGCTGTATGGATTGACAGGAAAGGTTCGTACCTAAAGGAAGTTTCTGAATTGTGCCTGCGATTGTCTGTTACTTTTACTCTCTCTTTCCAACCTAACAACACTTCAGATAATTTTGAGCTGTCACCAGAAACATGTCTTCGAAACCATCACCATTTCCCCCGTGGGGATGCCGGGGCCCCGTCAGAGTAAATAGCATACCCACATTCTAGAAATTCGGGGCTAGAAATTTCTTCTTTTCTGTAGCTCTCTTTGTTTCTGCCTTGTTCTTTTTTTCTTCCCGTCACGTCCTTCTGATCTATTTGTTGCCGTCTTGGTCCATTCTCCTGCTTTTTTTTTCCAGAAAGACTTAAAAGATAACAATTTTTTCCCCGTGCCGAAGTCGGATGCGCTGGGCCTGACTTGTCAGGCGCTTAGCTGCAGCGTAACGCATTTTCGCTCATATACAGAAAACAATAGTTCATGTCTGGGTGTTCGACGAAAAGAAGAAGAAGAAACGATCGCCATTAGCTCCCAGGAGGAGGAGACCCACCATCACTCCTACACGCTCCACCTGCATGTGCCTTCCTCTGTGACTGTAGTGGTGTCTAGCAACATCTGCCCCCTGTGATAGCTGACGTGCTCCACTCTGCCCCCAATACTGTGGATTTTTTTTCAACTCAGTACAATCCTACAGTGATACAGACACCTGCACTGTTGGTCAAGTAACACTCTCAAAATCGCATCCGTAAAGTGGGTGAATCTCAACTGTGTGGTCCCAGTCTTCCCAAATGAGCGTACAGCACACTCACTCCGTGAAAAAGCCGTCCGGAGTCCGAAAAACGCTCTATCGTGGAGTTCAAACCCACAACCTTCTAGTCTGTAATCCACGGCATTAACCACTGCGCCATGGATGATGGTGGGTTTGGACATTTCTGTAACCTTTAGGTATTGTGTGTTCCTGTCACATTGAGGAGCTATATAAACAAACAGGGAACGCTTCTTTTTTTGATAAAATGTCTCACTCGTCCTTACGAGTACCTCTCAGCTTTTCTTTTTACTCTTTTCTATTAACCCAGCAACACTCCAGACGCTTTGAACCTGTCATTAGAAGCACGTCTTCTCCCAAACGACCGCCATTAGCTCCCCAAGAGGAGGAGACCCTCCCCCAGTCCTACACCTTCCGCTGTGTGTGTGTGGGGGGGGGGGGGGGTGTGGGGTGTGTGCTGTGGGTGTTGTTTTGTTGATGTGGGGTGTGGGTGTGGTGTGTGTGAGTGTTGTTTGTTGATTGCGTGTGTGTGTATGTGTGTGTGTGTTATGTGTGAGTGTATGTTGTTTTATGTGTGTGTGTGTCAAGTCAAATTTTTATTTCCAGATGGTACATTGAATAAGCAATGCATGTGTGTGTGTGTGTGTGTGTGTGTGTGTGTGTGTGTGTGTGTGTGTGTGTTGTGTGTGTGTGTGTTTCCTCTGTGAGTGCGGTAGTGTCTGACACCATCTTCCAGCTGTGACAGCGGACGTCAGTGCTACATTCTGCCCCCACAGGCTGGTCTGTGGAGAATGGCCTACTTTCTTCATCCACTATGTTTGTTGCTTATCATGCTGTGGATGACCTTGGTCAGGAAGTGTGTGTGTGTGTGTGTGTGTGTGTTGTGTGTGTGTGTGTTGTATGTGTGTGTGTGTGTGTTGCGCGCGCGTGCGTGCGTGCGTGCGTGTGGGGGGCGGGGATGAGTGTGTGGTGTGTGTGTAAGTGTGTGGTGAGTTTATGTGTCTGTATGTGCGTGCGTGTGTGTATGTGCGTGCGTCCGTGCGTGCGTGCATGCTCGCGCGCGTGTGCGCACGTACAGTTGATAACAAACACACATGCATTTCGGAACCAGTATGTAGTAGTTCGAAAGAACTGTAGAGAGAGAAATAAGCAAAACCGTGGTAAATACTCTGACAGTGTTGATCACTTTCTGCAAGTAATTTCCATTGGCAGCTATTATCTTCGCGATAAACGCCAATAACATTCTTCAAAGAGGTAATTGGCATGAGGTGGTCATGTTTACTGCTCCTGTTGCCGAATTTGTAGCCAGCTTCCATTTGTGGGAATCAGCATAAACTCTTAAATATGGGCTGAAGGTGTTTGCGTGATGCATGATCATTGCTGTTATCATCCTCAGCCCACAATATTAACGTCACATAGAGATAGAGAAAAGAGGAGGAGTGAAGGAAGGAGTGAGACACAGAGAGAGAACGAGAGAGAGGAAAAGAGAGAGAAGAGAGAGAGGGGGGAAGACAAACAAACAGAGATAATAAGTAGACAGGAAGAAGCACAGAGATAAAGAGACAGAAGGACAAACAGAGACAGAGACAAAGACACACAAAGAGACACAGAGATCGAAACAGAGGCGAAATGAAACACAGAGACCCTGCAAAAGACAGAGACACAGAGACTGAGACTGAGAAAAGAAAGAAAAAAAAGAAAGAAGAAAGAAAGAAAGAAAGAAAGAAAGAAAAGAAAGAAACAGAAAGAAAAAAAAGAAAGAAAGAAGAAAGAAAGAAACGAAAGAAAGAAAGAAAGAAAGAAAAAGAAAGAAAGAAATATAGCAGAGACAGAGAGGCAGAGACAGAGATAGAAGAAAACCTGAGAAAGACAGTGGAAGAGATACAGAGAAAGAGTGGAGATAAGAAGAGAAGAAGATGGGCAAGGAGAGAGACAGACAGACAGACAGAGACAGACAGACAGACAGACAGAGACAGACAGACAGACAGAGAGAACTCAGATTCGAATATGCTATTGAGAGGAATTGGATAAGCCAGAGACTCTTTTACTTCAGGCCCTCATGGAAAAAAAGGAAAATATAAGCGTATAGAAACTCGTTAATCAAATACAAGATAATAAAACGACTAATAATAAACTTTATCAAAAAATGTTATTGCAAAGAGAGAGAGGGTGGAAACAGACAAACACAGACAGAAAGAGAGAGAAAGAGAGAACAAATTATTTTTTTATATTATCTTTTATTTCGAGGATAATGGAATAAGCATTCATGTGCTTTTTTACACCCAGTCCCCGTGTGTATGCAGCATGTATTTTGTCAATTTTGTCATCCGTTCCCACCGGCACACAATGGCCTACCCTTCCAAAAAGCGGAACGGGTTTTAACTTGTGCACAACATGTTTTGCGTGCGTTCGCACATGGGACCTCGGTTTATAGTCTCATCCAAAGAGAGAGAGAGAGAGAGAGACAGAGAGAGAGAGACAGAGACAGAGACAGACAGACAGACAGACAGACAGTCAACAGACACAGACATACAGAAGCGAAAAAAACAAGACGCGAGCGTTTAAACGACAGATCAGCTGCCTAATATGTCAACGGGAAACTGAAAAGAGGGGTAGGAGGAGGACTACGGAGGGAAGGATGTGGTGGTAGAGAACTATTTATGGCCGGAAGGATACTTCAGGTGAATTCAGTAATGCCCGATACATTGAATCATAGATAATATTCATAGACAGATACAAAGAGAGATATTTTATTTATTTCATTATTTTATTTCGAGGATAATGGAATTAAGCACTCGTGTGTTTTTTTACAATCCTTCCCGGTGTTTTTCAAAACAATTTTTGTATACAAAATGCTATTTTTAAACAAATATGTGTATTTCCAAAGTCCGAATGTGGCTATCTTAATAGTGTGCAAACGATTGCATTCATAAAATATTATTATCAGTGAACCTGGAAGCTGAAGCAAAATACGAAAAAAAATATAGAGCCTTTTTAATTTCAATCTTTTACATTCAGAATGATCTGTTCTGTCATTTTTGTTTTCTTTTTGCTCTGCTTCTGTGTCTGGGTTTTTCGTGGTTATTTTTTGTTGGTTTTTTGTTTGTTTTTTGTTGGGGGGAGGGTTGTTGGGGGGGGGGGGCTTGTTTTTTTCGTTGTGCGTGTCCTTTTCTTTGTAAGCTTCTTCGTTTTCTTCTTCGTTTTTGTTGTGGGTTTTTTTTAATGGGAACGGAAGGTTACTTTGTATTCCGTTTGGGGTTTGGTTTTGGCTTTTTTGGGGTGAGGAGTTGGTGGTTGTTGTCATAACCCTTCTTTCCTCCCTTAAAGTATCAATCAGAAACTCAATCTGGAGTGTTAATGCTGTTGCCGTTATTTCGTTAGGTTTCTTTATTTATCTATTGATCATTATCGTCATCATAGCGATTTTGGGCCGCCATCTAAATGTTAACGATGTACTTTACAACAATAATAATTAAAAGTTTCTAGCTTTTTGTTATGCTGCCTATCTTCTTTCTTGTCATGTAAGCTATGTGTTTGGTTAGTGAATAAAATACGGTTTCAAACAATTCCATTAGCATCAACGAAAGAGAAAAGATTATACCTAGCAACATCAAAGGTAATATCCAGAAGAGAGAGTATTCAAAAAGAAAAAATAGTACGCTTTGTCAATGAAAGGAATCACTTTGATTTGCCTCTATAAACGCAAATCCAAAAAACGGCTTTGAACACAGTTAAGCATCTCGGAAGAGTGGGCCGTTATGTTCTTGTGGGAACAGATGACAAAATTTACAAAACTGCATGCATACTGGGCCTAGATGTAAAAATGTACATAAATGCTTATTCCATTATCCTCGAAATAAAAGTATAGAGAAATAGATCAATAAATGAATAATAGATAGAGAGATACATGAAAAGCGGTGTGAAGTTTATTGTTGGTAGAAAAGCTAAAACTGACATTAATGCAATGAGAGAGAATGCAGTTACTCTACATTGTTGTTTTACGTTTTCCTGTAAATGAAATCGTCTGGTTCCCAAAAGAGATTTGTGGATGTATCAGTTAATGACATCCAAAGAAAATTAATGATTCTTGCAAATGTTCTCCATAAAGTAGTCATGTAAAATGAACAAGCAATGTAGTCAACAAAATCAGACAGGGGACGGGATAGCCTAGTGGTTAGAGTGATGTGCTCATGATCTGCTGACCCGGGTACGAATCTCGTTCAAGAGGATTTTCCTCTGGGGTTAACATCAGTACAGACTCCACTCTCCCCAAAAGTCCTTCGGATGAGACTATAAACCGAGGTCCCGTGTGCTAACGCACGCAGAACACCTTGCAAACACGTTAAAACCCGTTCCACTTTTCGGAAGAGTAGGCCATTTTGTGCCGGTGGGAACGGATGACAAAATGTACAAAACTGCGTACATACGGGGACTGAATTTAAAAAGCACATGAATGCTTATTCCATTATCCTCGAAATAAAAGAAAAAGTAGAGAGAAGAAGAAGAGAGAGAGAGAGAGAGAGAGAGAAGAGAGAGAGAGAGAGAGAGAGAGAGAGAGAGAGAGAGAGAGAGAAGAGGAGAGAGAGAGAGAGAGAGAGAAGAGAGAGAGAGAGAGAGAGAGAGAGAGAGAGAGAGAAGGGCAGCCGTAAGATGGACAGCGAATACAGAAAAAGATTTTTTTTTTTAAAGACAGTAGACTTTTTTTTTCATTTCTTTCTTACTCTCTCGGCTAGAGCTCCGAGGTTCACCAATGGGTAAGACTCTTGCGTATGCGACAGTTTTTGCACACCATTAGGGTAGCTAGCGCATTTCGACTTTCGGGATGATGTCTAAACACGACACCAGTCTGCATCCGCGTGCGCGCGCGCGCGCGCACACACACACACACACACACACACACACACACACACACACACAGAAACAAATAGACAGACAGCAACAGACAGACAGATAGATAGATAGATAGATAGATAGATAGATAGATAGATAGATAGATAGATAGATAGATAGATAGATAGATAGATAGATAGATTTCATTCGTTCTTACTGGCAAGCATGGCCTACTCTTCCGAAAGGCAGAATGGGTTTTGATGCGTGCGCAAGACGCTCTGAACGAGGCACCTCAGACTATAGTCTCATCCAAAGGACGTGGAGTAGGGATAAAGCCAGTACTAGTTACCGATATTAACTCGAGGTGGATAATCCCCTTGAACAGGCTTCAGAGGCTCAAACCTGGACTCCGTCCCGGGCCGTCAAATCACGAGCGATGTTCTCTAACCACTAGCCTATCCCTCTCCCAGCCCTCCCCACTCCCTCTCGCCTCTCCAAAAAAAATTTTCAAAATAAGAAACATACAAGGTAGTCTTTTGTCTTCCTCAAACACAGGCATAAAGTTTACGTTGCTTCTGTATTTGGTGCTATGCTGTATAGGTCAACGATGACCATGTGAACGACATTTCAATCTATTGGGTGAGTGTATCAGGACTTTATTATTATTATTATTATTTTTGTTGTTGTTGTTGTTGTTGTTATATCGTGTGTGGTTTTGGGTGGGTGGGCATGTGCGTGAGACTTATGAAACGTGTCAATGGTAATTGTACTATGAAACTACAAATAATATTGCTTTTTAAAAAGTAATAACAGAGCAATAAAAAAAATATTTCAATTTACATTTGAATTTAATCTAGTTTTAGAACTTGATGCTTTCCGTTTCGACTGTAGAAGAGTAACCATTTGTTAACTTGTACCTGTCGGTTACTAAATAATCAAAAAAGATAGAATAATGAGAGAAAGAATTGTAAGAGCAATACCAAAAACAAGATAGAATGATAACGAGGGGGAAAAATTAAAAATACTTAAACAAGATAGAACAATAATGAGAAGAAAAAACTCAATAACAACGCCTTAAATGGAAAGAGAAATCAGCACAATTACAACTTTTGTTTCAAACGCTTCTGCCTGCATAATTTTCAAGGACAATAGGTCATTTACCCAAACAAAGCTAAACAAAACCCATCATTTCTATAAGAACATTGACTGTAACACACACACACACACACACACACACACACACATACACACACACACACACACACACACACACACACACACACACACACACACACACACACGTACATTAAAACCGTTCCGCTTTTTGAAGACTAGGCCATTTTGTGCCAGTGGGAATGGATGACAAAATTTACAAAACTGCATGCACATAGGGACTGGATGTAAAAAAAAAAGCACATGAGTGCTTATTCCATTATCCTTGAAATAAATAAATAAATAAATAAATATAATAATGATAACAGAGAGAGAGAGAAAGAGAGAGCACGAACTAGAATATCTTTGTAGGGTAATTAGGAAAGCCAGGGGCTTCTTTATTCCAGACAGTCATAAGAAAGAAAAACGAACATAATCAGATATCTAAGTTGATAGACAAATTATGAAAATTTTAGCAAACTTTATCACTTAATCCTTTTTACATCTAACCACTCAGAAGAGAATCCAGAACGTTTTCCTACCATCCAAAAGGAAAACAAATAGTAAAATATTTGTTCATGCAAAAATAACAACAACAAGCTTAAGAATGTCCCTTTTTGCTTTTAAGGGATGATTTTGATAAATCCTGGAAAACGTTTTTTTTTATCTCCCTTCCTTCTCTAAATACCCTTTTTTTTAAAACTCAAGTCTACTTCTTCAGTATAAAAGACATAATGGGACAAGATCTTCCAAAACAATTACTTCAAGTTCAATAGATAATGTTCGAATCTCACAACAATCTCGTTAATATTTAGGACGCCCCACTTCTAACACTTGCTAAATACAAGCGACCCTCGTTGCGATTAAAAGGCTTTATCTTTTTATGTTGGTGGTCTAATTTATGATATAAACAGAAACTTCTATAAACTCCCCAAACCTTTTTCATGGACACTTTTCCCACGTTTGACGAGAATTATTGAAAAAGCCTGGTTGTAACTGCATTAGAGGAGGAGCTTAATTGACAGAAATAATAATAATAATAATAATAAATAGTAATAAATAATAATAATCTATGGAATTTATATAGCGCTGAATCTTGTAAAGCAACAAATCAAAGCGCTCAATGGTGAATGGTGATTTTCATAGTTTAAAATGGCAATTTCTAAAGCTTTACTGTGTCAGTGTCCTTTTGTCAGGTTAAATGTTGGATAAGATCTCAGTCAACTATTTCAGATACACCACTGTTAGAAATGAACTGACCCATCCATCCACATTCATTTTTCTTTTCTTATTTCGGTTTATCTGCTGTAATGTATGCTGATGACGATTATGGTATCGAAACGCTGACACTTAGACAACACTTGTTGATGCTGATAGCAAATATCATTTGTAAGACTGTTTTATACTAAAGTGCGACAGATATGGAACTGCCTTTTTTTTATACCGAATCATCCAAACTTTTCTCATTTTGATTGTTTGTTGTAGTTAGTGCTGATAAAAATCATGGTCTGAAAAATGCTGACACATTGAGACAACGCTGATAGTTGTTTTGTTTTGTTTTTGTTTGTTGTTGTTTTTTTTTGGGGGGGAGGGTCTTCCTCGGCTAGAGCTCTGGGGTTCCCCAATGATGGGATTTTACGTTTGCAACTGATTTTGCCCACCATGAAGGTAGCCGCATTCCGACTTCGGGGATGTATGCTGGGTATGTTCTTATCTCCGTAACCCACCAAACGCTGACATTATTTACAGGATCTTTCACGTGCATATTTGATCTTTTGCATGTGTTTATACCCCCTTAAGAATTAAGGCACTGGCAGGTCTGCACTTGAAGTTGACCTGGGAGATCATAGAAATCCCCCCCACCCTCAGTTCACCAAACACCGCCGAGATTGGAACCCGCGACTATGCGAATAGCGAAGAGAAAACAGTTTGCCTGTTAACAAACCCATGGTGCTTGAAGCTAAAACACGGTCCTCTTCATTAAGGAAGGATGTATCATCAATACAGCGTCTTGTCCCCAGGGAGGAGGGTAAAGTTGGCAGAAAGTAGCTTATCTCGACCCCTATCCCCTACCCTACCCCTACCCCCTTCCCCTCCAACTCTATTGTGATTTTTTTTCTCTCTCTCCATAATTATGGGGTTGGTTTTTTTTACTGTCTGTCTGTCTGTTTACCCATGTGCATGTCAGCGGGTCGGTCTGTCAGTCAGTATGTTATTCAGGCTGTTTGTCTGTCAGTCGGTCTGTGTGTCTCTCGTTAGCCTTTGTTCCTCTTCCTTCACTCTGCATTCCAACCTTTCCTCTCTTCTCTCTCCATCTCTCTCTCTCTCTCTCTCTCTCTCTCTCTCTCTCTCTCTCTCTCTGTCTGTCTGTCTGTCAGTAGTCAATCTGTCTCTCATTAGCCTTTATTCCCATTCTCTCTCTCTCTCTCTCTCTCTCTCTCTCTCTCTCTCTCTCTCTCTCTCGCTCTCTGCCCCCCCCCCCCAACCCTCTTCAGTTCAAGTATTCTACCATTTATTTCTCTCCAGCTGTTTGTCTGTTTCTTTCCTCCTTCTCTAGGTCTTATATCCATAATTCTTCCTTTCTTCTTCCTCCCTGCTTCCCTGCGCGTCTCTCTTTATAATTATCCGTGTTTCTTTTTCTATGTCTGTGAGTCTGTCTCTCTTGCTTGTTTTCTACCTTCTCTCGTGCCATCCTTGGAATTCTAACAGTATGGGGTGTTTGTTTTTTTTCCTTTTTCAAAACGTCATTATAAAGCGATCTCCAAAGAAATATCAAAGAAAATAAGTAAACAATAAGGAAAGGAAGAAAACGTTACACGATGAAAAATATGTTATAACACTCTCAAGGATGCAATCAACTTTGTGTAGGAAAAGAAAGAAAATCGATTTCTGCATACAAATCACGTAATCTCCCCCATCCCCACCATCATACATCTCCTACCTCTCATCTTTCCAACAACGCTAGTTGAATATATCATTATCTACACACACACACCCCTCAAGGGAAAAAAATCTTTGTCAAAAGTTTGTCCCCCCTCTTCAATAAAAAAAAAAAACCAACAACACCCATCTCTTTATCAAAGTTTGTCTCTCTAAGGGGCGAAAGATTGTATCTGTCAAGGTTCGCTTTAGAATTCAACACGTTGAAGACGAGGTCCACAGAGAGGTGATCGCACAAGCCATCAGGTGCACCAGACTTCGCTTCCTGACATCAGCCAAGATGATGACACATGGGCTGACCGGTCAGGTTGTAAAAGGAAAAAAAAACCATGCTGGGACGCATCATAATTATATGCGAGAGCTTTTCCATGTCTGTGATTTATTCTCTTTTTTGTACGGGTGGACAGTCTGAAAGGTGTCACTATTGTCTTGTTTGGAAGAAGAAGAAGAAGAACAAGAACAAGAACAAGAACAAGAACAAGAAGAACAAGAAGAACAAGAAGAACAAGAAGAACTAGAAGAAGAACAAGAACAAGAAGAATGATAACGATAATAAGAATAATAATGATGATGATGATGTGTTATACTGCGTTGGTCGTCACAACATATTTCTCTGTGTCATATTCGAACTGCTGGCAGCCGTTCAAGGGAACGTTTTCGCTCTGGAGTTAACATCAGTGCCGACTCCACTTCCCCCTGAAATCGCTTGAATGAGACTATAAACCGAGGTCCCGTTGTGCAAACGCACGCAGAACATCTTGCGCACACGTTAAAACCTGCTCCGCTTTTCAGAAGAGTAGGCCATTGTAGTGTACCGGTAGGAACAGACGACAAAATTCACAAAACTGCATACACACGGGAACTGGATGTAAAAAAGCACATAAGTGATTATTTCATTATCCTTGTAATGAATGAATGAATGAATGAATGAATGAGTGAATGAATGAATGAATGAATGAATGAATGAATGAATGAATGAATGAATGAATGAATGAATGAATGAATGAATGAATGAATGCTCTCCTTGCAGATAACAAAACGGTGCTGCCCAAATTGTATCATTTGTTTTTCAAAGATTACTGTCTGTTTTTATATTGACAGTATCGTTTTCTTTTGTCGCTGGGCTAGAGCTCCGAATTCACCAAGAGCCATATTTTTGGTCGCACGGGACGGTTTACCCACCATGAAGGTAGCCACATTCTGACTTCGGGGATGGTGTCTAAACATGGCACCACTGTGAAAACGTTTGGGTTTTTTTTAATTTTTGTCATCCGTTTCTACTTGTATGAAATGGCCTATTCCTCCGAAGAGCAGAACCGGTTTTAACGTGTACACAAGATGTTCTGCTTGCGTTCGCACACAGGACTTGTTTAAAGTCTCATTCAAAGGATTTGCGGGGGTTAGTGCAGGAAGTAGTGTTTTTAACTCCAGGGGGAAGTCCTCTTGTATGAGTGCCTCGGTGGTGGCTTCAGGATTATGAAAGGAGCGCATCTCCTACTGTTGAAGGCCTTTTAACACTCATTAATGTGTTGTGCTCATGAGGCCCTGGTTAACAGTAAAGACGAACACGCAGAATGCCGTACGTGGCCTTATGAACAGGATTAAACAAAGCCCACGCCTCAGGACAGGCTAGAAACTGGCCTTTTGCTCCCTAGAAAGTTTGCCTTCACTGCCCGATCGTTTCAAAAGTTGCCCATCTTAACGTCCTAAATCTTTAACGCCCTAAATCTTAACGTCCTAAATTTTATCGTCCTAAATCTTAACGTCCTAAATTTTATCGTCCTAAATCTTAACGTCCTAAATCTTAGCGTCCTAAATCTTTAACGTCCTAAATCTTAACGTCCTAAATCTTTAACATCCTAAATCTTTAACGTCCTAAATCATAACGTCCTAAATCTTTAACGTCCTAAATCTTTAACGTTCTAAATCTTTAACGCCCTAAATCTTTAACGTACTAAATCTTAACGTACTAAATCTTAACGTCCTAAATCTTTAACGTACTAAATCTTAACGTCCTAAACCTTAACGTACTAAATCTTTAATGTCCTTAGTCTTAACCACCTTAATACCACCATTACCAGAGAGAGACAGACAGTGACAGAAACAGACAGGGAGAGACAGAGATAGAATTAGAGAGAGAGAGAGACCGACATACAGAGATGGACAGAAACAGATAGATAGACAGGCAGACAGAAAACAGATAGACAGACAGACGAAGAAATACACGATAAAAAATTGTATAAAGGCCGATATGTCAACAACAAAAAATATTTTTTTAAACTCAAACAAGCTGATAATGAAATTTCCACAAGAAAGGGACAAATAAGGAGTGATGCTTTTAGGCAAAACAGTCTTAGCTCTGCTTGAAATTCAGAAACAGTCAAAAACTGTTTGGTTTCGATTTGATGCGCCAAAAGGTTCCAGAGAAACGGCCCCTTAATTTTTCCTCTCTCTCTCTCTCTCTCTCTCTCTCTCTCTCTCTCTCTCTCTCTCTCTCTCTCTCTCTCTCTCTCTCTCTCTCTCTCTTCTTTCTTTCTTTCTTTCTTAACGTTTATTTGAAATAATTTGTTGTGATAATTAACGAAGGTCGCTACGCAGGGCATAGGCCATATGGAAAAAAAAAACTATGTCAATACTTATCTGTAACCATTCCGAAGAAAGATTATCAATTAATCAATCAATTAATCAATCAATCTCTCTCTATCTCTCTCTTTTGCTCTCTCTCTCTCTCCTCTCTCTCTCTCTCTCTCTCTCTCTCCTCTCTCTCTCTCTCTCTCTCTCTCTCTCTCACACCACACACACACACACACACACACACACACACCCCGTCTAATATCACTAGAAGTGAACGGATGTAAAATTGAAGTCAACAACAACAACAACAACACACACACACACACACACACACACACACACACACACACACACACATACATACATACATACATACATACATACATACATACATACATACATACATACATACATACACACTTACAAGAACTGCTTTTCAGAAAAGAGAACGGCTCTTATCTGCTACTGTACAACAAGCGTTGCTTTAAAGCACTTGCTGAATAAGCTGCATTGAAGGCTATATAGTACGTCCTTTTTCGTTAAACATACATACCACAAAAAACAACAAACAAAAATAGTGATGGTTGAGTACAAAGAAGAAGATGTGAAAGTAGCTGATAAATGAGGAGAAGAGGACAACGAGGAGGATAAGGGGGGAAGGGAAGACGAGGAGGAGAATGACAACGATGATGAGTACTATTAGGAGAAGGAAGAGGATGAGGAAAAGGGAGAGGAAGAGAAAGAAGAATGGGACAATAAGAAAAAGAATAAGGAGGAGGGGCGGAGGAGAGGAAAGGAAGAGAGGAGAAGAAGAAGAAGAAGAAGAAGAAGAAGAAGAAGAAGAAGAAAGAAGAAGAAGAAGAAGAAGAAGAAAGAAGAAGAAGAAGAAGAAAGAAGAAGAAGAAGAGACAACAACAAACACAACAACAACAACAACATATCACCGCCACCTCCAACAACAATAGCAACAGTAACAAAAAAGAAGAAGAAAACAGCAACAGCAACAACAACAAGAAGTTTATCACCGCCACCTCCACAACAGCAAAAACAACACCAACAACAACAGCAACTCTAACTACAACATCAACGGTAGCCACGAAATAGTGAAATCAAGATAGATAGCAACAACAAAGAAGTATGCACTAAAGAGCGACTTTACCCGATGGGTCATAATGTTCTTTTTTTTTTTTAAAAACAGAAAAAGATCAACATAAACAAGTAGCTCCGAACAATAAACCTCTCATAAAAGGGTATACTCATACCCGTGGTCTTCTCTGCTTAAGTTCGAAAATTCAAACGCATGAGCTAACGTTACACTTGTTTCTGTATTTGCTGTTTCGTCATCTGCCCTGTTTAAAACCTTACTGCCAAAATATAAAAAGAAAAGGGTAAAAGTGTCACCATAACCTGTGTGATCTTAGGGGAGCGAGATGTCAGAGACCTCGGCTTCTCTAGGGCCAGCATATTGAGGGCGGCGCACATCTCCTCTCCCTCGCTGCTTTACCTTCCCTGACCCTAAAGAGGCAGGTGCCCATTTACAGCTGGGGGAACTGGGGGACTGTACTGAAGCCAAGGCACGCAAACGGTCATCCATCCAAGTGGTAACCTCGCTCGACGCTGCTTAACTTAAGTGGTGGAAAGCAAGTGCTCCGACCACTGGGCTATCCCGTCCCCAAAGAGGGCAGGTACCTATTTGAAAGCTGGGTGAACTGGGGGAATGTACTGAAGCCAAGGTGCCCAAACGGTCACCCATCCAAGAAGAGGTAACCACCCTCAATGCTGCTTAACATTTCTTTTCTCTTTTTTTTTTTTTGGGGGGGGGGGGAGGATTGTGTGCTCTGACCACTGAGCTATCCCGTCCTGTAAAAATATTCAGAGGTATAACTCCATTACGTTGTTACTGTCGTTGCTATTGTTTTGGTGGTTGTGGTGGTTTTCTTATTCTTATTCTTCCGCTCGATGGCTAGAAGCTTCCATACCCACCCTCAAAGAAAAAGAAGGAAAAGAATGCTGCTAAACAATTTCAAGTATGGATTACAGGTGCGTTTCCTTCTCACACAATCACACTCTCCCTGGTATGAGCAACAGCAACAGCAGCAGCATCAACAACAACAACAACAACAACAAACACGTCTCCCCGATCCTGAACCACAAAATCAGGGGAGAGGAAAGCACAGAGCAGAGGGCAGAAACCAGGATTGGCGAGGATGGAATAGAGGGGGTGGGGGTGGAGGAATGGGAGGACTTTGCTAATTAGCAGCCTTTTCAGGGCTTGCTGGGGCTGGCTTTACAAAGCAGAAGGATCGGGATTGTCAATGTTTTGTATTTCCATCTCTTAAGGACTTTTTACTTGGGGGAGGGGTGCTTTTAAAAGATCACCATCTGTTCTGCTGAAATCTCTCACGTTGTCTTCATGTCCTTGCTTTTAAAATCTGATTTATGTCTTCAAAGAATTTACTGTCTGTTATCCTGCCCGTATGTCTCTCCACTCCCCTCCTGCAAAGGATACTGTAATATTAAAAACACTGTTTGGTGTGATTCTATCTCATTTGCTTCTGTCCCCGCCTAATTGATGACAGCGTTTTTTGTGTTTTTTATCATATCAAAATCTGTTATTTTTTTATATTCAGCTTTTGCCTATCGATATTCCTAAGAGAGAGAGAGAGAGAGAGAGAGAGAGAGAGAGAGAGAGAGAGAGAGAGAGAGAGAGAGAGAGAGAGAGAGTCCTTTCTACGAGGCAATAACTAATACCACAAACCACATTCTGACCTCCAAAGAAACTCACAGAGTCGTAAACCACAAGGAGACGCTGTTACATTATTTAGCTTCTTGCCTGTTCCGCTGATTTAGAGAACATCATTCATTCATCCAGACGTGCATTCATTCATTTATTCATCATTTGATCTGTCACTCACTCATTTATATTACTTTATACAACTGATCCAAACATGAACGGTATATATGGGCAGTCACCATGACGTAAGCCAACACTGAAAAACCAGGAACTGTTTACACCATCGAATTGAAGCTGGAATACCAACAATGCATCGTGAAGCATTTACTGACCATCGGTTTTTTTAAATTAACATGGAGTCGGACATTTGTTCACGGCAAGATTCATATTCTGAAAATAATTTCACGATAATGGTATATGATACTCAAACACATTTTTTCTTTATATAGTGTACTAAAAAAATTCCTTTTCTCCAAAATTTCAATTCTGAGCAGAGCGAATATGAAGGACATGAACCCAGCATAACATCTGGACGAATAACATCTCCAGGAAAACCAGAATGAGAGCAAAGAGTCGTGCATCTTTTAATAACATTTCTTCCTCCCGTCTGTCTGCCTCAGAAAATAATCCCCTCTTCCCCCTTCCCTACACGTATCCCCAGTCTAGCTCATGGTGTCTATGGGAAAAGTTTTTGTCCCAGCTCTCTTTGAATGTCCCCAGGAAACTGGATACAGCGTTGGCTATGAATTCTTTGTTTTGTTTTATTCATCTGAATTCTTTTCTTCATCACGAATGACGGAATGAGGCCGAGGGGGCGCAGAGTGGGACGAGGGAGGGGGAAGGGGGAAGAGGGTAGAGGAACACATGTTAAACTTATAGAAGAGGACATGGATTAGAGAGATGAGTGGGTGTGGCACTGTGGAAGTTTATAGTAGAAAAAAGAATGAACCCATTAGGTAAGAAAACAAGCAAGACTTTAGGCGTATACTACACCAGTTAAAGGGGACATTTTAGTTTTTTTAAGTTTATATGTAAATAATGCATTTACTTTTGCAAATCATTTCTATTTTTAGATATAAAAAACCAGCATGTGTTACCTGTTCAAAGTCAAAGTCAAAAACACTTTAATCATCCCATGAAGGGCATGAAGGGCAATTACAGAAACTAGGACAAACGTTTTTTCCAAGAAAAAAGAGACAGACTGCAGCTAATGCGCAATAAATGAAAAACCTCGGATATATAATTATCTCCTGTATTGTATCCTCCCTTTTGTTCCGACTCGCATACTTCTCCTGTTGTTCTGACTTGTACACTTTTGTTCTGGCTTGTATACTTTTGTTCTGACGTGTACACTTTTGTTCTGACTTGTACACTTTTTCTTTTGACTTGTACACTTTTGTTCAGACTTGTACACTTTTGTTCTGACTTGTACACTTTTTCTTTTGGCTTGTACACTTTTTCTTTTGACTTGTACACTTTTGTTCAGACTTGTACACTATTGTTTTGACTTGTACACTGTTGTTCTGACTTGTACACTTTTGTTCAGACTTCTACACTTTTGTTCTGACTTGTACACTTCTTTTGTTCTGACTCAAACACTTCTCCTTTTGTTCTGACTTATAAACGTTTTTTGTTCTTACTTATACGCTTCTCCTTTTGTTCTGACGTATGCACTTCTCCTTTTATTCTGACGTATGCACTTCTTCTTGTGTTCTGACGTATATACTTCTCCTTTTGTTCTGACGTATACACTTCTCCTTTTGTTCTGACGTATACACTTCTGCTTTTGTTCTGACTCGTACACTTCTCCTTTTGTTCTGACTTGTACACTTCTCCTGTTGCTCTGACTTATACACTTCTTTGTTTGTTCTGACTTGTATACTTCTCCTTTTCTTCCAACGTTACACTTCTCCTTTCGTTCTAACTCAAACACTTCTTTTCTTCTGAAGCGTACACTTCTCCGGTTGTTCCGACTTGTATACTTCTTTTGTGCTGACTTGTACACTTCTCTTTTGACTCGTGTCCTCTTTTTGGCTCTGACTTGCAATCTTCTCCTGTTGTTCTGACTTATACACTTCTCCTGTTGTTCCGATTCATACATTTCTCCTTTCCTTTTGAATCGTATGCTTCTCCTGTTGTTTACTGGAATGAACTTCTTTTGTTCCGACATATCTTTCTCCTTTTCCTCTGACCTGTACATTTTTCTCCTGACTCATACACTTCTCCCTTTCTCCTGACTCATACACTTCTCTTTTTCTCCTGACTTACACACTTCTCTTTTTCTCCTGACTTACACGCTTCTCCTTTTCTCCGACTCATACACTTCTCCTTTTCTCCTGACTTACACACTTTCTTTTCTCCTGACTTACACACTTCTCCTTTTCTCCTGACTTACACGCTTCTCCTTTTCTCCAGACTCATACACTTCTCCTTTTCTCCTGACTTACACACTTCTTTTCTCCTGACTCATACACTTCTCCTTTTCTCCTGACTCGTACACTTCTCCTTTTCTCCTGACTTACACACTTATCCTGTTGTTCTGACTCATACACTTCTCCTGTTGCTCTGATTTATACACTTCTCCTGTTGCTTTGACTCATACACTTCTCCTGACTCATGCACTTCTCCTGTTGCTCTGACTCATACACTTCTCCTGTTGCTCTGTCTTATGCACTTCTCCTGTTGCTCTGACTCATACACTTCTCCTGTTGCTTTGACTCATACACTTCTCCTTTTCTCCTGACTCATACACTTCTCCTGTTGTTCTGACTCATACACTTCTCCTGTTGCTCTGATTTATACACTTTTCCTGTTGTTCTGAATCATGCACTTCTCCTTGTTGTTCTGAATCATGCACTTCTCATGTTGCTCTGATTTATACACTTTTCCTGTTGCTCTGACTTATACACTTCTCCTTTTCTCCTGACTCATACACTTCTCCTGTTGTTCTGACTCATACACTTCTATTGTTCTGACTTATACACTTCTCCTGTTGTTCTGACTTATACACTTCTCCTTTTCTCCTGACTTATACACTTCTCCTTTTCTCCTGACTTATACACTTCTCCTTTTCTCCTGACTTATACACTTCTCCTGTTGTTCTGACTCATACACTTCTCCTTTTCTCCTGACTTATACACTTCTCCTGTTGTTCTGACTCATACACTTCTCCTGTTGTTCTGACTCATGCACTTCTCCTGTTGCTCTGACTCATACACTTCTCCTGTTGCTCTGACTCATGCACTTCTCCTGTTGCTCTGACTCATACACTTCTCCTGTTGCTCTGACTTATACACTTCTCCTGTTGTTCTGACTCATACACTTCTCCTGTTGCTCTGACTCATACACTTCTCCTTTTGTTCTGACTCATATCCTTCTCCTTTTGTTTTGACTTAAATATGTGTATTGTTCTGACTCATATATACTTCTCCCTCTGTTCAGACTCGCAAACTTCTGACTTATAACTTCTCCTTTTGCTCTGACTTATTTACATCTCTTTTGTTCTGACTTATATACATCTCTTTTGTTCTGACATATAAACCTCTTTTGTTCTGCCACATAAATCTCTTTTGTTCTGACTTATATACATCTCTTTTGTTCTGACATATAAATCTCTTTTGTTCTGACTTATACACTTGTCCTTTTCATCTGACCTATACACTTCGTTTGTTTTGACTCATACTCTTCTCCGTTTGTTTTGAATATATAACATTCAATATATATAATAATATTTATTATATAATAATTATTATAATAATAGATAGATAGATAGATAGATAGATAGATAGATAGATAGATAGATAGATAGATAGATAGATAGATAGATAGATAGATAGATAGATTGTGATGGTGCGGTAATTAGATTACCTCCCATGCAATCAGAGCGACGTGTTACTATTTTGGGACACGCCCGCAAATTGTGCAGTGTTCTGTTTCCTTGGGTAGTGGTTGAAAACCGTCCATTGCATACACTTTGCTTTAGTGGTAAAATGTGATATTTATGCAGCCTCTTTCTTCGAGGCCACATCTTCCCATTTCATACTGTACTGCTGTTGCCGAGACGTTGTACAGAGTTGTGGCAGATCACATATCTCCTCTCTGTTATTATATATATATATATATATATGATGTGGCCCTGTCGGCTATCTCTTCCAGCTTCTCCTAAAAGAAAAAGTTGTTTTGTCTTTCCATCAGCCAATGCCTTATTTCATTTTTCTGACTCTATATCTTGGCATCTTTCTTTTTCTTCGACTGAAGCTTACTTCCAGTCTGTTTCTATTTTATTCTGTCTCCGTGCATATCTCTTTGTCGTTTCCTTCCTCTCTTTTCTATTCCAAGAGGGTTTGGCCTTACTTTTTTACTTCCTCTCTTTATTTTATTTTCCCCATATCTCTCTCTCTCTCTCTCTCTCTCTCTCTTTCTCTCAGCTGGAATTATTTGTTCCGTCGCGTGTTTTTTCTTGTGTTTTTTAATACCTTAATATAAGCTAAACCGATATAGAGGGGGTTGTTTTATCTCTTTTTTTCCGGACATTTTTTTTTTTTGGGGGGGGGGGGGTGTTTTGTGGCTGTTGTAGTTCTTTTTCATTCTTATCTTTTCTTTCTTTTTTGTCCTCCTTTTTTTTCTCCATCAGTCAAGCTCTCTTCAATTACCTGAAGAACATCAAGCCTGCCACTTTTAGCATGTGCACCTCTAAAACAAAAATTAATTGAAATAAATTCTGGAAAATAAAAGAAATTACGGCAGAAAAAAATCCTTGAATAGGCGCGAGAGAGATAAAGACAAAGAGGGAGGAGGGAGAGAAGGAGAGAGAGAGAGAGAGAGAGAGAGAGAGAGCTGCACTAAATAAAATTACATGTACATCAGCTTTGGACCACAATACCAAACGGGGTTATGGAGGGGGGGGATTAGGCGTGAATAAGAACACAGCGATTTTGAAAATATTGGCCATAAACTAGAAGAACAATGTTATCTTCACGTGTGGAAAAATAAGCTGATTTTCCAACACAGAAAGCAACACCTTGGTATGACACAACTTTTTTTACTCTCTCTCTCTCTCTCTCTCTCTCTCTCTCTGTCTCTGTCTCAGCTTGGGTATTTCTTTCTCACAAAACTGGATGTTTCCTACACAGTTTTACCATATTACTAAACTCAAGTCCTCATCCAATACGTCTTGTACTCGATGCATACTGCATATACGACGTTCCTTTGTTATCTTATCTGAAAAAAATATATCCATTCTATCTCTGTTGTACTTTTTTCAAGAATGGAGAGCTTCAGTGTATGTCAGAACTACTTGTACAACGGAAACAAAAATATAGGCAATTTTTGTACATGTTTCAGGAATCTTCCAGGAGTTCAGGAATGGAAAGTGACAGGGAAGAGGGGGGAGGGTTCTACTCTCTCTCTCTCTCTCTCTCTCTCTCTCTCTCTCTCTCTCTCTCTCTCTCCCCTTCCTGCCTGCCAGCCCCTGGGGCTCTTGCAGTTTAAAAGAACAGTCCTCCTCTTCTATTCTTCCTCCTTTGCACTGCAAATTTGACCATATCCTAGAAATTGGGCAGGATACTCCCCCAAGCCCAATTTCTAGGATATGGTCAAATTTGCGGTGCAAAGGTTCTTTCCTTTTGCAGGCAATTTGCTTTCTGCAGACATGGCAAACGTCATACTTCTTATTTTGTACATGACGCAACACTTGTCACTTACGACTCACATGCACGTCATATGATGGAAGTTCTGGAAAACTTTTATTTTTAAACCAAAATGTCAAGAATGTATGGTTGCTTAAAATGAAAAAAACCAGTTAATTTCTTTGGTTTTGTTGTTTGTTTGCTTACTTGATTGTTTGGTTTTTTTATTCGTTTGTTTTTTCATTGTTTGTTTGCTTTTGCAGCCAGCTGCGCCAAATCACTAAGCAGTACACAGGTCCATACGAGAGTGTCCATTCAGAAAATAACATCAAAAGTAAAACTATGTTGGTATGGACAAACGACAAGAACCAGCAACCACGTTAAAGCGAGTCTCCAGGAACCTCCTGTAAAAGGGAGACATTAAGAGAGAAGGGAACAAGAAACAAACCCTAATCGACAAAAACTAAATAATCTGAAACACAAAAAAACTAAACTAAACAAAAAAGAGCTAATCAAAGCAAGAAAACGAACCCTCCTAAATACAAAACGAACCCAAAAAAAGCAACCAACCAAGCAAACAAAACCCACGAAAAGGCTGACCGACAACATCGCAGAATGCACAGGGAAGCCATTCCCACAGACCCAGGCTGTGCCATATAACCGACATAAAAAGAGAAATCTGATAAACAGCTCTTCGCTGCAGCGCTATAATCATTCCACAGAGTACAGGAGAGCGGGGGGTAAAGAAGAAAAGAAAA
>CM054141.1:55923154-55928154 GCA_028751875.1 Rapana venosa
AGTCATTCACACTTTTCCATGTTTTATATTGACGTGGAATGCATGGCATTATTGTTTGTTACACGGTGTATTCCTGTGTCTGGGGAAAATATGCACTGAATTACCAATATAACCATATTAAATTTCAACCTACATGTAAAAGGAACGCGCATGAATAGTAAGAACGGCTGCACCTCTTGTTGACCGGGAGTGTGATGGTGTTCATAGTATCAGATGAAACAACAGCTATGGCTTTTCGTCAACGGACCATGATGCCAGAAAATTAGCATGTTGTTGTTGTGTGATCATGTTTATGTCCCAGCGGAGACTTCCGATTTAGGGACTCTGAGTAGGTGTTACAGTGTCTCTAGGAAGAAAAGCAGCAAAATTGCCTCTAGTTGATAGATTCTGTCAGCCCTTCAAAATGGCAGACATCCTCCGAGAATGCCAAGTGCTGACAGTGCTATGTACACCTATCATACCCGCGGAGTGGGGATCTGTAAATGCGTGTTAAGCCATGCGTACATTTATTTGTGCACTTACCTAATGCAGTAAGGACTATGGTGTGACTTTAGATTGAGGTAGCTTGGAAGAGAGGGTTTCTATTCAAATGTCCTGAGGATTCTTCGGACTAGCGTTAGAAAGTATCAGCAAAGTAGAACGAATTTTCTGATATGTTTCTCTGCAACTTTCTGAAGATATGTGAAGAATACTAACACAGCTGTGAAATGTGTAAGGAAAGTGTTTCAAAAAGTGCTATAATGTGCTGTGGCTAGTAAAACATCCATCGTCGTTTTTGGCTTTAGTGCACCCATCCTATATAAACGTCAAAAGAATACAAATTCTCCAACTACCATTTTAAACTGTCCATTCTGCACTATTTGCTATGGATTATACATTATATTGACGTTTATTATACCAAACATGGCATTGTCTTGAGAAAGTTTTGTCAAAATATGATTCTCGTCATGGCAAAAAAGGTATCTAAATATCATATAAAGACGCATATACAGCCATGATGTCTTTTTTTTTCTTTGCTCCTCAGCTTCAGCTCCAAGGTTCAACAATAGTGAGATCTTGCGTATACGACCGTTTTATCCACCATTAAGGTAGCCAGCCACATTCTGAATTCGGAGATGGTGCCTAAACAATGAACCTGTGTTTAGGCGTTACTTTAATTTTGTCATCCGCTCCGACCAACACGAAATGGCTTACTCGTCCAAAAGGGCGATCGGGTTTTTTACGTGTGTGCAAGATATTCTGTATGAGTTCGCACACGGGACCTTGGTTTATAGTCACATCTGAAGGACTTTTGGGAGAATTGCGTCAGTAATGGTGTCAACTCCAGGGGAAAATTCCCCTAAAACTGGTGCCTCCGTGGTGGCTCGATCCAGGCCCGTCAGATCACGAGCGCGAGGCTCAAAATAATGTAAATCGTGTAAAAAGGACGCACGGTACTGCACACAGAATCTGATGAAGGAAAACCTATTACAAACTTGTAACAAGGGTTCAATGTTATGGAAAATGCATACTGCTTTAAAGCATAGAAAAATCCAAGCTGGCATGACTTTATTTTAGCCGACACCCTGACGTCTGCTTACCGTTAAGAGACACCTTGTCCTTCTGTAGTCTTCCCTTCAGAGAGAGGGGAAAGAACTGTATGTGTGATGTGGATTGGAGTGGTTTGATGTGGTGTGATGTGGCATGGGGTGGGGATACTAACACACAGGCTACAGATCTGGTAATTAACAGGAATTAACCTGACCGACATCATTTATTTTAACTCCATATCCATCCCCGTATTCAAAAGGCCAACTTCTCTCTCTCTCTCTCTCTCTCTCTCTCTCTCTCTCTCTCTCTCTCTCTTTCTCTCTCTCTCTCTCTCTCTCTCTCTCTCTCTCTCTCTCCCTCTCTCTCTCTCTCTCTCTCTCTCTCTCTCTGTTCCTCTACCTGTCTCCATCCCTCTCTCTTTGTCTGTCTGTCTCTCTCTCTCTCTCTCTCTCTCTCTGTCTCTCTCTCTCTCTCTCTCTCTCTCTAATTCTACAATCCCTACATAAAATATAATGCTACACTGCCGTGGAAGCAGCACAGAACTGGTCCTGGACAGGTCCCCATTTCCTGATGTTTCACACAGACTGTATCATTAATCTTGTTTATCACACAGACTGTATCATTAATTTTGTTTATCACACAGACTGTATCATTAATTTTGTTTATCACACAGACTGTATCATTAATTTTGTTTATCACACAGAGCGTTCGTGCATCTTGAGAAAAGTTTCACCAGATTACGATTCCCATCAAATCAAAAATCCATTGTGATGTCACAGGAACAGGTATAAAACGTCAGGCGCAAACGCATGCCCTGGAGACAGAAAGCGTGATGTCGCACACAGAATATCGGAGGACACAGCAGCAGCAATGAAGCTGGTTAGTTGTGCCAGGAGATCGACGATGCCAGGAAAGCCCCACATCTTTTGAGCTGAAAGAAAACAGAAGAAAAATGAGAAAAGCGTCTGTCTATAACTGATGCCTAAAGGTTTCCAGAGCTGACAGATACTTTATAAGAGAAGATGATACTCTACAACTCTATACGCAGCACGCTCCGCGATCACACGCTAATGTGTGGAGACTTTTACGTGTCATAAAAATGATCTGTATATTCATTCATTCATTAAACACGCTGAGAAAATAACAACGCGCAATGTTGCTCGGGAGTTTAGGGAAAAATTAATCCCTTAAAAACTCGAGGGAGTGGAGTCAGCACTGAAAAAATCCCATGGAATGGGAACCTCGATGGTGACTCGAACTCGGGCCATCAGATCATAAGCGCAACATTCTAACCACCAGGTTATCCCTCCTCCCCCCCCCCCCTTCCCCCCCACTAAAAAAAAGAAGTAAGCTCATACAAACAAGACATCTATTGATCCTCCTTCCATCCCTCCATCCCTTTGAGCAAGCATGCAACAAACACACATAACACATATATGTAAACATACATTAAGAAAGCACGATAACCGTCTCTTACAAAATGATGTCACCCCTCATCCATTAGCACTATCCTGCCTCTTCTCATAAAAAAGCCTTCGTACATTTATTATGTGAGGAGAGTAATAGCAAATAATGGCGACGGGTGATGTGTGTGCGTGCGTGCGTGCGCGCGCATGGATTTGAAATCTGTTGTTCATTATGTTTAAGGAGAGTTGCATGCGTGTAAATGATTTGAGTGCAAGCGCTTCGATTTGTTTGTTTTTTTACAAGATTCAGCGCTATATAAATTCCATACATCATTTTTTATTATTATTATTATCATTATGACAGGAAGGGTAGACCACTAGAGAAGAATGAAGGAGAAAGACAAGAAATAGGGGTGTGGTTGAGTTGTTAGCTAGTCGAGAAGAGTGTAAGGGGGGAGGGAGGGAAGAAAAGGAGGGGTGGGCTCTAGGCCACAAACTTTGTCATTCACCACTCCCCATTGTGGAAAAAACCCGCAGCAGTAAGAGGGGCGGCAGCAGCAGCAGAGGCAAATATGGTTTTCCGCTTCTGTGAGTTCTGTGTTGATGACAGGGATATAGTCTGTGGCATCATCTCTTTTGTCATAGCAGCCAGTCTCTCTCTCTCTCTCTCTCTCTCTCTCTCTCTCTCTCTCTCTCTCTCTCTCTCTCTCTCTTTCTCTGGTGTCTGTGTATCTCTCGTTCTCGCTTTGAATACACACACACACACCCGCGCGCGTGCGCACACACACACACACACACGCACGCACACACACATCCCTAAGATACTGTGCTTATCAGCTACCCACTAATTAAAAGTATGGTAATATTCTGACAGACTGAGCTTAGCACACTGACCGAGATGAAGTATAATAGGATGGTACTCAATGTTAAGGTGGGGGGGGGGGGGGTAATAAAAGTGTCACTGCTTCACACACACACACATTGGGATAGCCTGGTGGTTAGAGCTTTGTGCTCGCATTCCGAGGGCCAGAGTTCGAGCCCAGGCTTGAGCCACCACATATTCGCACGTTCAAGGAGATTTTTCCAATGGACATCCGAATGTCCTTCGGATTATAATATAAACGTGATTCCGTGTGCGAACGCACTCAGAACATCTTACGCTCACGTTAAACCTATTCCGCCTTTTGGAAGAGTAAGCCATTGTTTGCCAGTGTGAATGGATGACAACATTTACAAAACCCAAAGCACATGTGTACTGGATGCCAAAATGCGCACGAGTGCTTATTCCATCATCCTCCAAACAAAAAATAGAATAAACAAACCAGATTCAAGATTTAAAACCCTTTTTTTGCATGAAGGATTACAAACACATTTGACGGGAGAACAAACCTAACAACAACAATACACTTAAAAGCATCATCTGTACAACAGAAATTGCAAAACAAGTGTTCAGCATGGATGGAACGATAATAGCAAAATGATTTAGCAACCAATACAAGTTCGGGGCATTTTCTTAACATCCATTTTTGTAATATTTAATTTGAGCAGTGTTTCTGGGGGGAAATGCACTTAGTTATGAAAGATAAATAACATTTTCATGAAATAATGGCAAGTCTGATAAAATTTTGACAACGGTAGAACAACTTTTCGAGATTTTTTTTTTGTTCCTCGGCTAGAGCTCCGAATTTCAACAAGATTTTGTATAGGCGACCGTTTTTAAACCAACATAAAGGTAGCTGCATTCCAACTTTGGGGATGGTGCCTAAACACGACATCTGTGTATACCCTTTCTTTTTGCAACTTTATCATCCGTTTCTACCGTGACGAAATAACCCTACTCTTCAGAGAGAAAAAAAATTAACACTGAAAATGTCACACACAAAATATCGCTTTTTGCAAAACAGGAACAACATGCCATAAGCAAAGCAGTAAAAAATGCAGATATAACAAATGGTGACTGACCTGTAAATGCAGACAGAAGGACTTCCATGGCCACATGACACAAACACGCTGTCATGGCTCTCTCTCCGCGTCGTCGTCGTCGTCGTCGTCGTCGCTTTACAG
>CM054141.1:55930654-55978154 GCA_028751875.1 Rapana venosa
TCATCCTCTCCCAAAGCCTTTCCCATTTTAATGATTATATACATTACAAAGAAAGCACAGATTCTTCCTTTTTAAGCACATGCACGCTCACACATAGACTAACACACAGCTACTCCCATCCTAAGTATAAAAAAATAATTCTGAATAACCATGTGTTGCTGTGAGATCTGCACAGGTCTTCACGTGGAAGATCAGTACTCGAACTTCCCAGCAACACAAACTCGCATTTATGCAAGTGTCCATTACATGTCTTGTTTCTTTAAAATGTTACAAAAGAGAAAACATATGTTGTATAATGCACATACGATTTCTTAAACTGAACATATTGTATGAAGCATAATTCACATAACTATTTCCTGCTTTAAAGCATACACAGCACCAAACATACATCTGCAAATCCACAACTTCTATAACAATTTTTTTTAGTGGTGGCTTCAGTTGCATGCAGATCATAGAGCACCATCTTTGGTGTTTAGAGGGGGGGGGGGGTTCCAAAAGGGGGGGGGGGTCGTTTTGTTTTGTTCTGATGAATTGGTGCTTCACATTTCTTTCTTCAATGGCCAGACAACAAATAAAAACGGGCAGAGGGCTCTTTCCTTTGAAACTTTTTTTCAACATGGGCAATTAAATTCCACTCCTAACTTAAAAGTCTGAAGTAACTAATCGTATTAATTTAGGTGATTTAGATAAATATTCCAAATACCAAAATGAATATCTTAAGCTGTACCAAAAACAAACATTCCAAACATATAAATACCACCAAAAAAGTTAAACTAAACAAAAGAAAATCATTCCAAATATATAGATACCGAAACAAAGTATGTCTTGAGCTGTACCAAAATCAAACATTCCAAACACATAATTACAAAACCAATATATCTCAAGATGTACCAAAAACAATCTTTCTAAACATATAAAGACCAAAAACATTTTAAGCTCTACAAAAATCAGTTATTCAAAAAATAGAAATACAAAAATATATCTTAGGCTGTACTAAAAACAATCCAAACAGATAGTTTAAAAAAATCTTAAGCTGTGCCAGAACCAACTGTTCCAAACATATTTTTTTGATCTTAAGCTCTACAAAAAAATTATCATTCCAAACATATAAAAAGTATATCCTAAGCAGTACAAAAAAACAATTTCCAAACAAATTACAACAAAGTTCTTACGCCTTACAAAAAAATTCTTCCAAACATATACATAAAAACAAATCTTAAGCTGTGCCAAAACCAATATTTCAAACATATAGATACCTCAAAAATAGCTTGAGCTGTATGGAAAAAACAATCATCAGGGGCTTTGGATTTGGCTTTGAAAAATCAATCCAGTCAAAATCAGATTAAGGACTGTCTAGAAAATAAAAGGCTTTTGTTTTTGATAGATTATTTACATAAGAAAGTAAAGCCAACTTCACATATTTAAATTTTAAGCACATGCACACACATGGACTGACACACAATATCCCCATCATAAGTACACTTTTTCCTAATAACATTGATGTGGTACTGTAAAATCTGCCCAGGTCTTCACATGGAAGATCAGTACATCAATTTTCCAGCAACACAAACAAACAATTTCATATAAATATCATAAGTCACAGTTTTGTTTCTTCAACTAAAAACGTTACAAAAGTGAAAACATGCACATTATGAAATGTGTAATGCACACACGATTTTATTAAACTTAACATAATGTATAAAGCACAAATCACATATATTAACTCTATTTTCTGCTTAAGCATATACAGCACAAAGAATACAGCTGCACATCCACAATTTTAAAAAAATTAAATTAAAAAACAGTTGGTGGCCTCAGTTGCATGCAGATCATGGAGCACCATCTTTTCCTTATTTGGACAGGGGGGGAGTGATCTGTTTTGTTTTGATAATGGGGGTACTTCACATGTCTTTCTTCATTGGCCAAAAAAAATGAAAATGGGGGAGGGATCCTTTTTGTTGTTTGGTTGGGGGTTTTTTACAACATGGGCAATTCCATTTCACTCCTGTAATGATAACTTTAGTAACATGGAGAAAAAACAATCTGTACTGTAAAAAAAAAGCAAACATCGGGGGGGGGGGGGAGGGGGGGCTCGCTTTGGATTTCAAAATCAGTCCAGTCAAATTCACGTACATTCAGGACTGTATAAAAACTAATCTTCCAAAGGCTTCCCCTTTTGGTAGATTGTTTACATTACAAAGAAAGTGAAGCCAACATCACAGATTCACAAGTTTTAAGACATGCCCACACAAAAACTGACATCTTCCCCCATCGTCAGTACACCTATTTCTCTTTAATAACAGTGATATGTTGCTGTCAAATCTGTAATAGTCCTGTCGCGGAAGATCAATACGCAAAGTCAAAACAACATTTATGCAAGTATTATATGCCATTACACGATTTTTGTTTCCTCAAATGGCATACAAATCGAGCAAAGAAAAGTTACAAAAGAGAAACACACATACAATATGATATGGTATATAATGCACATACAATTTTTTAAGCTTAACACATTGTATAAGATACCAATCACGTACGATTATATTTTTTGCTTGATAAAGCATGTGGAAAATAAAGCATACAGCTACCCATCTACAACTTGTAACAAAAATATTTAACTTTTTGGTGGCCTCAGTTGCTGCTGATATGGAGCACAATCTTTCACATTTTTGTTTTTTGTTTTGTTTTTCTTGAGAAGGGGGGGTGTCGTTTTGTTTTGTTTTGAATGAATGGGTACTTCACGTGTCTTTCTTCAATGGCGAAAATAATAAAAACAAGGTATGGGGCCGTTTTGTTTCAGTTGTTTTTTCAACATGGACATTTATATTCCACAACTATCTAACCTAAAGTCTGGAGCGAATAATAATTTCTGTAATTTGAATTAACATTCCAAACATGTAAATACAAAAAACCTTAAGCTGTACAAAAACATTGATTCCAAACATGTAAACACAAACACAAATATTTAAACTGTACAAAAAAATAATCGGGGGCCTTTTTCGTCTTTAAAAAACGTCAGTCAAATTCAGGTACATTAAAGGACTGTACAAAAAGTCTAAATTATCTTCCAAAGGCTTTCCTTTTGACAATATTTATTTTACAAAAAAAAGTCATCACAGATTCTCAAGTTCACATTTTTAAGTGTTACTGTAAAATCAATGGTTTTCACACAAAAAGATCATTACACATATTAATTTGACAGAAAAAAATAAGCTAACACCACTCTTGCTAAGAAAGGACAGTTCAGGATCTGAATCGTGTCTTCAACTGACAAACGTTCGGCCAAAACAATCCCACAGACATATGTTCACCCTGCCATCAACAGTCACCTTGGGTTACACTTTTTTTTTTAATCAAAAGGATAATTTATTAAAAAGCAGAAGTTTCCAGTCAACCTAACACTATTCAGAACACTGTTTCTAGTACAAAGTTATCAGCACAACTAGCAACGCCAAGATTATTCTGAAACAACTTTTCCAAATAAATTTCCAGTCTTGCCAGCATAAGAATTTCAGTTTTTGTTTCAAAGTTGGTGTCAATAAAAAAACAAACTAAAAACCAAACAATCAAAAAGATTAAATAAACCACGTCAGGAAAAACAATCGCCATCAGTATTCACTTTTTGCTCCATTTCGACTGATCTGAACATGCAGCACCCCACCCCCTTTGTCTTGGCACCTTCCTCTCGCTTCCCCTCCCACATGAAAATTCCTGCGCGCGCGCACGCACACACACACACACACACACACACACACACAATTTGTAGTAGTTGCATTCCGACTACTGAGCAGACGTCTCCTTGATAGGCCCCAACAAAAACAATGTTATCTTTTTCTTTCTTTCCGCTTTTTAAGGTATCTCTCAAAAACAAAAACACACAACCACAAAAACACATCCAATCAGCCTTCAAGCTATCTTTCAGACAAAGCACACCACCAATCAGCCTTCAAGGTATCTTACAAACAAAGCACACAACCAATCAGCCTTCAAGGTATCTTTCAAATAAAGCACACAACCAATCAGCCTTCAAGGTATCTTTCAAATAAAGCACACAACCAATCAGCCTTCAAGGTATCTTTCAAATAAAGCACACAACCAATCAGCCTTCAAGGTATCTTACAAATAAAGCACACAACCAATCAGCCTTCAAGGTATCTTTCAAATAAAGCACACAACCAATCAGCCTTCAAGGTATCTTTCAAATAAAGCACACAACCAATCAGCCTTCAAGGTATCTTACAAAGCACACCACCAATCAGCCTTCAAGGTATCTTTCAAACAAAGCACACAACCAATCAGCCTTCAAGGTATCTTACAAACAAAGCACACAGCCAATCAGCCTTCCAGGTATCTTTCAAACAAAGCACACAACCAATCAACCACAAAACATATCTTCAAAGAAAAACAGTACCCCTAAAAAAAAAAACTCTTTCAAACAAAGCACACAACCAATCAACCACAAAACATATCTTCAAAGAAAAACAGTACCCCTAAAAAAAAAACTGTTCTGCACACAAGTGCATAATTGCTGTGCAAGTTGGTCATTTATCAGTATTGTGCAATTGCATGGATTTGCCTGCCATACATATCTGTGTACACGCGCACGCACGCACGCGCGCACACACACACACACACACACACACACACTGTCGGCCTTTTTCCCCCTTTTCCTACATGCTGCCCACCTTCTCAGTCTTAACACACTTTCCTAATAACATGCAACCTCCCCCACCTATCCCCTCCCGTCTGCTTACAAAAACGTGCCCCCCTACTCCATCCTCCCTCTCTCTCCGTTTGTCCATTTCTCTCTCTCTCTCTCTCTCTCTCTCTCTCTCTCTCTCTCTCTCTCGCACACACACACACACACACACACACACTCCCCACCCCCCCAATATTTTCTAAGACAAATATAACTTTTTCTCTGCCTCAACCAATCATTTGTTTTCTCTTTAATCACCCTTTTTTCATAAACTAGTCTCTAGAATCCCCCCTCCATCCCTTTTACACACCATCCCCCATTTTTGCCCCCACCCCCCTAAAAAAAAAAGTAAACCAACCCCCTTTAACCAGTTTTCCTCTGATTCAACACAAACATTCCCTACTTTGAATTTTCCTTTGCACCACCCATCCCCTTTACACACCACCACCCCCTCTCCTTCCCCCCAAAACTCCTTGGGCCCATTACCCCTCTGACCCAAACATTCTGTAAATTGATTTTTCTTCTTTGTCTCCCCATCCCTTCCCAAACGCTTGAAAAAGATCGTTTTTGTGTCAAGGCCTGCCACTGTGCCCACCTGCCTTTTATGTCCACAAGTAGGGCTAGGATTAGAAACAAGGTTAGTGTTAGGGTTAGTATGAACAGTTAGGTATTAAGGTAAGGTGGGGGGGGGATGTTGGTCAGACGGTCAGTCTGACTGCATGTGGACACAACAGGCACGTAGACAATGGCAGGCAGGTTTATTCGAACTACAATTTTCCAAATCCCCATTCAACTATGTTAATTTCAGGCCGAAGGAATTGAAACATTGTGATTCCTTTTGAAATGAATAAGTCTGAAATTGTTTAATCGGACTGAGGCCCAAAATAACCCATATTTCTATCAAAAAATGATCTGGCCGAAGGCATTTGACAAGTTGTTTCTACTTATAAAATGGATTAACCTGAAATAGTTTAATCTGATTCAAGTCCAGTTAAGCCTTATTAAGACTGGAAAATTAGCTTTTCTTTACTTGTCCTATTTTGCCTTCTCCTATTGACTTCAATATATCCTGCCCTTTCCTTTCGAAGGACTCTCCCCCCTCCCCAAACAAAACCTCCTGCACGATCAGATGTCCCCTTCTTCCATCATCCTACTTTGCCTACATCTAGTGATTAGTAAATATATCCTACCCTCTCTTTTCAAAGAACTTTTCCTAATATCTCTCCTATACAATTAGATCTCTCTCTTTCTCTCTCTACCCTCACTCATGTCCGAGCTTAAATCTTTAGCAATATATATAACGCAGGCTCTAGATAAACGTTAGCAGACTATGAATGAAACGGATCCTATACGTAATAACTGAAAATATTGGTTGGCATTTATCTGGACTTCAGATTATTACTCATGTCCTTTTCATATTCATTCCTATGTTAATATGTTACTTACAATTACCCCCTTTGACTGATGGGCTTGTAGCTTTTGTCAAATAAAATTCGTTCATTCGTTCATTCGTTCATTCATTCATTCTCTACCCTCACTCACACACACACACACACACACACACACACACACACACACACACACACAAATCATACAACACTTATGTACTGTCTACTTAAAAGAAGACTTTACCAGTATTAATCATTTGACAAGTATTTTCCCTATAATGGAAGGCAATCTGCAATTGCACACTAGTGACAGACCAGCACATGGGTTTGTCATTACTAGTGTTCAATTTATACCCGTCCTGTTGACAAAGAAACCATCTCAGGACCAAAACAGCTTTTTAAACTATCGCACAAAATATTTTTTAAATCCTAAAATACACACAGCACACAGCCTCTACATCTAACATAATTATAAGCAATTTGATTTTCTGCCGAAAAAAAAGCATTCACAAAAATAATCTGTTCTTTTCTCTTCCTAAATATTTCTTCTGTTGGAAATCCGTTCCAACATGACCGGTATTTACACACGCACACTCGTATTTATAGAATATCCCGAAGTCGGATTGTGGCTACCTAACTGGATGAAAACAGTTGCATGCAAAGTTCTAGCCGAGGAACAAAAAAGCAAATAGCAAGCCTAGTTTTGTTGTTTTACCTTTTTAGTCTGGCTTGCAAACAGTTTACTAGAAGGACTTTAGTATTTTGTACACGTTTTTTAACTTCAGTCCAGCAGGACATTTTAAAAACGTTAAACAGCTAGAAAAAAAATATCAAAAACATACACAATTGTCTTGATTTTTTTTTTAAATAATAAATGCAGATACTTTGAAAAAATGAAAATGGGTGGGGGAAGGGCATAAATATTGAAATAGTGTACACGTTTGATAAATGATTCTATCTGTAAGAAACACAAAAAAGACAATCTTAAAAAATGTCCCTCTGTCGCTTTCTCTCTAAAAATATCCCTCACAGCTCGCTCGCTCGCTCGCTCTCGCTCTCTCTCTCTGGGACAGCTCTCTCTACGTCTCTCTCTCTCTCTCTCTCTCTCTCTCTCTCTCTCTCTCTCTCTCTCTCTCTCTCTCTCTCCACACACACCACACACACACACACACACACACACACACACACACACACTTTCCACTGGTCTGAATTTTCTACCTCCTGAAATTCTTCAGGGTCTCTCGAGAGTTCTACAAAACCAGATCTGCTACCTCCCCTGCACATTCTGTTCACACGCATGATTATCTTAAGTCTTACAATAGAGTGATATATCTTTGCCTTACAACACAATTACAGATATCTTAAGTTATAAAACACAATTACATACATTTTAAGTCTTAAAAAACAATTACATATATCTTTTACTCTTACAACACAATTACATACATCTCAAGTCTTACAAAACAATTACATATATCTTTTACTCTTACAAAACAATTACATGTATCTTAAGTTTTACAACATAGTTACATACATCTCGAGTCTTACAACACAGCTACAAACACTCTATTTAGCTACCTCATTTGAAGCAGATTGCAAAACTTTTATAGCACCATGGTTTTTTTTGTCTTTTATGTGGGGGATGCTTTTTTCCTTTCCTTTTTCTTTTCTTATTTTTTGAGGGTGCATTTTTAGCATCTTTTTTTTATTTCTTTTTTCTCCCCTCTTTTTCTGTTTTCTTTTTAGTAACAGTACTAAGTTTTCACTGGAAAAGATCCGTAGATCCGGTTCTTGTTGATTCAAGTCCACGTTGATGAAGTCCACGTTGATGAAGTCCACGATGATAAAGTCCACGTTGTTGTCTGTTGATTAAGTCCACGTTGATGAAGTTTATGATGATGAAGTCCACGATGATGAAGTCCACGTTGATATCTGTTGAAGTCCACGATGATGAAGTCCACGTTGATGAAGTCCACGTTGATGAAGTCCACGTTGATGAAGTCCACGTTGATGAAGTCCACGATGATGAAGTCCACGATGATGAAGTCCACGTTGATGAAGTCCACGTTGATGAAGTCCACGATGATGAATTCCACGATGATGAAGTCCACGATGAAGAAGTCCACGTTGATGAAGTCTTATGATGATGAAGTCCACGTTGATGAAGTCCACGATGATGAAGTATGTTGATGAAGTCCACGTTGATGAAGTCCACTTTGATGAAGTCCACGATGATGAAGTCCACGATGAAGAAGTCCACGTTGATGAAGTCCACGTTGATGAAGTCCACGATGATGAAGTACACGATGATGAAGTCCACGTTGATGAAGTCCACGATGATAAAGTCCATGATGATGAAGTATGTTAATGAAGTCCACATTTATGAAGTCCACGTTGATGAAGTCCACGTTGATGAAGTCCACGATGATGAAGTCCACGATGATGAAGTCCACAATGATGAAGTCCACAATGATGAAGTCCACGATGATGAAGATTATCTTGATTCAGTTCATGATGTCCTGGTGAGCCTCTCCGGGCGTAGGTCCTGGTGACAAACCGAAATAGGACGTTAGTATTATACATGTTTTTCTTCATGGACTTTCAATATTTGTTGCTTTAACTATGACACTTCATCTAAGCTATGCACAGTCAGAAGAATGTGCATCCTCTCTGACTCTACCAGATTACTGTAGAAATGCATGCATACCTTAGAATGTGCGCCTTCTTAGACTATAAGATTCCTAGAAATGCATGCAGTCCAGACTTTACACCTGACTCTATAAGATTACTGTAGAAATGCATGCATGCCTTAGAATGTGCGCCTTCTTAGACTATAAGATTCCTAGAAATGCATGCAGTCCTTAGACTTTACACCTGACTCTATAAGATTACTGTAGAAATGCATGCATACCTTAGAATGTGCGCCTTCTTAGACTATAAGATTCCTAGAAATGCATGCAGTCCTTAGACTTTACACCTGACTCTAAGATTACTGTAGAAATGCATGCAGTCCTTCAGTGTTCATCATTCCTCAGTTTAATAACTCTGAGGGTCACCAAGAAAATTCACAGATTTATCACACTCGGTAATTTAGTACACACTGGATGAGAAGTTTTCATGTATGATTTGTTTAAATACCTTGTCATAAGGCAGCCATATTTGAATCAATGGATGACATCTATGTTGTGGCAGCAGTTTGCTATGGATGAAGACAATCTCGACATGTCTAAGCACAGAATTAATGGGGGCCTTGGCACTGGCACTGTGTGTACACCAATAACTGACAACGGTGGTGAGTAAGTATTGACAAGAGTTATCCCCTTTGAAGTTCAAGTCAGCCAATCCATCTAACTGCAAACATGTATCCATACTATCACTCCTATCTAGACTCCTAGGAAAGGCATATTAAGTTTTACCTACATTTTCTTTTAAAAACCTATGGTCTAATCAATAAAACCACGATTTTGTGAAAACTATTCCTGCCATAGTCCATTTATATTTTTATAACTTACTAATCAGTATCTCTTGAATATCAATAATAACGAAATTGTCCAAACATGGTTCATCCCTCTATAAATTGCATAGTGTTTTCTGGGTATGTTCTTACTATCTATGCCAAAGGTCATTACTGGTCTACTTTTGCATGAAAATGTTTTTGACGAGTGTGGAACCTGATATGCATGCGTTCACCCTCCACATTTCGTTGTGACAGGGACATGGAGCCATTGTTAATTCTTTGGGAAAAAGAACAGGCGAAGGGGAGTAATTAAAATTCTCTGGGGTGAGGGTGTGGGCAAAGACGGTCGCCATCGCAAACATCTCACCACTGGAGAACCTTGGAACTCTTGCCAAGAGGCAAAACAAAAATAAAAAAGATTATTTGTACCTTTAATCATGATGAGCGCTTATGTGGTTGGAGAAACTGGAGTGTCTTCAATGTCTTGGTGAGATGACCCACAGCAGCTGTTTGTAGCTTCTGTAAAAGAAGACATTTTGTTAGAAATTTGGTAGGGTTTTCCCGAATATAAACATTTTCTAGAGAATGATTGTAAGAACTATCCCCATTCCATTAAAATTGTGTTACCGAGTTTTGTTGCTGGGTTTTGTTGAATGTTTAAAAAAAATGTTCTCAAAACATAAGCTCTACTCAGACGGACGCTATAGCCGAGTGGTTAAGACCATTTCGACTTCAATTCCATGGGTCCATGAAGTCGTGGGTTCGAATCTGGGCGGCGTCTGGTGAATTAAGGGTGGGGATTTTTATGATCTCCCAGGTCAACTTCGAGTGTAGACCTGCCAGTGCCTAAATTCCCTTTGTGCATATAGACACGCAGAAGATCATATACGTACGTAAAATATTCTTAAATTATTGCCAGCATTCGGTGGTTTACGGAAAAACAAACATACTCAATATGCGGCTACCTTCATGATGGGCAAAATCGATTGCATACACATCCCACCACTGGTGAACCTCGGAGCTCTAACCGAGGAACGAAAAATTTAAGTACTATTCAAAAATTATGTAGCATTACTCTGCGATAGCTTTCCGACATTCAAAAACTACACATCCAATTAATTTCAAATCAGCTAGTTACATGTCCTGCTAATGGAAGACAGATTAAAGACAGAATTTGCAGCGGAAAAGTGCCAGACTATGCCCAAGCTAGGAACTCGTTAACTACACTTCCACCAGCACTCTTGGGAGTATAACAAGCTGAAAACAAACTGATGCAGCTAAGGAAAGATCAATGGGTTGTCCACCGAGATTCAGACTAGAAAGAACAGTACAGCTCGAAGTAGCACAAATAAAGCCATCACTGCTTTAATCGTTTTTATATTGGTTGATTTATTCTTTTATTTCGAGGATAATGACAAAAGCATTCATGAGCTTTTTTTCAACACCAAGTCCCTGTGTGCATGCAGTTTCGTACATTTTGTCTCCCGTTCCCACCCCATGAAAAGGTTCTACTCTTCCAAAAAGCAAAACAGGTTTTAATGTGTGCGCCAAGATATTCTGTAAGTTTGCTCACTGGACTTTGAGTTGGCACTATCTCCAGGGGAAAAATCCTACTGAACGGGCGTCTTGGTTGTGGCTCGAACCTGGGCTCAAACCCAGCTTCTCAGATAACGAGCGCAATGAGAAACGCTCTAAGCACCAGGCTATCCTGCTCCCCTGCCCCGAACAAAGAGACGACAAGGACAGAGATAGCAAATATTACCTGGCTGTCTTGCTTTCAGTTGACCAGTGGTGCTGGAGTTGAGCTTGGTAATTTGGCGGGGCAGCATAAGGGGTGTGTTGGTTGACGGAATTCTCCAGGCTAGTCTGTCTTCAGCTTTCTCACAATAGTGTTGCCACGTCCAGGTGTACCAGATTTGTGATAAAAGTCTGTTCTGCATGTCCTGGTGAGCTGTTAGATGATGTATGCCTGTTTTCTGCTTCCCTGTGAATGTCTCCCAAAATCTAGTTTCTTCTTTCGTTCACTTTTTGCCCGATTTTGTTTATCTTGTGACAAGTTCTCGCATTTTGCATTTAAAAATGAATTGGGTTGGAGTTTCATTTTCTTATCACAAAGAACTAAAATGTTGGTGATGTATTGATGGTTTGTCGTTCCAGTACTTCCACCGCTATTATCACTTTTGCTTGAAGCCATGATCATGACTACCAATGTTAGTGATCACAACGTTTCAGTGCTGCAAATTTCCCTGCTGTCTTTGCTTGAGAGGCTGCCAGTATCTGATGGTTTTTCAGCTTCTTCAGATTGAGTTTGATGCCAGGATTGGCTGATGGATGGCCTTTCTTCAAGTCGTGATCAGTGCTGATGTGAACAGTACCTTGACTCGACGTCTCAGCCTTGATGTTCGAAGTGAAATGTCATGGTGTCAAAACGTAATCTTGATTATGAAACAATCCAGTGCACTTCGGGTTCAGTGTTTGTGCGGTGCAAGACCGAGCCTGTAGCGACTGGAAAATTCCACAACGTACTGTATTCCATCATTTGCTTCTATACCAGTGTTCCAACCCAATCAGATGATCACTGCCTCCTCACGTCTGCTTCTTGGTACTTGTTTACAGTGCCAAAACCCTGAAAGCAGGAAATGATAGCAACACTGTAAACCCCAATAGTATCATTGCTATAAAATTTTTAGTTTGTTGTGTGTTCCCCAGCTTAACACCCTAGGTGTTATCCAGAATACGCCATCTCATCACCCCTGAGAATCAGTGCAGGATACTGGATGAGGAGTTTGCGTGTATAACTACTTTCAAATGCCTCGCCATATAGGCTGCTATAGTCCTACTTTATTGGATTTTTTTATTTTTGGATGTAGACTACAACCTGTTATTTGAGATCTTGTGTATGAAGGCAGAAACTGAGCATTTCAAAGCAAAGTAAGGTGTTAACGTAGACCTTGGCAGTTTGCTCGCCACCAGTACCTGACAAAGCTGTTGCCCTGGACAATAAATGTTTCACATATTCATTGGCTGATTTTGCAGCTTTCCTTTTTTTACCAAGTTTTACCCCCTTTACCGGTTGTTAAATTAAAAAAAAATTACTTTATGACGTTAAACACTAAGACAAGTTGAAACGAACCATGACTTTATTTTAAATTAAATACAATATATTATTAACTTGCGAACAAAAGGAGGCACTTTTCAACATGGCACGCCTTATTCTAGAAAAATAAACAGCAATACTTGCAACTACTAAAATCCTTAAGTTTTCATATTTAAAACGCTAAGTAGAATTTCAAATAGAATACACTTTGTCCAAAATAACATTGTTAAGCTCCCTGTGGACTGCTGACCCAGGGGATGCAACCTGAGCCCGAGTATTGTCGGGGCCATAAGATCGAAATAAGCCGTGTGGGAACAACAGGACAAAGAACATAAAAGGAAATTTAGGTACCCCAAAAAATCGAACAGCCAGAAAAGCTAAAAACAAAAACATATAGGCTAAAAAATAAAAAAACATGTAGCTTTAAATATTTAAAATAAAGCTGTACATTTTAACATACTTACACGTGCACGTTCTTTTGCCTTCATCAGATGGGAGGACAGCTCAGTCTCTGAAACGGAGGCAGCAGCACGCTGCAGGTCCTGCAAGTCACCGTGAAGCTTCTTAGACACTGGGGTGGAGTTTGGCCAGGTCCTCTCTCGAAACGCCTCTTGCAGCAGGTACGACTGCAGCACACGTTCTGTTGCCTGGCTGCCAGTTTTTCAAGGGCACTGCTCTTGCAAGTTTTGATTTTAGTTTTATGTACAGATGGTAATGTAGGAGGTTTAGCCTGGCGTGTTCCAAAACTGACTATACAGGCCATGCAAGGTCTTCTTGCAGCACATTCCTCACACAACAGCCACAGTCTTGATGAAACAGCTCGAAGACTGCTGTATGATGCACATGACTTTTGACCACTAGATTAGTCCTCCTGTGGAATAACGGATAAGGGAGAGGGACTAAGGAAAAACTGTAGAATGTGAAGTAAAGATGAGGGAATAAAGGACAAGGGAGACACTAAGGAAATGAAATAGAACGGGAAGGTGAAGGAAGAAAAGGATGTGGGTACTAGGGAAATGCTATAGAATGGGAAAATGAAACAGCAAAGGAAAACTTGGAGGGGGTGCACAAAGGAAAAGCTATAGAATGTGAGGGTGAAGGTGAAAGAAGAAAAGGATGGGAGGACTAGGGAAATGCTATAGAATGTATTGTGAAAGAATAAAGGATAAGAGAAAGGCGCTAAGGAAATGCTATAGAATGAAGGTATAATGAATAGGGAAGGCATTAAGGAAACGCTATAGAATGTGAAGGTGAAGGAATAAAGGATGAAGACACTATGGAAATTATACAGAAGGTAAAGGTGAAGGAATAAAGGATAAAAGCACTAAGGAAATGCTGGTGAAGGAATAAAGGATGAAGGCACTATTAAAATTCTACAGAAGGTAAAGGTGAAGGAATAAAGGATGCAGGCACTATGGAAATTCTACAGAAGGTAAAGGTGAAGGAATAAAGGATGCAGGCACTATGGAAATTCTACAGAAGGTAAAGGTGAAGGAATAAAGGATAAAGGCACTATGGAAATTCTACAGAAGGTAAAGGGGAAGGAATAAAGGATGAAGGCACTATGGAAATGCTATAGAATGTGAAGGTGAAGGAATACAGGATGAAGGTACAATGGAAATGCTATAGAATGTTATGGTGAAGGAATAAAGGATAAAGGCACTATGGAAATGCTATAGAATGTGAAGGAATAAATGATAGGGGAGGCACTATGCTGTAGAATGTTATGGTGAAGGAATAATGGATATGAGAAAGGCGCTAAGGTAATGCTATAGAATGAAGGTATAAAGAATAGAGGAGGCACTAAGGAAAAGCTATAAAAAGTGAAAGGGGTGACAACCCCTTACAAGCACTGTGTCACTGCCTTTATATCTGGTGTTAATTTTATCACTGGGTACAACCCTTAGTGGCTGGTCTTCTGAGCTTGTAACTCTGCAGGAGGTCTACCCGCTAGCCTCGGCTGATACTTTCCTACTTCAGGGCACCTCATTAAAAGGCTAATAATTTTCAGATTTGCTTGAAAAAGGCCGGAGAATGTGGCTGGGTAGGCAAAAAATAAACGAGAAAGGTGACAAAGGTAAGGGAAATGCAAAACCAGATACATTGATAGAAGGGGAGAAAATTTTAAGACAGAATTTCCAGAAGGAGGGAGGGGGGTATTTGAAACACCAAGATCACCGACACCACGACTGCACTCCTTTCGTCTCTTGCATCTATGTTTTAAGTTTTGGCTTTTGTTTTGGGCGGCTTTTTATTTATGTTATACTTTTGTTTTATTTATTTCATTTTGGGTTTATTTTCTATCCTAGCCTTTTTATTATTTAATTTTTCCGCCATTTTGTTTATTCTATTTTATTCCGTTTCGACTCCTCTATTCTATTTTAAATTTTACTTCATCTAAGTTATAACTTTTTGTTTCTTATTCTATATTTTATTTCTATTTTTTTATTCTTTATTTTGTTTAATCCTATTCTTTTAGCAAGGACTGAGGGTGTAATCAGAAGTGTGGTGTCCAGTGGTCGCATTACCTACAGAAGGAATGAAGACGGAATGGGATGGAGACAGCTAACGGGGCATGCATCGATAGCTACCATCAAAAATTCTTCATAGAACGCTTTGACAGCAACTATCATTGTCTGTCAAGAGATCAAAAAATGCGTTGCTCTACCGTTAACCACTTGACAAGCGAGGCCCAACGCATGCAACTTCGGCATGGGAGAGAATTGTTATCTCTCAAGTCTTTCTGGGGAAAAGGGCAGGAGACTGAACTAAGGAGAGGAATGTGACAAGAAAAGTAACAACCCAGAAACAAAAAGAGGGATAGAAAAGAGGGCGTTCCTAGCACAGAATTTCCAGAAGTTGAGGATGCTATCTATACCGACAGGCTGCGCATCTCTACAGGGTGAAACTATATCAAGAATGATGTCGCCCACAAAAAAACAAATGGTCTATGATGGAAAGTGACAGGACAGTCGAAGGGAAAAGTCAGGACTCCGGATTAAACTTTAGGAGTAAAAATCGAATAAAGCAGATGAAAACTATGTGACAGTGAGATGTCTTCCTCAGCCACCATTGCACAGGGGCCTATCCAGGGTAAAAGAGATCATGATGCATCACACAGCATTGTCAGCGTGGCGTTTGTGGCGAGAAGGTTCCAGATTGATGGGACATTATCTTTTGCGTTCCTCAGATGGGCAGCTTAGTCTCTTCAATGAAGGCAGTGGTATGTTAATGTTCTCAAGTTGTTGCATAGCTTCTTAGCTACTTGGGTAGGGTTGGGACAGATTCTCTTCAGGAGTGCCTCATGTAGCGAGTAGGCCTGTAATACATATTCTGTTGTCTGGCTGCCAGTCTTGCAAGGGCACTGCTCTTATATGTTCCATGCACAGGTTCAGTTTCCTGTACATTTGTCATTCAGGCGGATGTGGCCTGTCCTGAGCCATGTGCAGACCTGCTTCTGTCCTGTCAGCAGGTAATAGGAATGTAACTTGTGTAGACGTTGCTGTATCCACGTGCTTTGATGCTTGGCCTTGATGATGGTACTGGCTTCAGAATTACTGTATGTAGACCTAGTCACCTGATCTTGCCTTCTGCCTTTCTTCGCCAGTTAAGTCTTCAGTCTCATTACCAAGTATGCTGTAGTATGAGGGGATCCACTGCAGGACTACTGTACCATGACTCCTGCAGAGGGAGGCAAGAATGAGGAGCAAATTCAGGTCAGTATTCCTGCTGGACTGCAAGGCCTGCAAGACGGCCATTGGTTGAGATGACTCTGTGAGGAGCACACGGGCTGACGGTCCATGCTGTGGGCTGCTGCAGTTTTCATGGCTTCTGCCTCAGCTTTATGAATCGTTGAGTGGAGGCAAGTTTTGAGCTGATTATCTCTGCACTCAGGATTCTAGATGTCGATTCCTGCCCCTCCATTTTGAACATCATCCTCAGCAATGCACTCGGATTCACACATGGGAAGAGAAGTCTTGGGTAGTGAGAGGAAGGGGTTCAAGGGTGTGGGAATTTTTCTTAGTGCCATTTCCCAGTCTTTTGGTTCAAAACAGGGAGAGATGCTGCACTGAATGAGAGTAGAAGCCCCAGGTGGGAGGTATCTGATAACAGAGATGAACACAATGGTGTGAATTGGAGTTTGTAGAATTAAAGCGTATGTGTGTGTGCACTGTGTGTGTGTCTGTGTACGTATGTGTTGCGTTTTGTGTGTGTTTTTTGTGGTGTGTGTGTGTGTGTGTGTGTGCGTGTGTGTGTGTGTGTGCGTGTGTGTGTGTGTGCGCGCGCGCACGCGCGCGTGAATGTGCATATTTGTTCAGGGATGCACCTAGGATGTGTGCGCAGAGGTCAGAACGGAAAAAAGAGGAAAATGTGGCTGAGGGTCCACCAGTGGGTGAATGATGATTAAAGAGTGGAGGGAGGAGAGATATAGAGCAATAAAATAGAGAGAGCAAGAGAATGAGAGAGAGGCAGAGATAGATCAAACATATAGAGAGCGAAAGAGGAAGACAGCAAACAAACAAGTAGAATGAGATATATATAAATATACTGAAAGGAAGGGAGAGGAACACATAGACAGACAGACAAGGGCAGAAAAGGGGGAGATAGAGAGCAAAAAATGAAAGAAAAAGAATGAAAGAGGGGGAGGGTGGGGAGGTATGGAGGGCGGGAGAGGGAGGGAGGGAGACTGACAGACAAAGCCAGCCAGCCAACCACACAGACAGGGAGACAGAAACATATGGAGCTAAAGACAAAAAGATGGACAAGACAAAACAAAATATTCTGAAGATCGCGAAATATACCAAGACAAACATAATGCAAACATGCATTTTTAAAAAGTACAAAGCATGAGAAAAATGCTACTTCTTGGTTAGAAATAAACTACTGAAACATCTGCTGCATTGCCATCTTTTTTTAAATGTCCCCATGAGAATGCGAGAGAAACAGAGACAGGGAGACAGAGATGAGAGACAGATACAGACAGGCAGACAGGCAGAGAGTGGGAGGAAGGGAAGGAGGACAAAAACTTTATTTCCGAGGGTAAAAGAATAAGTATACGATTTTTTTTCATCAAGACCTAAGGGAGGGAGGGAGGGAGATAAGACAGACAGACAGCCAGATAGACAGGCACTGTTGTAGGATGGAATTTTCTCAAACAGTTAAAGCGAATGGTAAACCACATCGACTGATGAATTATTTACATTTTTTCGCTTCAAACTTACCCATGTGTAGGCCCCTTGACACTGTCCACCTTCCATCTCTTCCACGTTTTGCTGTCAGCTGAACAGGCCTCTGGGGATGCTGCCTGCGGGCATGCAGTCTGAAAGAAAGCAATCAGATTTCAGTTCGACTTTACTACTAAGTGGATCGGTGGTCTAGAGGTAATGCGCCTACATAGAAAGCGTAAAGTCCGGGTCCGAAGTGTGCGGTGGTTTGATCCCTATTTGGGCCAAAATCGTTTCCCCCATTCAATAGACCATGAGTGGTGGTCTGGGTGCTAGTCTTTCGAATGAGACGATAAACCGAGGTCCCGTGTGTTACATAAAATTATTTAGCGCACGCAAAAGAACCCACGGCAACAAGAGGGTTGTCCCTGGCAAAATTCTGTAGAAAAAAAAACACGCTAATAGGGAAACGATTACAGTTGCAGACAGGAAAACAAAAATAATGGGCGGCGCTACTCTTGTGGCAACGCGCTCTCCCCCGGGGAGAGCAGCCCATGAATTTCACGCAAAGAAATCTGCTGTGACTTAAAGTGGCGTGAAAATGAAAATGAAACAAAATGAAAATGCTATCATAGGCAAATACACACTCGCCATCTTTCAATTAATGGGACGGGTTAGCCTGGCGGTTAGAAGCGTTGAGCTCGCAACCTGAGGGGTCAGGGTTCAAACACACCAAGACGCCTGTTCAAGGGGATTTCATCCCTGGAGTTAGCATCAGCGCTGGCTCAACCCTCCCAAAAGTCCTTCCGATGAGACTATAAGCCAAGGCCCCGTGTGAAACCACACGTAGAATAGTTTACGCACAAGTTTAAACCTGTTCTGCCTTTCGGAAGAGTAACACATTGAGTGCCTTGGGAAAAAGATGCCAACATTTACTAAACTGTATGCACACAGGGACTGGATGTTTAAATAAATCTTTATCAAATATTTTGAAATATTTCTTCAAGATTGCAGTTTAAAACAACTAACAAAGAAAGGAGGAAAATAAAGAAAAACAAACAAAAAACAAAACAGAAGAGCAAACAAGAAAAAGTCAACCAACCAAACAAGCAAAACAAAAAACAAAACAGTAAAGTTTAAAAGGAGGGAGAAGAAAAAGGGAGACACTTGGCAAATGTAGGGGGGGGAAAGAGAGAGAGAGAGAGAGAGAGAGAGAGAGAGAGAGAGAGAGAGAGAGAGAGAGAGATTGATAAAAACAAATATGGATTCAACTGTCAATCTAAATCTAGAACCAGCAAAAGTAAGCCAATGAGGAAAGATGATAGAAAAAGCGGTACTTCGCAGAGAATAACTTGCAAAGCATTATAAACTAGTGAACTTATCTTTGCATGTCAAAATAGATGCACACAATTGCACAGAGAAGAGGGGGGGAGAGGGGCGAGAGAGAGAGTGGGAGAGAAGAGAGAAAAGATAGAGATTCATGTCTGAGAAGAGGGGAAAACAAACTTTCCATTCATAACATCAAAGCCATACCAAAAAACTAAATCCGATAAAATAAAAATCAGCATTATAAAAAACAAGCATACACTATGATAGTGGTTCGATATAGAAATCAATAATAAACCAACAAGAGGGGTTTTTTTTAAACTAGAAATAAAAGACAATAAAACCTACGTATATTTCATAACAAAATTGACAAGTATAGAAAGAGAGGGGGTAGAGAGAGAGGGGGGGTTAAGAAAACGGGTTGAGAGAGAGAGACTATATCATCAAAGAATATTTTTAAATCATTTACGTATAAACAAATATTAAAGTGACATTCAAAATTTTGAAAAACAAAACAAGCAGAGGGATAGAGAAACAGACAAGACCACTATCACCCTCCACCCTAATAAGGGTTTTCTTTTAGTTCCTTGGCTAGATCTCGGGGGTTACGGGGGAAGGGGTACTAGCGGAGAGATTTTTGGGCATGCGACTGTGGCCACCATTTATGTAGCCGCATTCCGACTTCGTGGAGGATGGAACCAAATGGGTTAAAGCTTGCCGACACCACACTGCCTGAACATGTGGGTGCAGGGCCCCATGACTCCTCAAGGAGTATGGCAGAAGTCAGTGTTGACATTCTGTACAAGGCACCAGGTTATAAGCTGCAGCACTGCATTGAATATTTCTGAAAAAAAAATCAGCAAAGGCATTTTTTTCCACACCAGCCTTACCGCCAGCTGATGCAATCAGCAAATCTAGCCAGGAGCAACTTCTTGAACCCTTCCTGGCACTGCTTTGTAACAGCGCGTGACATACTGGCCGGCCGTTAACTTCGAACAAAAAAATAAGTTCTAAATTTGGCTCCAAACTATTTGATTTCGTTTTAAATACTGGTAAACGTTTGGAGGCCTTGGTCTACTTTCTTTCCGAAGTTTGCCTAGCTGAACCTTTTATTTCTCAGTACACAGGGCTTCTCAACTTGACTGAAAATAATTTTTTTAAAAGGCCGGGAGATTTATGTCATTTAAAGATACTGAACGCCACTGTAGAAGGCCGGCCTAAATTGTGTGTGGAATGCTTAAGTCAGCTTGCTATTGTAACCAGGGGTGTAGGTCGGAAATATGAAGTTTACAACATGGTAGTCTCAGCGTTTAAGAACTAAAAGCCAGAAGACAACAACATTACAAGCTACAAACCCATCAGCACACATAGGCCTACTGCAAGCTCCAGTATCCATATGGAAAACCACAATGACAACCACCGTTATTTCAAATAAAATTACAACTGTCTGCATTGGCATTAACCATGATATGGCTGTACTGGTCCCTGTAGATGTCTCAGTCAAGAAAAGGTTGCTATTATCTCTGTTCGTTTCGCAGAAGGGGCTCAGTTCAATTTTGACCAGTCAGCCATGAGTGAACAGACTGGCCGGTTTTCATTTCACCAGCCACTGAATTTGTAATCTTTGCTCAATTGTCCCTCTGCTTAGAAGATATAATACAAGTATATTACTCATCTTCCTGCGTTACCATCCGTTTTCGTTTAAGCAAAATAAACTGCCATAACCAACAGAGCAATGATAGTTTACCTGTATGCTGTAGAGAAAATGACCGGGTGGCGACAAGGCAAAATTCGCCCAGTTGTCGCTCGCATCTTGTCTCGGCCACCCTCAGGAGTCGAATGAATAACAAGTGTAGGCTTGCCAACACAGTGTCACCCTTTGTGAGCAAGTACAGTCGCCTTTTGCACGTGATTCTCTGGACAATCCCACCCAAGGTGGTGAGTTGTTGACAAAAAAGGAGTTCCTCTCTCTCTCTCTCTCTCTCTCTCTCTCTCTCTCTCTAAAGCATTTGATACTGTAAATCACAAACTTCTCCTTAATTAAAAAGCTAGCAGCTTACAATCTATTTATCATTTTTTTCAATGTGATTTCGTCTGTTATGTCTGAGAGACAGTAGGAAGTATCTTTAAACGCATCTATCTCTAATTTTCTAAATTTTCGTGGCGTTCCTCAAGGTTCTGTTTTATGTCCTTTAATGTTCGTAATATATATCAATGATCTTTCTTTATTCATAGAAACCAGTGTGACTTGTTTGCTGATAACATCATCATAGCTATTATCTTACTCCAATGCTTATGCCATTTATGATACCATGTCAAAAAAGTATAAATCACATCTTCACCTCAATGAAACTAAACTCATGTTACTCAGGAACAAATAAAAGTCAGAATCTTTCTCAAATTATCAGCTGATTTTTTTTTTTATATTTCTAACACTGAAGTTGACAAAGTACCAAATCACAAAGTTTTAGGTATAACAACAGATGATAATCTGTCCTGGTCAAAGCAAGACTTCTTGCAGATATTGCATCAAAATGGTATCAATTTAGATAATATAAAAACTTTTTAGACTTACATACTAGGAAATTATTCGATTATGCATATTATTATGTTCAGTCTAATACTGATTAAGGTTCTACACTGTGGGATTTGGTGAACAACAAAAAAACTTAAGCCATTACTTAGTGCTCATAAAAGAGCAATTTGAATTACAATTAGCAAATCATCTTCATCAGTAGTATGAGGTGCAGACAAGCAGACATCCACCCTCTCAGAGTAAAACACAATAAAGGGATTTCCATGCATAACATACCACTTAGAAACTCTCATCTGCTACTTACGAACATGATTGCCCTTAATGAATATCGACATTTATTCTAAGCAAATCTAGTCTAAAATATTAGTGAGGAAGATTGTGGAACAATATTCCAGAGATAGCAAAATCTTAACTACAATTTTTAAAACCTTCAAAGTAGATTGTACAATTACCTCGAGAATCTCTCTGATTTGCCCTCCTTTGAACCAAGGTGTATTGAGAACACCTATTTTACTGCTAATACTTTTTTCCGTTCCTCGGCTAGAGCTCCAAGATTCAGTGGTGAGATTTACCGTTTTTACGCACCATGAAGGTAGCGGCATTCTGACTTCAGGGATGGTGTCTGTACACAATACCTGTGTACATGCATTTTTTTTTAATATGTCATCCCTTCTTATCAGCATTAAATGGCCTACACACACAATCTTCTGCAAAAGGCGAAACGGGTTTACAGCGTGCAGAACATCTTGCGCACACGTTAAATCCTGTTCCGCTTTTCGGAAGAGTAGGCTATTGTGTGCCAGTGGAAACAGTTGACAAAATTTACAAAACCGCATACACACGGGGACTAGATGTAAAAAAAGCACATGAGTGCTTATTCCATTATCCTCGATATAAAAGAATAAATAAATAAATAAATAAATAACGTCTGCGCAAAAGATGTTATGCGTGCATTCGCACACGGGAATTCTGTTTAAAATCTCATCCAAAGGCCTTTTGAGAGAGTTGAGTCAGTCCTGATGTGAACTCCGGGTTCAAGTTTCCTAAAAGTTGGCGTCTCCGTGGTGGCTAGCTCGATCCTTGAATGTCAGATCAGGCGCACAACGCTCTAACCACTAGGCTATTCCGCCCCTCACTGCCATTATCTTAAATGGCGGTTTCCTCTTCTAGTGATCATTGTGTGGTTCACTTTACCAAACTTCTTGCCCTGTGCTCCACATGCTATGTCAGCTACAAACGATAGGAAAGAAACAAATAACGTGTATATTGCTTGTATACACATAGACAACACTAAGATTTATTCTTGATTAATAACGTTTTCATTCGTTTTGAAAAAATAAAAAGATAGGAACAGTAGAAACAACCTCAACATTCCGACCAAGCCATTGATCCTGACCATCGTCAGAGACCGCTAACAGTGAAGGCTGGGATAGCAAGAGCTGTCTTCCCCATCTTTGCCTGTGTTGTCCATAAAAGGGACATCTTATAATGGCCTCACTGCTTCTGACCTGGTGGGAAGGCGTTTTTCCCACCATTTGCATTTCTGTTCTGGGAAGGAAAAAAACGAAATCCCACGGAAGATAACACACGGTTTCTTACTAAGATGTACGTTGTGTTTGTGTGTGTGTGTGTGTGGAGAGGGGAGGGTGTGGGGACGGGATAGCCTGAATGTAAGAGTGTTGTGCTCACGATCTGAAATCTGACGGTCCCAGTTTGATCCATGAGCTACACACCCGCTCCAGATTTTTCCCCGGGCGACTATCAGTGTATGTGTCAACTCCATTGCCCCAGATGTCCCAGTGAGACAGTAAACTGAGGGCCCTATGCGCAATCACGCTTTTGAGAAGAGCAAGTCATTGTTGGCTGTTCGGGATGACAAGCCCCAAGTTTTGGAGGCTGAATTTTTTTAAAAGGACATGAGTGTTTATTTATTATCGTCGAAATAAAGGAATTGAATTAAAAAAGGACAGGTTTCTTTCTTGCAAAGTGGAAAGCCACTACCGAAGAGATGACTGGTGGTATGTGCATACAGCTTTGTGTGCATGCGCGTGTGCGTATGAGTGTGCACGCGTATGTACCCTTAAACACAACTTACATTGTATATTGAACAACTTTGTAGAATAGACATTATACCTTACAAAATCGTAGAAAAGACGTATCAGCAAGCTTTATTCAATACATGATAAATTTTCTACCTGAGTATCAGATAAATGACAGCCAAAAAGACTTCAAACATATGGAAAAAAAATCCACCTGTTAACACCCTACTACTCCCCATTACAGAACAACTGTGGAAACCTCTTCGTTGACCTGTGTTCAGACAACAGCTGTTCTTGTCTGTGAAAATGCGTCACACTGCCGTTAAGCCCCTTACAAGTCAGGCCCAGCGCATCCGACTTCCGCATTAGAGAGGGTTGTTATCTTTTAAGTCTTTCCGGGGAAAAAGGCAGGAGAATGAACTAAGAAGGTAGAAAATAGACAAGAAGGTGACAGGAAGAAAAGGAACAATGCAGAAACAAAGAGGTGATATACGTCTGTGAATGTCTTCACCTGTACACTACTTCTCGTTCCCTCTGCTCTGCTGCAGATGCCTTGTGCTTAAGAATACCTAGAATCAAACAGTCCACCGTTAGCTGTCGTTCTTTGTTTTGGGTTCATCCATCTGGAATGACCTCCCTCTCTCTTTTCGCCAAAAGCCTACTTATGATGCTTTTAAATCCAGCCTCAAGACACATTTATTTCAAACCTAAGATTCTCTCTTCTTGTTTCATTTCGTTTCTATTCCTGCCCTCAACAACCAAACCCCCTATCACCCTGCCGGAGTTTACAACCTTTGTGTGTGTGTGTGTGTGTGTGTGTGTGTGTGTGTGTGTGTGTGTGTGTGTGTGTGTGTGTGTTTGTGTGTGTGTGTGTGTGTGTGTACATTTGAATTTGTAAAAACTATTAATTGTAACTGGCTGCATGTGAAAGACTAGGATGAATGAAACCGCTTTGATTTGTTGTGTTCTTGGTGTGTTTTTTGCGAGATAAAGCGATGTATAAATTCCATACATTATCATTATATAAAAGAGAAAATTTCGAGCACAAAATTTCGAGAATGTGGGGATGCTATTCATACTGACAGCCCCCCTCCCCGACCATCCCCCCCCCCCCCCCCCCCGTCGCATTCACAAGGGGACTGCGGAAATTTAATTTATTATGTTGTTCACGGTTAACTCTTGCCAAAATTACTCCAATAACTTGCCTGTCCATTTCTTGCTCTCTACCATCACTGTCCTCAAAGAACGTCATTTCCGGAGGAGGGGGGTGGGGGCGCTGGGTCGAACAACGCGTCATTGATGACACACTTCCCCTTGTTGACGTGTGTCTGTACCATTGGACCAGACTCAAATTAGGAGGAAGGGTGGTGGAATGTCAGACCAACCTGCAGTGTCAGTGCTTCATGGCAATTTACCACGCTCTCCTCGTATTGAATCTTTTTCATTGCAGGACATTTTCCTTCGGTTTGTATTCAACTCTACAGGAAACAGTTGTTTACCCAGCATGCGATATCGACTTTCTCTTCTGTCATTTTTTCTATATTTTTTATTTTATTCTTTTATATCGAGGATAATGGAATAAGCACTGATGTGCTTTTTTTACATCCTGTCCCCGTGTATATACGGTTTTGTAAATTTTGTCATCTGTTCCCACCGGCACACAATGGCCTATTCTTACGAAAAGCGGAACAGGATTTAACGTGTGCTCAAGATGTTCTGCGTGCGTTCGCACACGGGGCCTATAAAGCCATGAGAGAGAGTACTCTGAACTCTGAAATGATTTAATGTACATTGGCCCTGGGCCACCCTACATTTCCTGGGCTTGGGAAGGAACAATGGGTTCATTCATGCCATAAATGCATTGGCAAAGCAAATTCACAAAAAGTACAGATTTATGACTGATCAAAGGAGAGAGAGAGAGAGAGAGAGAGAGAGAGAGAGAGAGAGAGAGAGAGAGAGATATGCCTACGTAGTATATTTCATAAAGATACATGTGTAATCTTAGAAAGGATATGACTAAAACAGCTCCTCCAGTTGCAACAAACAAAAATACAATGAGATTTTTTTTATTCTTTTATATCGAGGATAATAGAATAAGCACTTATGTGCTTTTTTACATCCAGTCCCCGTGTGTATACGGTTTTGTAAATTTGTTCATCTGTTCCCACCAGCACACAATGGCCTACTCTTACGAAAAGCGGAACAGGATTTAACGTGTGCGCAAGATGTTCTGTGTGCATTCGCACATGGGGCCTATAAAGCCTTGAGAGAAAGTACTCTGAACTCTGATATGATTTAATGTACATTGGCCCTGGGCCACCATACATTTATTGGGTTTGGGAAGGAACAATGGGTTAATTCATATCATAAATGCATTGGCAAAGCAAATTCACAAACAGTACAGATTTATGACTGATCGAGAGAGAGAGAGAGAGAGAGAGAGAGAGAGAGAGAGAGAGAGAGAGATGCCTACGTAGAATATATCAGAAAGATACACTGTAATCTTAGAAGTGATGTGACTAAAACAGCTCCTCCAGTTGCAACAAACAAAACTACAACGAAAAGAGATTAAAACAACAACAACAACAACAACAACACAAACAAACAAACAAACAACATTAACAACCAAAGAGCAAGACACCAACCCTCCCAGCCCACCATACGCAACTATGGTACTTGCAGAAACTCAAATCATCTTAGTTTTTTGTAACTGGATCTTTTGCGGAAATTACTGCAGAAATATGCCTCCCCTTTTTTCCCAGGATGTTTGCCAAGTTATGTCGATACCAGCCGCCGTGGTGAGACACTGCATTGCCACCATGTTGTCCTGTGTTCACGTGCGGCTGTTTGTATCAGCCAGACAGTTCGCATTGAGGGGCATACGCCATTCAGCTGTATTAAACGACACGTTTTTAAGAGCAGTGTATGTGTGAGAGAGAGAGAGATGTAGATACTTAAAATAGATAGATAGATAGATAGATAGATAGATAGATAGATAGATAGATAGATAGATAGATAGATTAGATAGATAGATAGATAGATAGATAGATAGATAGATATCTTGTCAATGTCTTATTTCATTCCATCCTTTTGTGCATTCAGTCCTCATGTAGGCCTACCTGTGGTTTTGTAAATTTCGTCATCGGTTTCCACTGGCACTCTCTCTTCTCTGTATCTTCTCTCAATTCTTCTCTCTGACTCTCTCTCTCTCTTCTCTCTCCTGTCTGATTAATATTTATATATATTATATTATATATATATATATAAGATATATAATGATATGTGTGTTGGGTTATTATTAAGATGTATCCCTACGGGCGGGGACTGGATGTAAAAAAGCACATGAGTGTTTATTCATTATCCTCAAAATAAAAGAATTTGTCATTGTCATTGTCATTGTCTCTCTTTTCCTCTCAAATGAAGGCGGCTACTTGCAGAAACTAAACCCATGTCATTATTCACAATTCACTCCCTTGTGAAAAAATCACCACAAGACAAGACAATTTGCTTCCCCTTTTCCTGCTCTCCATTTAGGGAGACTGCAAAGTATACCATATGGGATTTGCTTTTATTTGGGGTTAGGGGATTTTTTGGTTTGGGGTTTTTTTTTTAATAAGGACTTCTGACTCTGACTTTTGACTTTGACTTTGACTTCGAAGACCATCACTGGATACGGCATTGCCGACATGTTTCCTTTGTTGACGTGTTTCTGCCCGTTAGGATCAGACGTTACTCAAATTGGAGGAAGAGATGGAGAGGCAGGGGGAGTGAGTGTCATATCAACTTGCTGTTTTCGTGCCTCAGAGAAATTTACCAGGCTGTTGTTTTGAGCCTATCTATTTCATTGCAAGGGTTCTTTCCGTTTATTTTCTCTTCGACTCTTCAGGAAACACTTCATCTTCTCTTTCCTTCCATAGCAATGTAGAGTATGACTATTGACATCCATGGGAGAGAGAATGAATGAATGAATGAATGAATGAATGAACGAATGAACATTTTGAATGAACATTTTTATTGAGGGAAAAGAATAAGGACAATGGTGGCTTTTTTTTATCTAGCCCTCGGTCCAAAAAGCAAGTAACCAATCAACTAATCATTAATTAGAGAGAGAGAGAATGCGAATGCGAAATGTTTATTCAGATTAGGCCATAGCCCCAACTGAAGGGGTGATCATGAAACAGACCACACGTAAATTACTGCATTTTCAATCGGAGAATATAAACATCAAAGCATATCATATCATACAGTAGCTTTAAGAGAAAGACAGACAGACAGAAGACAAACAGACAGAGACAGAAAGACAGTCAGACAGACAGAGACAGACAGACAGACAGACTGACAGAGACAGACAGACAGACAGAGACAGACAGACGGACAGAGTAAAGAGGAATTAACACATCAGCCCAGAAACAGGCAAGCATAAAAGGCTAAACAGGACAACAGTGACAAAGACAGACTCAGAGAGCCACGTCAGGAAAAACGTTGGACAGAGAAAGGTGTAAAAAATCAGTGCCTCTTTTGACTGCAGACACAATATCAAGGGATTTGAGATGTAGCCGACATACGAGCATCTTTAAATGCAAATGATCCATTTTTGTGATATTTTGCCATTCTGTTTGCTTCATTCATCATTTCCATAACTGCATTTCTGTTTCTTCGGCACGTTTGAAATTTAAGCTCATTTACTTCAATTGGTGCCCACAGAATTGTGTGGCGTGCATATTGAAATGTTTATATTAGTGTGTGTGTTGTGTGTGTGTGTGTGTGTGTGTGTGTGTGTGTGTGTGTGTGTGTGTGTGTGTGTGTGTGTGTGTGTGTGTGTGTGTGTGTGTGTGTGTGTGTGTGTGTGTGTGTGTGAGTGTGTGTGTGTGTGTGTGTGCTCGCGCGTGCGCGCGTGTGTGTGTGTCTGTAAATCAGCTAAATCACCTAATGGTAGGATTAGTTAAGTTTAAAATGTACGATCTGGATAATATTCACACTAAATAATAAGCACAGCATCTGTTTGACATTTTGACTTACAGTAACGAATTGATTAAGACTGAAGTCAGCGTTCATCCCTCCTATGATTTTGCCCACGCTCTCCTTGTCTAAAACGCCTCCTGCCCACGCGACAGAGAGCACATCTTTCGGCTTGTTCCTCCTCATACCATGGTATTAGCTGAATGCTGTGTTTATCTTTCTCAGATAGAAAAAAAAATTAGCAGCTGCTCACCAAACACTGGAAACCCATCATTCAAAAATCTCTCATGAACATTGATTGATAAAAAGACTGTTTACATACAGTTTGATCTGAAGAGTGACACTTAAAGCCATTACAGAGAGATGAATACAAAAGAGCAAACGCTTCAAAGACATTTTTTTAATCCAACAACGCACTTTAGGTGGGCATACAACCAAACTGTATTGGACGAGAGGCTTAAGATACAAGCACCCTTTCAATGTTGATGCTCCATTGTTCGTCTTTTGCAGTTCTATTTGTTCTCTTTCTTTGTTTTGTTTTGTTTTGTTAACAGCAAGTTTCAGCTCCTCAGCACGTTTTGAATTAGGTTCATTTACTTCATTGTCCCTTAACAAGACTTGCGTGATGTGCATGGATTGAGGAACTCTGTGTGTGTGCGTGTGTGTCAGTGTGTGTGGGGGTGGGTGGTTGTGTGTGTTTGTGTGTGTTTGTCTGTGTGTGTGTGTGCGTGTGTGTGCGTGTGTGTGTGGGGGGGGGGGGGGGGTTGTGTGTGTGTGGTGTATGTATGTTTGTTTGTGTGTGTGCGTGTGCGTGTCTGTGTCTGTGTGTGTGTATTTGGGTGTGTATGTGTGTGCGTGTGTGGGGGGTGTGTGTGTGTGTGTGTTGTGTGTGTGTGCGTGGGTGTGTGCGTGCATACGAGTGTGTGTGTGTGTGTGTGTGCATCCGTGCGTGTGTGTATGTGAGTGTGCGTGTGAGTGCTTGCGTGTGTGGGGGTGGATGTAGGTGTGTGTGAGTGGGGGTTTTGCATTTTACTATTCTGTATCAGTTAGCATCAACAATTTCCATAATCACCACCAACCCCATAACTGGCCCTGTCACCATCCATTCCAGCAGACAGAGCGGCGAGGAATCCCATTACCTCCCCTGCTTCAGGGAGGCGACTAAAGAGGTCTGCGGCTGACCAACCGACGTGTCCACACGGTGTCCGCTAACAATGCCGCTGATGGACAGCGGGGAACTGGGTTGTTTAGTGAACAATGCCGTCCACAATGATGGAGGCAGCCAGAAGGCCACTTGGCCCTGCACAAAGAGAGCTGTTTCGGCAAGACTCTGCGTGATTGGACCTTAGTGCTGTTATTTGCACAGAGAGAACTTACCCACCTTTTGTATTATACGAAGTGCTATAGTCACAACAAGTTTCTCTTCATGAAATTTAGGCTGGTCTCTATCGGAGGCCTATACTGTACAGAGTTACCATGTCTTTTTCCTGCGTTAAAATTTGCATAGGATGCCGTGTTTCTCTCAAAACGTTTGCCATCCTTTTAGTGTTTTCGTGTTGTTGTTTTTTTTTAAAGGCAATCGTTGCATGTCTGCCACAACAAAATGGTTCTATCATCCAAAATTGCCAGCTCTCAGCGAAGCCTCCATCAGCAACAACTACATCTCAGAATGGATGGCTAGTTTTATCTGTGATGGCAGTTGTATTAACATGCAAATATTTCATCAGCATGACAGAATCTCAGGTCAACATTTGAATCTTTCTTGCTGCAAGTGATCTTCATTCTTCCTCATCTTAAGTGGTGACATAGTCTGAGCCTTTTGACTAACATAAAAGACTGAAGGTTCTAAGCTGCATATGCATTGTGTGTATGTACAAGACTTAAGCAGCAGCATGGGTATGTCCCCTGGTATAATGACCTGCAAAAGCGCCTGCTTTTAGACTGAAAACAACCAAGTGAAGCTGTATTAGGGCAAATATCTCTCTCCTTTAAAAGAATGGCGCGCACAACACATCAATAAAAATCAATCATTACATCATATCCATTCTAAAACACTACCTAAGCTCATCACTTTTAAGATCTGACAGTGTGTAACTGTATCCCTGTTATACAGAATTTGTGATACTTGGATTTAAACAAAATGTGAGGTTAGTACACTCTCGCATCTGTACAAGATCTAGTCAACAGGAACACGGCCATATAGTAGAATATCCCCGAAGTCGGAATGCCTTTACCTCATTGGCTAGCAAAATGCATCGCATACGCCAATAAAAGCCTGCCGCTGGTGAAGCCCAGAGCTCTAGCCGAGGAACAAAACCAAAGCCGAAGAGAGAGTGGAACACATTGTCCACATCTACCCCATGCTCCAACAGGCAAAACGAGAGGTGCAGCCCTTCCACACTGCACTTCAGACAAACCTGCATGGCTGCTGTAAAGAACTGGAGAAAGTGACAGCATTCAGTACTAGAACGGAACTGACAATGAACCTGTGAACAATTTTCTTTTAAAAGACCTAAACTTGATTTGCCGATTCAAAAAAAGACACACAACAACAAAAACTGATTATCAGTTCTCCACCTTCACCTTCATCTATCCTGCAGTCCTGTGGACCGTGGGGACACCAATGAATATTTTGCAACCAGCTTCCTCCACTCCCCGAAGTCCTCTTCTTTCTGAAGCAATTCGTTCCACTAAAGGCCAGCCCACTCTCTGATGTCTTCCTATCTTTTTCTCTGTCTGCGTCTTCGTCTCCTTCCTTGAACTGTTCCCTGTAGGGCCAATTTATGTCAGTTTATTTCTGTGTAGCTCTGCAGACTACTATAATTAGCAGGACTGAATCAGATCATTTACTTTTGGAAGAAAGGAGACACATACCAAGAAAGTTGCTAATGTCAAGCTGGTGTAGGAAAGCTATAAACGAATTGTGTTGAGAGAGGGAGAGAGACAGACAGACAGATAGACAGAGACAGACAGATAGACAGACAGACAGAGACAGGCAGACAGACAGACAGGGGGGGGGGGGGTTAACATATTGTAAATTCACCATTATCAATTCTAAAATGATTATCACAACTCAAACATTGCTCGACAAATTGACACTAACGATAAATATAGGAAATCATAAAGAACCCGCCTTGGACTGCAATCTCCTGAGATTCCATTCCCCGCTGCTGATTAAGCATGAAGATGACGGCCATCTCTGCTACCCTGTCGTGCTGTCAGGATCCATCCCTGCCTCGTACTGAGTTGAGTTACAACATTGCCACATCTTGTCCTGTAGTTAGACTGTAGCTATTCTGCTGTCCTTTTCTTATCTGCAGTGGTGTCCTCACCAGATCATCCTCCTGTTTCTTTGGCTATCTCTACATCGTCAAAACATTGTCCGTCATCTGTCAGCACTATTCCCCCTGTAAGCTGAGAGTGATGATTATCAGATAATGGTCATTGGGCTGAGGGTTACCTGAGGCTATCTATCACAGGCAGAACAGGACGTCAAGGACAGCGTGTAACTGTCACTGGCACTTCTCTTTGAAAGATAGATGGCTTAGCACGGAGGTTAACTAGATTTTGGAGAGCGCTGTGCACATGTAGAAAATCTGGGGACCATAACGGGATTTCAATGTCGGGCTGTGAATCTGTATTGATGCATTCATGTGTGTGGGGAGGGGGGAGGAGGTATGTATGTGCTGGTCTTAGTGTTTTGGGCAACATTTGGAAATATTCACATTAACTGGAGTGCCACCTTCTCAGTTTTGCTGGATTTTTTGTTCTTTGGAGAGGTTCACCAATGGTGAGATTTTTGCATATGCAACCGTTTTTACCCACCGTAAAGGTAGCCGCATTCCGACTTCGGGGATAGTTTTTATCTGATCGTGTCTTCTTCGATTCTTAGCATCACCTAATTTTAACCAAGGCTCTGACCTTTGTACCAGTCTGATTCTGTCAATCCTGTATTTTTATAGCTCTTCATCGTTTTTCTTATTCTCCCCATCAGTTTTGTGTTGCCTCCAGTATCTTGTTTCATGGAGACAGCAATATTGCAATGCCAATCTAGGATGGTCCTGGGGGAACTAAGAGCCAGAGGCACTGGTGCACAAACACGAACTAAGAAGTGGTTTCTTCAGTAGGCCATTACCAGGCTATCGTGACTCTGCAATATTGCGCTTCATTTTCCACCGCAAAGTCGATACAGTAGTAATGCTAGCTGTCTGGCAAATTTTGCTGTGCACGAAAAAAAGATGACTATATCAAGGTATTATGGAAAGACCTTGGGGCCATACTGTTGTCCATAAAGTCGTACATACTTCTTACAAAAAAAACATATGGAATCATAGTTAAAGGTATGGTTGATTCGTTTTACAACCACCCGTAGAGCGGCTTTTCCTCACAAACTTCAAACAACTAGAAAAGTCAAAACAAATTTTTCATCTACTGAGCATAAACCTGATATGTCTTTTACTTGATAGTTCTGTAGTTGTCTTGAGTTGGGGGAAGGGGGGTCCCTGAAACACAAATAGCCAACTCTAACTCTGTACTACGACTTAAACACTTTTGCTCTTCCAACTGAACCTGTCTTCTTGAAATTCTGTACCTGTCTTTTTTCTTTCCACCATTTTCTTTTACATACATAGAGGAACCAAAATGATACCATGTAGGAAGTAGGTTACCATAGTAGGAAGTAGGACATGCAATTTACATACACTCTCAGAAGCTCCTGCTTCTGCGGCATAACGCTACATTATCTAGTACTCTGTAAAGTCCGTGGCAGAGAGAGACCAAGTACCGGGTAAAATTGCCACACCTAAAAGGGTTACCGGGATGAGAGGTCTGACCAGTAATGTGAGGTTTGTCTGGAGAAGATCAAAGGACGGCTGTTTGTGCCGGCAATTTAGTACACTCCGTATGATGATGGAAAATGGCATTTCTTTCGGAATCAAGCGGTTACTGTACTTTTTGCTGTTTCATCTCTAGGGCAGTCTTCCTGTTGATGCTTCTAGGATTATTCAACCCACTGTCATAACACAAAATTATAGCTTGATCCAGAATTGTGCTGCTGCACTTTAAGAGCAACTGGTTTTCTGAAAGAAAGAAAGAAAGAAAAAAAGAAAGAAAGAGAAAGAAAGAGAGAAAGAAAGAAAGAAAGAAAGAAAGAAAGAAAGAAAGAAAGAAAGAAAGAAGTGTCTATCACAATCTACGTCATGCCTGATAGTACTTCTTACTAAGCATCCTGGTAAGGAAAGCGATACCTCAGAGGCTGCACCAGTCAGAGTGAAGTTTCTTTCTAGAACGTGACTGCACAGCCACCCCAGAGACAGTTCCAGGTAAAACAGCCAACTCTACACACTTTAACTGAGACCCATCATAAGAAAAGAAATGGAGAAACAAAAAAAAAGGTTATCATGAGATCATGGAACATATATCTATAAATCTTATCGTTTCAATAGTATGATTATTATTGAGGTTAAGAGTTATATCAAATAAGGATGCTACTGAGTCCCGCTTAACGTTTGAGGGTTGAGCTTGCTTTCTTTCATAGCATACTTGTGCATAACCCGTGCTCGATAAACACAACATCAGATGCAACACCAGCGTGATAAATTACATAGCTTTTTAAATGTGCACCTTTCCTCCATATGGTGGACCTGGTATTGCTTTTAAGCCCGACGTACACTCACTGCTGGAGAGAAGCCAGCTGGACCCACAGAAAGCAGCCACCATTGCTGCTGGTACAGCCTGCAGGCAGTGACTCTCAGCCAAGATTTTGTTGTATCGTCGTGAGAAAAAAGATTTTTTAAGCTATGCATTTCCGAAAGAGTAAAATAATGCATCAGGTACCCAATGTGATTAAATCTTAGACAACAGTAGCCTTCAAACAAGTATACGCACAAACTTTCAAAAACACAACACGCGTACTCAGAAAGACGGAATACACACAGAACATGGAGGTAGAGGGAAAAAAAAGTACATTTAGTTTTGTTTTACTGTTTGTATAATTATACTTAAAGCTAAATCTCAGCAGAAGCGCAAAACGTATTGAAACAAAAACTATGCTGTTAGCCTCATTTATCTCGCTTACTTGATAAAATCAGTGTGTTAGGAGCGGTGTCGTTCCAGTCATCCTCATCAGTTTCTTTCTCAGCCAAAGATCTATTTCTGTGCCTTTCTGAGCTAGCGCTAACCCAAAACCACATCTCGAACTACCAGAACCATAATTGTGAGCAGTTCTCCCTCCATTTCTTTTAGACAACACCATTCTTGTCCTACTGTCATTTTTTCCTGGAGCCCCACCGGACGACTACAATGAGTAAGGTTGCCAATTAACATTTTGCTCTTGCTAAAAGAGTGAAAGTAGTTGAATTAATGCCAATAGCTGGGCAAGGTACTTGACTTTCGCAAAATGAATATTCATAAAAAAACAAAGGAGTGTCTCTCCAAGAGTCTTCTCTCATCAATCTAAAATTCTACCATATCAACCGGCTGGTATCGCAATATGATAGGCCCTTTGCATTACAGAAATATCCCACCTAAGATACGTTGTTAGCATAGAGTGCAAAAGACACAGAAAATGACTACACGAAAAAAACATTCCTTGGAGTCTCCATGAAAACTGTCTTAAAGAATATCAGCATCAGCCTCTTGACTCCAAACAGAGGGTGCATTTGACTGCATCGACCTCTAATGATGTTTATGGGGAGACAAACTATTCAGAATTTGTTTTCTGATCAATGAACCGAAGGTTATCAATTCAATAGTCTGGAAATTATCACTCGCTGTTTAGTACTCTTAGTGTAACCTCACCATCAACCTCCAAACCCTCTATAACCCCAGAATTTCATTTATTTTCTTTCTCTCCTTACTGCATCGTACGTTAATTGGTAATCAGAGGCCATCTGTCTTCCTTTCAGTATTTTGGTAAAATAAGTAGCAGCACTAATAATATTATGTTACCAGGAGAGAGAGGTTTGGATACCTGAGGGACACGAACACAGGAACAGCCAGATAGGCTGATGGTGTCAGTAATGGACCCTCACGAGGTTCTGCTGATTCTGCAACGTCACTGCCTATTAACCAGCGCACAATGAGGACTGTGGCAAGAGCTGTCTGCTGTGAAACTTTGCCGTGTACAAAAAGAGCTATACTGGAAGACTAGGGGGGAGAGAGAGAGAGAGAGAGAGAGAGAGAGAGAGAGAGAGAGAGAGAGAGAGAGAGAGAGAGGGAGAGAGAGAGAGAGAGAGAGAGAGATACATATATATATATATATATATATATATATATATATATATATATATATATATATATATATATATATATTATATATATATATATATACAGACAGAGACAAAGAAACAGAGACAGACAGGCAGACAGAGCTAGAGAGTCAAAGGCAGAAACAGAGACAGACTGACTAAAAGAGATAACGATAATACAAGGCAGAGCAAAACGGACAGAAAACATTTTTAAATGTAACTATTTTCCTTTGACTATTTCAACATTTGAACAGCTTAGCCTTTTTGATGTGAGTACGCATTTTCATGTTGTATCAATTGTCTTTCTCCCCATATACGTACTGACTTAATTAAGCTGAAACCACTCTCAATGAAATTAAATGTAAACCAGTTTTTAAGGCTCTGTCGGAGATTTACTTGTGTTTAGAGTTCGTGAGTTTGACTCCATAATAGTCTTTGTTTAAGTTCAGGATCCCAAACCACTAAGCCTTGTCAAGGCTTTCTCTCATGGATTGGATTTACCGCTGAGGGAAGACACTGGAATTTAGCCGTCTACTGCTGCTTCTCCTTTCCCTGTTTCTGTCACACTCTCTATGTAACAGTTAACACTAACGACAGCCATGTTTTGTTCTGTCAGGCCATCAGTCATGGTGTGTATATCCACTCAACTACAAGGGCTTTTTTTTCAGGACTGTCGTCTTAATGAAAAATGACAACTCCGACTAAATTTGTCAAAACTTTTCACAAATGAAGTATTGATTATATTCTTCGCCTCAACACCTCAACAGGCCAAAAGAGTTAAATCATGGCAATTGTAACACAAAACAAATAGATACAGTAGTGATGATTTTAACCAAAATGATAATAATAATAATAATAATAATGTATGAAATTTATATAGCGCTGAGTCTTGTAAAGCAACAAATCAAAGCGCTCAGATGACTTTTTTTATGCGTGTGTATGCGGTTTTTTAAATGTTGTCATCTGTTCCCACCGGCACACAATGGCCTGCTCTTTCGAAAAGCGGAACAGGATTTAACGTGTGCGCAAGATGTTCTGCATGCGTTCGCACACGGGGCCTCGGTTTATAGTCTCATCCGAAGGACCTTAACCAAAATGATGCCAGTGTCTGAAACCTGAAAAGAAAACTACTCCGTTTAAAATCCTATAAGTCTGTGGATAGACTGTTCTGAGTAAAATCACTCAAACTAATGACATTAAGTGGAATGCAAGCCAGCTTTTAAATGCCTTGGCTGGAATCGACTCCATTTACATTTCTGAAGCTTGATCTTACTTATACTTCGTCTACCACTTGGAATCTCGTAACATAAACAGCGCATACTTGCTACAACAACTGATTTCTCAATTTAATTTACATGAGGGGCCAAAAACAGTCTGTCGATGTCGTCTGCTTCCATTTATTTTGCGGCATCTTTTCATGGTATATTTTCCCTACATACTACCGACAACCATGTCTTTTTCAGCCAAGCTATCAGTCGTAATGCTTATAGTTATTGGAGCAGCCGCCTTGATCGGTTCTCGAAAAGAGAGGCCCATTTCACAGACAAAATAAAATCATCTTTGAATGTGTGCTCATCACTGTGGATCTGGCGAGAGTTCTTGCTGCAGCGACTTCTTTAACGAGGCCCATTTCATCTTCCCCCACACCTTCCCTCCTGCTTTTCTTAAAGTTGTTCACTCCAACCCAATCCTGTTGTTTATAGACCTGCCAACCACCTTACAGTGGTCAGTGTTATAGTCCTGTCAACCACCTTACAGTGGTCAGTGTTATAGCGCTGTCAACCACCTTACAGTGGTCAGTGTTATAGTCCTGTCAACCACCTTACAGTGGTCAGTGTTATAGCCCTGTCAACCACCTTACAGTGGTCAGTGTTATAGCCCTGTCAACCACCTTACAGTGGTCAGTGTTATAGCCCTGTCAACCACCTTACAGTGGTCAGTGTTATAGTCCTGTCAGCCACCTTACAGTGGTCAGTGTTATAGCACTGTCAGCCACCTTACCGTGGTCAGTGTTATAGCCCTGTCAGTCCCCTTACCGTGGTCAGTGTTATAGCCCTGTCAGTCCCCTTACCGTGGTCAGTGTTATAGTCCTGTCAACCACCTTACAGTGGTCAGTGTTATAGCGCTGTCAACCACCTTACAGTGGTTAGTGTTATGGGCCTGTCAACCACCTTACAGTGGTCAGTGTGCCCTGTCATCCACCTTACAGTTGTCAGTGTTATCGTCCTGTCAACCACCTTACAGTGGTCAGTGTTATAGACCTGTCAACCACCTTACAGTGGTCAGGGTTATAGTCCTGTCAACCACCTTACAGTGGTCAGTGTTATAGCCCTGTCAACCACCTTACAGTGGTCAGTGTTATAGCCCTGTCAACCACCTTACAATGGTCAGCAGATAAGGTAAGGTGACTGATCAATACGCCATAAAGCGATGCCTTTTTGCAGACCACATCAGTCATTATCATTGCAGTTGGGGGAACAAATTGGATTTCATCTCGTGCAAAAGACGAGTGTGGAGGGGCCATCTCCTAGAGCACTTCGTCAGGCAGCAAGGAACTGTACGGTGTTGGAAGAAGCTGTGACTGAATGTTGGTACTAGCCAGTCTCCAGTGAGGAAGAGTTGCTGTTGCTGCACAGACCTGGGTAGAGCGCTGGGCTTGCGATCTGACGGGTTGGAGCCACCGCGGAGACTCTCATTCAAGATGATCTTCCTCTGGAGTTAAAATCAGTGCCGGCTTCACTCCTCCAAAAGTCCTTCGTGATGAGACTAAACTGAGGTCCTGTGTGTGACCCCACGTAGGACATCTTGCGCACACGTTTAAAACGAAAGGTTAATAGTGTCGTCAGCTTGTGTTCTGGAGACATGAAACTTTTTATCATTATTAGCCGAAGAAAAGAGTAGACCTAATAACTGTTGGGGTTTTTTGTGCAAAAGTACAATCTAATCAGTAGAAACAATGGCATGAACATTACAAATAATCAAGTATAATATTTGTTACTTTTGAATTTTAACGGTAGATAATTATACACACTGTGTTTAGTTAACAAGAGGGAAAAAAACTAAACAAATGGGTATCACTTTTAATCACAAAAATGCATCTTGCCACTATAACATCCTTATTTTTTGCAAAGCTTTTTCACATTTCAATAATTAGGCCTACTGGTTTACAGTCCTCTCTCTGTGTAAACAAGCACCCAGCACTACATCAGGCGAGGTGTTCTCTCATTAGCAGGCCCCAGCTGCCTGAGGGAAATCAAAGTGAAGCGGCTCAGAGCAGACTAATAGTGTCGTTAGGGAAGCGCCCCCAGACTTGCTGATTACTCAGCCTGAAACAATCTGCTGCTGTGCCCAGCAAACGGCAGCAGACAGTCTAGTCTTGTCACTGCTGTAGGTCGTGATAGTGAGAAATAGTATTCGGAGAAAGGGAAGGAGAGGATGAAAGATGTAACAGTCTTTTTTGTTGTTGTTGTTGTTGTTTGCAGGCTAGAGCTCCGAGGTTCACCAATGATGAGATTTTGTGTATGTGGCTATTATTGCCCACTATGGATAAGGTAACTGCATTCTGCATGCATTCTACATGCATTCTAACTTCAGGGATGAATTCCATCCAGTGTGCATGTGAGTTTGTTTTGTGTTTTAATTTTGTCATCGGTTCCTACTTGCAGAAATGACCTACTCTTTCGGGTTTTAATGTGTACGCAAGTTATTCTGCATGTGTTCAGACACGGGACTTGGTTTACAGTCTCATTTAAAGGACTTTGGGGGGTAGTGGTGTTTGGTACTGATGTTAATTCTATGGAGAAAAAAAAACCTTGAACAGTTACAGCATTTGAATAGACATTTATTTGGCTATTGTAAACCCTCTAGTTGTAATCCTTGGATATCCAGATGTCGTAGAAAAATAACATTTGTATCTTCCAGCCCAATAAATGTACCAAAATGATATATTCCCTTTTTTTGTCTTTCTTTGCACACTTCTGTGCAAGTATCCCTGTTCATTAAACCCTAAACTTTTTTCAAACATCGCTGCTCTATCAGTTGTTTCGGGTCAATTTGAAGGCTTTCTCAGTCATTCAAACCACGGGTGTGAACAGGCAGAAGGTAGGGATTCAAGTCACGTCCTAGTCATTACCCAGGTAGCTGCCTGCAGCACACTGCGGTATCAGTGATACGGTATGTATGTTTGTCCGTCGTGTCCGACGATGACTGGGCAGAAATTTGATTATAGTGGAGATGCCTTGCCCACAGTACATCCCCACTCTCTCGGCCAAGTGGGCATAAGGACAATCAGCGTTGGAGATGTTCTCCAAAGGCCAACCAGCCCCCAGGGCTGCAGCCTCCTAGTCAGAGAGTCATAGTCGATCACTAAAGACTAAGCTGTAAAGTGGAATTCCATAAGTTAGTGATACGGTGATATACCGATAATGCACAGATATCAGACTACGCTTTGTGAAAGGGAATCCTTTGGTGCATAAAAAACAACAACATCTGCACAGGTAGGTACGTGCAACGCGGGCTTTGAGTAAGTTTGTTGGGGTTTTTTTCGTTTCTCAGCTAGAGCTCGGCTGACAACAAGAATCTGTTGTTTTCCGTCCCTTGATTAGAGCTTCGTGGTTCACCTCAGGTGAGAGTTTGTGTATTTGACCGTTCGGGTCCACCAGCAAGGTAGCTGCATTCTGACTTCAGGGAGAATCCATTCTGGTGGGTTTGGGTTTTTTTATTCTGTTTCAAAAACGAAAATGACTTTCTATCAATTCCAGCAGCTGCCCTGAGTCAAAGACCATCGTCAGTCAACATTCCTCTGACTGAGACATCATCCTCCTGAAGCTCTACAGACTTGGACTTAGTTAGTTGGTTGGTTGGTTGGTTGGTTGGTTGGCTGGTTGGTTGGTTGGTTGGTTGGTTAGTTGGTTGGTTGGTTGGTTGGTTGGTTGGTTGGTTGGTTGGTTGGTTGGTTGGTTGGTTAGTTAGTTATACCATTTTAGTCACGGCAGATTTCTCGGCGTGAGATTCGGGACTGTTCTCCCCGGGGAGTGCGCGTCGCCACAAGAGCAGCGCCATCCATTATTTTTTGTTGTTTTTTTGTCTTTCTGTCTGCTACTGTATTTGTTTCCCTATCAGAGTGGCTATTTTCTGCAGAATTTTGCCAGGGACAACTCTCTTGTAGCGTGGGTTCTGTAACGTGCGCTAAATAATTGTGTGTAACACACGGGACCTCGGTTTATCGTCTCATTGGGAAGATTAGCACCCAGACCACCAATCTTGGTCTAATGGATTGGGGGAGGGGGGGGCAGTTTCGGGTCCAAACTTGGTAACATATTTCTTCAAACTGACTGGTATAGGTCTTTGACAGACTCAAGGTGACACAGTGTGAACTGACGGCAGACCTTGGAGAGGAAAACCATGTTTGTTAACAGACGACTGTGTGACCAAAAAAAAAACTGGCAAAGGGGTTGTGTACAGTGGAATGCAAAGACTGTCTCCTGAAACAGGCGAGGTGGGAGCAACTAAGATCTTGGATCCAAGGTTTGTCTTCACAGACGTACCACAGAACGAATCGGATTAAGTGATTTGGTTAGAAGTCTGCGGCATGTGGGAGAATACAAGGGTGTTGGCACCAAATAAGATGGTGGTAGTGTCCTTAAACAGATCACTGTCAATATTCTTCCCTTTCAAGGCATTCAATTGGATTTCCTTCCTACGGTGCAACGGCAATTGTGGAGACACCATCTCCAGGGTCACTTACTCTTTAGTTGAGAAGAGTAGAATAGGTGAGGAACTAGCTGCACATACGGCATGCTGAGAGGTCATAGCTGTGGCCTGTCATCAGAACAATCTGTCCTCTCTGTTGGTCAAAACGTTGGAAATGGCCAACCTCTCTGAGTGTGACAAATATTTCGGTGGGGTTTTTTTAATGTCAATAAATGCTCTAATAGGCTGGCGCTTTACTTTCATCGAATGACACGCTCAGATACAGAACCAACTATATAGGCATCGATATTAGTTCTACCTTGTTATTATGAACTTCCTACAGAGATTACAAAAGCCAAACATGTGGAATATAAAATCCTTAATAAACAGCAATCAATTTGGTAAAAGGCTTACTCTAGCTCTTCCTGTTTACGGAAGGAACATTTGCAGAGGTGGTTTGCAAGTCATAGATCTGCAAGAGGAGATTGGCATTGGTCAGGAAAAAGAGGTGATAGATACAGTAGATGACTCATCAAAGCTGTGGTCTTTCAACAGCAACTCTTTACCTTTATGGCTTAGTTATAAGAATTACAATTACAAGAATATGTTGCTTCTAAAATTCTACTCGGTTTCACAAAGATATTTACTAAACTGATATATCTCCTCATATACTTGAACATACACGCTCTAAACATTCACACATTAAAAATTAGCAATAGTAACACTACTGTCCTCTCAAGATACATAAAAAAAACCCAAACTAAGTTCATACTTGTCTAATCCTTTTTAATGTCAAATAAAGTGTAACATTTTCATTATGCTCCGCCTTTAGGTGTACGCTTGAATGTACTTGATGAAGGGGTAGTTAACGACAAGTAACGTTGTTGTTTTCAGCTTTGTAAGAAGGCCAACAGGCCATTGTCCTTCATCTTCCTTTCTGTACGTGCCTAACGAAAAGGAGTTTCCATGTAAATGCCTAATTATTGCTTCTGTCATTGTGATTTGGAATTTTGCAGCTGTTTAAGACTTCCTAATCCCAGCTACTTAAGCCATCTTTTCAGACAGACGGGCAGCCGGCAGAACATCCCATGAGTTGTTGCCTGAGTTAGCAGCTGGAAGAGGCCTGAGGAAGAGGAAAGTCTGCAGGCTGAAAGTGGGATAATAGCGTCATTAACGGAGGACTATCAGACTTCATGACCACACAGCGGAAACTGGGATCGTCTGGTGTACAAAGAAACAGTGACATAGCCAGCTACAAGACCGTTTAGTCAGGGAGAAGGTACTGCTCTGGGAGTCTGGTACAGAAAGAAAGTATAGCGGTAGGTGAGAGACTCGATTATCCGCTTCTCATGACTGTGGAGGTACATTTCAAAGGGATGTATGGTCCAATGTTCAAACCTGGACAGTGTTTTGGTGAGTCATAAACAAAGGTGTTTTCCAGCTTTCTCTCGTTAACACCAACACAACAAGAAGCTTAATGTCTAAAATTTCTTTGTATGAAGTCATAACTAGAAAAGTTAATACCTAAATCAAAGATTCTTTCTTTCATGTTAGTAGTTAACGGTATCCAGAGCTCTGAAATAGCCAGAGCATGCAACAACTCACAGAAAAAGTCTTGTGTCTCTGCAGCTTGGCTTAGGTGGCTGTGGTCATTGAATTCTGTGGGGAAAATTGGCCTTTGGGAATGATAGGCCTCTAGCAGACTCCGTTCTGGGTGGTCCTTGGTTGCATCCACGTCAGTCTGGCTGTAGAAACGGGTGAATTAAACTGTCTGCAGATTTGACTTAATGTAAGGTGACAACCCAAAAATAAAGAAGAAAGGTGATACGAAACAAATAAAAAGAAGGATAAAGCTAGTCATAAAGAGAAAGGAAATAAAACAGAAGGAGAAAGAAGAAGATAAGAATGAAGAAGATGAAGAGGAAACAAACCCTGTCAAAATCCTTTCAGCCCGCTCATGTCAAATAGACACACCTGGACATTTTTGTTTCTCTTATTTGAAAAACTGGAATTAGGACATTTTTTGTCTTTTTGGGTTTTAAAAGAAAAAGTAAGATAATGATAGCCTACTCCAACAGTGCCGGTCTTTCACAATACCTAGTGATTGTTCAGGGCGATACTTAGAATCAAATGTTCACGTCGGCCTTTCACAATCAGGTGGTGGTAGTGTTGGTGCTCCCATAACCTATGTGGAGAGCGAGGCATCAGAGACCTCAGGTTCTCTAGGGGCCAGCATATTGAGGGCGGCGCCCATCTCCTCTCCCTCGCTGCTTTACCTTCCCTAACCCTCAAGAGGGCAGGTATCCATTTACAGCTGGGTTAACTGGGGGGGGGGAGGGGGTGGAATGTACTAAAGCCAAGGCGTGCAAATGGTCACCCATTCACTGGTAACCACGCTCGTTGCTGCTTAACATTGGCTGGGGAAAAGCGAGTGCTCTGACCACTGAGCTATCCCGACCCCATAATAAGTATTGTCTGGTAAAACACAAACAATGTTTACTCTACTCAAGCAGACATCTCCGAATGCAAGACTCTACCATCTGTAACTTATCACTGACCTGTGATGGACAGAGTTGGGCGGTACGTCAGTTTCTCAGTGTGGACCTCTGCTAATCTCTCCCGTTTTCCCTGTTTTTATTCGTGTGTCTTTGTCTCAGCTTTAGACCGAAAAAAAGTGGAAAAGCGTTTGTGATACGTCTTTCTTTCTGTCTTTGTATTTGTATTTAGTTGTCTGTCTCTCAGTCTGCCTACCTCCTCCTCTTTCTTTCTTTCTTTGATTATATCAGAGTCCCAGCAGAGTTGTCCGATTTTAGGGACTGTGTCACCAACCACCACCATCACCATCATCACCATCACCAAGCAGCTTTCTGAGAGATTATCTTAGATCTCTCCGGAAGTCGAAGTGCGGCTGCATTTATGGTGAGGAAAAAAGCATATGTATACGTCACATCTCACCAGAGGTGAACCCCTCAGAGCTCTCTCCGAGGAACCAAAAAAAAGTCCCCCCTTCTCTCTCTCTCTCTCTCTCTCTCTCTCTCTCTCTCTCTCTCTCTCTCTCTCTCTCTCTCTCTCTCTCTCTCTCTCTCTCTCTCTCTCTCTCTCTCTCTCTCTGTTTGTTTGGGGTTTTTTGTATAGTGGCCTAAGGCTTAAGTACAAGAAAACTTTTCAGTGCTCAGTGTTCTCTCTCTCTCTCTCTCTCTCTTCTCTCTCTCTCTCTCTCTCTCTCTCTCTCTCTGTTTTACTCTTCTTCTGCCTTCATTTTTCTTCTTTCTTTCCTTTTCTTTCTTTCTTTCGTTCTTCTCTAGTGACTGTGGTGTCAGTTCATTGTTGTCTTGTGTGGCAGACTGCTCCCTTTCGGTAATGGACCTGTTCACCCTGCTAACCAGCAGCATTGCGATAACAAGAGGGTGAGGTGGTTGGTTTTTACTTTTTTTTGTGCTGGAGTTTTGGGTGGGTTTTCTTTCTTTCCCCAGCGCGTCTTCTAATTTTCCTACTGTCAGGACAGTTCTTGTCGAGTGAGGTGGCTAGACAGAGATTAACTGTTGCTGCGGTAGAGTTCTACACTATCTCTCTGTCTATCTCCCCCCTCTTCTTGTTCTCTAACATTCTTTCTCCCTGTTGTTGTTCAATATTTGTACTAGATGTGAAAACTGCTAAATTCTGTGTCACGTCCTTTTCTTCTCGTTTAGTTTGTTTGTGTCTCAGCATCTTGTACTTGTTTTTGTTCTTCTACGATCTAACTTTTTTTGGTTTGTTTCATTGCTAAGATACTGTTTAAAAGTTGTTTTCTGCGAATACGATATGACCGTGTTATTATCTCAGTGGATACCCCGAATTCGGAATGCGGCTACCTTAATGCGGGTAAAAACGGTCGCGTAAGTAAACTTCACAAAATATCAGTGGACATTTTTGGCACAGAATAACTTTTAGGTCTTTCAATCTCATATCATGACTTTTTCTGTCAGCATGTATTATCTATTAATTAGCACTCAAAGGTTTTCAATACAATATGACTTTCTTTCCTCACAGAGACAGACAAACAGACAAATTAATTGAGCTTGCAACAAGAAGCAAACAATTAATTAGAACTACCAGAAGAAAACAGATTATTACAAAACTGAAACTATTCAAATAAAAAAAACATTTGAAATGAAACAAAACAGGCCAAACAAAAATCCACACTAATAAACATACTTCGCCACGTTTGATTGGTCTGTCATATGAGGAGTATGTTGGTGATTCTGAGGCTGCCCCTGTGGCACTTCTCCCATGACTGTGGAACACTTCCTCCAAACCTGTCCAACACACCAAAACCTGAGGGTGGATATCTGGCCTACTGACCTGCCGATGAGAGACAAACTCTTCGAACCCCTGGAGGGCCTTCAGCGCACAGCAGTATTTGTCAGGGCCTCCAGAATTTCTGTCTGAGCGTTGGAGGAAGAAGAAGGAGGAGATTGATGTAAGATAGTAATGTCTACAGGGGGCATAGCCATCAAGTATGGATTTATCTTTCAAACCCTTAGCCATTTAATTAACCATGGCTAAACTATAATATTGCTACTTTTATGCATTAACAGAGAAACAGGTACAGTTGGTAAATACGTCCTAGGTATGGGCTATGAACATTTCAAAACATCTTCTCTCCAGAAATGCTAGGACGATACCGCAAATGAGTGGCATACAAAAGTAAAAGACAGAAAAACATTATTTAAATGCAGAGGATAGACTCCTAAAGATCAGTTACAGTGGACAACTTTCAGAAGTAGATAACGTTGCAAAATACATAGCTTTCTATTTTCGTTCCCAGACTAGAATGCCAAGGTTCATCAATGATGAAATTTTTGAGTACATGAAGTCTGAAAGCAGATAGCAGAATATGAAATTACAGATTGAAAGTGATCATTCTTAAGTAAATACAACAAAGAAATAGCCAAACATAAAGAATTTTCTTTAGAATGATACAAAATTATGTTACAATGTTTGAATATATGGACATGATTGTCATAAAATGCAAGAAAAACTGAAGGGTTATTTTTTTAATTCTTACTTAAAAAGTCGCATAATCCTGCAGAACTTGAGTTGTTGCTTTGATTCCTTCATCACCTTTTGGTTGATTTAAAATGATAACAGGAATATTATCATCATCATTATCAGCAGTCTTTTTATGGTTATAAGCATATCAACCAATTAAAAAAAAGACTTTCCATGCTCTCTTTTCTTCTAGCTGGTGATTACATTCAAAACAAAACTGGCTTACTGCTGCTCTTTCATGCACACATACATGCGCAAGCACGCACACATGCATGCAGCACATATAGCAAGACACACTCTGGACAAGAAAACAAAAAGGACTGGAGAGAGGGAAAAAACAACAGCAAACTTCATGCAGTTGGGAGCACACACAATTTTCAATTTTACACCTCATGGCTGTATTTAATGTTTCTTGAGCACACAAGAAGAGAGAGAGAGGTTAATTACTTGCCACAACAATGGGCCATAAATCCAGAACACACCTGAAGGCTCAACAGTTTTTGACACACAGTCTGCAGCCCCTCATTAACCACAACACATATGTTAGAGAAAAACCGACAGATATGATCATACATAATCCTGTCTTTGCTAGGTCTCTCTCTCTTCTCTCTCTCTCTCTCTCTCTCTCTCTCTCTCTCTCTCTCTCTCTCTCTCTCTCTCTCTCTCTCTCTCCCTTTATCTATCTATCTCTATCTCTATCTCTCACACACAGCCGTACAGTCACAGACACACGCACATGCATGCACACATTACACAGGTACCCACACATGCACATGGTTTTCAGTCTTAATGACCAGTGAATAATTCAATCATGTTTCATTGAATTATGATGAGTTTAGTTTGTTCTGTCCCATAAGTTTCTGTG
>CM054141.1:55983154-55990654 GCA_028751875.1 Rapana venosa
CATAATCAAAAAGAGCCGGGAAGAAAGGGGTAGAAATTCAGACATTTCGCTTTCTTCCTCGACAAGTACGTTCTTCTCTTGTCACCAAACCACTCACAAAGCTATCAGAGAGACAGACAGACAGACAGACAGACAAAAAGACAGACGGGCGAATAGACAATAGAGCGTGGAAGTAGGGCAGGCGGCCTGGGAAAAAAACCGGACTGGATACTTTTTAGCTGACCGTGGAAGTATCCCCAGTAATCTTCTTTATCTTCTTGGTGGACACAAAATATCGGTGAGGGGGCTGGTTGATTGACAGGACATTTCTGGTAGAGCCCTAGTCGTCCTCTTTGTCCGAGTTTTACTGGCACCGTCACAAAGACCAGCTGGGCAATGCCAGGAGTGGTCTCAGACTGGGACACGCACAGTCATGACTCCAGAGATCTAGGAGAAAGAAGGATAAGAGTCTTGCTTCTCAGAAATTCAAACTTTGTTGTTAGTTGGATCTGTTCTTGTATTTGTATACCTTTTTAAGTCACGGCAGATTTCTATGCGTGAAATTCGGCCTGCTCTTCCCGGGGAAAGCGCGTTGCCACAAGAGCAGCGCCAGCCATTCTTTTTTCTTTTCCTGTATTGCATGTGTATTTGTCGACATGTCAGAGTGGTCTTTTTTCTACAGAATATTGTCAGGGATAACTCTCTTGTTGCCGTGGGTTCTTTTAGATGTAATAAATGTGTGTTTCACACGGGATTTCTTCGAGTTTTTGCTTTCTATGTAGTTGTGTTACTTCTAAATCACTGATCCACCAGTAACCTGGCAATTGCTTGGGGGTGGGGAGGGGGGAGGGAGCAAAAGATGAACAATCTCCTTTGGCAGCATGAAGCCCCATGATCAGATCTCAGTTGGAAGCCAGCTTTCTTCGCGGGGTTGTTTTTTTTGTGCTACTGGACTCTAAACGTGGTCTACCCACTTTTTTATATAAATGAAACCATCAACCATGAACCAATAGTCAACAAGAATTCCTAGGGCAGCACACCGAAACTTTCAAGCAGTTTGTCTCAGGCAAGTCAAACCTGCTAGACCTTATCCTTCTCCAGGTCCATTTTTCCCTGATGGATTGATTCCCCACAGAATGTATGCTGCGTAGATTCATGTCACCTCTCTATCACTGGCCATAGCTGTTCTGCAAGGAACGTTTTGAACACAAAATCGTTTTTAGTTTTATCGGAAGGGCTTGAAACTGGAGTCCATGTTCAAATAGACAGCTTTGCTACGCTTAAACCGTTCAAAATCAACTTCAAGATATTTTTGTTAATTTTTTAATGCTTGAGCTCCGAGCGATGTTCACCAATGGTAAGATTTTGCGTATGGGACCGTTTTACCCACCATTACGGTAGCCGCATTACTGAGGGTGATGTCTAGCCATGATACCTTCGTGCAAGCATTTTGTAAATATCTTTCCATCCGCTCCTATCGGCACGAAATGGCCTACTCTTCCAAAAGGCGGAACGGGTTTTTAACGTATGGGCAAAATTTTCTGCGTGCTTTGGCACACGGGGCCTCAGTTTATAGTCTCACTTGATGGACTTTAGGAGAAGTGGAGTCAGTGCCGATGTTAACTCCAGGGTAAAATTCCCTAAAACGGTGGTGACTCGAACCCTGGCCATCAGATCACAAGCGCAACGTTCTAATCACTAGACTATCCCACCCCGGCTTCAAGATTTAAAGTGAACGAAAATTTGCCAAGGAAACTGAATCTGAGAGAGTCATCCTTCTTCCGCCTATATCTAAGGTGCATTGTCAGAGGCAGCGTTGTTCCAGATTGGAATAAGAGGTAGATATAGAGGACCAATGGACATTTTCCAGTCAATGAAACAAGTCTTCGTGGCAGTTACTCTCTCTGAAGCAGCGACCCGTATCAGTATAAAAGTTCCGGCATCTCCTTTTATTCCTCTTGCCTGTGACTCGTCCCAGCTCGCTTCCCCAGTGTTTCTGATTGCTATTTCAAGGTTTGATAATGGTGTCACTGAAAGCCTTGTGGGGTAGAGTATGTGTGTGTGAGGGGGGGGAGGAGTATGTGTGTGGGAGGGGGGAGGAGTGGTGCGTGTGCATGTGTGTGTCTGTCTGTGTGTCTGTATCTGTGTGTGTGAAGTCAAGTCAAATTGTTATTTCCAGATGGTAGTTGAATAAGCAATGCATTCGCTGTGTGTGTGTGAGTTAGCGTGTGTGTGTGTGTGTGTGTGTGTGTGTGTGTGTGTGTGTGTGTGTGTGTGTGTGTGTGTGTGTGTGTGTGTGTGTGTGTGTGTGTGTGTGTGTGTGAGAGTAAGTGAGTGAGTGAGTGAGTGTGTTTCTGTCTGTCTGTCTTCCTGTGTTTGTCAAAGTCAAAGTCAAACTTGTGTGTTTGTGTGTGTGCATGTCTGTGTCTGTGTATGTGAGTCGAAGTCGAAGTCAAAGTCAAAGCCATGGGTTTTTTTAATTTCCAAATGGCACAATGAAGGAATAAAGCATTTTATTCTTTTCATCAAACCATATATCTAACAAGAACAATCAACAACATAATGAAGAAAAATACTTTAAAAAGAAGAAACCACAAAAATGACTCCTAAAGGAAAGCGATACGCTGCAGAAGGGAAAAAGTCACATAGACAAAGACTGCATAGTCGTGCCACTCACTGTTTCCTATAATAAAGCAAAAATACATATGAAACACTCACCCACGCAACCTTCTCATCCAGTGTGTACAATGATTCCAAAAAAAATGTGCTGAGTGAGTGAGACGTGGTGCATATTATTCAGGGTGACCCTCAGGGCGTTAAGCTAGGGAACGCCCAACACCAAAAAGACATCACAAAACATAAAGCAAACATAGCATTGAACGATTAATCGATTGCCAATGAATTCACTGGGCTTTCTTTACGACCCATTACACCACAAGCCAAGCCATCCCAACCAAACCAAACCTAATTTTTGGGACACTCCTCAAAATTGATATAGAGCTCACTTTCCCTCACTTTTTAGAGCTTGTCTTCTGACACCTGTTTGTCGGTCTGTCTGCCCTGGCACTTTTATGATGCAGTCTTGTAGACAGGGAGGCGCGCTTGTGGTGTGTGTGTGTGTGTGTGTGTGTGTGTGTGTGTGTGTGTGTGTGTGTGTGTGTGTGTGTGTGTGTGTGTGTGTGTGTGTGTGTGTGTGTATGTATGTGTGTGTGTGTGTGTGTGTGAGTGAGTGTGTGTGTGCGTGAGTGTGTGTGTGTTTTCTAATTCATTTTCATTCAAACAGAAGTAAGATTCCACTGACATCAGTGTGTGTGCGTAAGTACGTGTGTGTGTTTGTGTTTGTGTGTATGCGCGCGCTCGTGCATGTGCACGTGTGACTGTGTATATGAGGTATGTCTGATTGTTATAAAAAGCTTTAAAATAATGCTCACAACAAGAGCAACAAATAGCAAACTCTTTAACAAACGAACAAAGAAAATCTAAAGAAACTGCAACTGATAAAACGGCCCTTCAATAACAACACACAAACAAAGAAGCCAAAAAGCATCCAACCAAGAACCAAAAAAATTAAATGTATAGATAAAAAATAGGATAAAATAAACACCAAATCAATCAATATAACCAACTAGAAAAATAGGTATAATGACAAACAGATCACTAAAAGAAAGAAACATACAAACAAAAAGAAAAAAGAACAAAGCATGGGGGAAAGCCCTACCCTAACAAAACAAAACACACACGCGAAAGAAGCAAAGATGATAATAAACACTATTCCATGTGCCCTCTTTGTCTGCCAAAAGAAGAAAAACAGCCACAGAAGGCCCACGCGTGTCTGTCTGTGTCTGTCAGTCAAACACGTTTCTTCTTATCAATTTCAAAGTCAAAAAAGAAAGAGAACGGGCAACCCCATGAAGAAAGACGAAGTGAGCATGGGGGCCTGTTTTTTCATGCTGTAAAATCTTTTATACTGAAACTGATCGAGCGACTGATTAGTATACATAAGGTCTGCTAGATGATCTGTGTGAAGATTTGAGTCATGAGATAAGTGTGTGTGTGTGTGTGTGTGTGTGTGTGTGTGTGTGTGTGTGTGTGTGTGTGTGTGTGTATGTGTTTCTTTTATTTATTTATTCTTTTATTTCGAGGATAATGGAACAAGCACTAATGTGCTTTTTTACATCCAGTCCCCGTGTGTATGCAGTTTTGTCAATTTTGTCTTCCGTTCCCAACGGCACACAATGGCCTACTCTTCCGAAAAGCGGAAATGGTTTTAACGTGTGTGCAAGATGTTCTGCGTGCGTTCGCTCATGGGACCTTGGTTTACAGTCTCATCCGAAGGACTTTTGGGGGGAGTGGAGTAGGTACTGATGTTAACTCCAGAGGAAAAATCCTCTTGAACGGGAATCGAACTCGGGTCAGCAGATCACGAGCGCATCCCGCTAACCACCAGGCTATCCCGTCCCGTATCTGTGTGTGTGTGTGCATACGTGCGTGCGTGCGTGCGTAAGTGCGTGCGTGCGTGCGTATGTGTGTGTGTGTGTGTGTGATATTTCTATTGCAAGTTATCTTGGAATGTTTAAAGCGATATCAAATGTAGCTTTCTTGTGTCTTTTTGAGATTTTGATTCGTATCAATGTGCCCGTCAGTATTGTAATTGCCCTTCATGGGATGATTAAAGTGTTTTTGACTTGACTTAACTCGTTTTAGTTTGTTTGGATTCGTTGGTTTGGGGGTTTTGTTTTCGTTTTGGATTATTAAACATTGTTTATTCAATATACGTACATCATAAGCAGACAACAATACAGCAAGAGAAAGGCATCAAGCTACATACAGCTTACTTCAAGCCCCACCCCATGGTAAACTTACATTGTTGCTTATGCAGACAAAATGAGTTTTTAATTTTTCGTCTTTTTGTTAGTGGATGTTAAATTAATGACCGTTTATTAATGTCTGCGTGTTTGATGTTCACTGTAGTTTGTTTCAACCTGACAGAATCTAACCTGTTAAGAAAAACCAAAATATGTTCTTTTTTTCTTGGGTTTTCTCTTCTCTTTTTTTCGTTCTTTCTATTCCTCCTCCATCTTTTCTTTCCCTCTTTGTTAGTTTAGTGTGTGTGTTGTTTTTGTTTAAGATGTTCCCTTTTTGGTAGTGTTATTTGTCTATTAAATCTATTTCACATACACACACGCAAGCACACACATACACACATGAATGAATGCACGCGCGCGCACGCACACACACACACACACACACACACACACACACACAAAACGAGCATAATATATCAACATCAAAAGGTCTAGTACGTGTAGCTTTCGTCAGGAAAATGCTTTCAAGTCACGGAAATATGGACGATGAAATAAAACATACACACACACACACACACACACACACACACACACACACAGAATGCTGGTCTGATTTTCTGTTTGTGGTAAAAACCTGTGTTGCCAAAGATAGGAATCAGTGAAATGGAATACAACAGACAGTTTTTTTCCTTCTTCATCAGAGCTACAGACAGACACAGATACTGATCCTTCAGGATTCTCTACACTGCAGTCGAAGAGTCTGATAGCCAGTGTCTCTTTGTGAGAGTGCAAACCACACACACACACACACGCACGAACGCACGCACGCACGCACACACGCACACGCACACACACACACACACACCATGCAAGTATTCATCACCTATCAACCAGTCTTACAGAACCACTATCAACTTAATAAGAACAATGATAAAATCGCTTGTTGTTGTATGGACAATAAGGTCAGATAAATAACTTTCACAAAAAAACGCTTTACCTCACATTCACCCACCCACCCTTCCTTTCAATTTCCAACACATTTCTGTCAAACCTTTTCTCTTTTTTTTCTTTCGTTCTTTTTCTTCTTCCATTGAGCACAGCAAATTTCCTCTAAACGAGTTTTGAACGACATAATTGTCTTTGGGTCTATCACCACCAGTGGGTCTACCCTCCATTGCCGCCATCACCAGTGGTATCACGTTTCCTGTCTGAGTATTGCTCGCTTCCTGATTGGCTGCACAGAGTTTTTTGTGCAGCCATTGGCAGTAGGAATGGAAGGGAGATTACTCATGAAGGCGGTAATATGGAATGATGATTAGGGGGTCGGTAAGATGGGTCTGTTATTTTCACTTATTCATCTGATTATTTATTTATTTAGGGAAGCGGGATAGCTTAGAGGCTTGAGTCTTGCACTCATGATCTGATGGTCTGATCTGAAGGAAGGAAGGTGGCAGGATGGTTAAGACGTTCGTCTGCCAACAAGTAAACCGTGAGGTTGTGGGTTCGATTCCCAGCCTCGCCCTTTCTTCCCAGTTTGACAAAAAAATCGAACTGAATGTCAAAGTCTTTCGGATGAGACTATAAACCGAGGCCCCGTGTTCGAACGCATGCAGAACATCTTGCGCACACATTGAATCCTGTTCCGCTTTTCGGAAGAGTAGGTCATTGTGTGCCGGTGGAAACAGATGACAAAATTTACAAAACCGCATACACACGGGGACTGGATGTTAAAAAGCATTTGAGTGCTTATTCCATTATCCTCGATATAAAAGAATTTAAAAAATAATTTTAAAAGATAATAAAATAAATGGCCTGGGATTGAGCCACTGTGGAAGCTCTGGTTCAAGGGGACTTTTCTCTTGGCGTTATCAGCACTGACTCCACTCCTCTCGAAAATCTTCGGGATGAGACTATGAAGCCGAGGTCCTGCATGCGAACGCATGCAGAAGAACTTGCGCATCTTTTAGAACTTGCTGTGCCTTTCGGAAGAGTAGGCTATTGTTTGCCACTAGGGCGGGGTGACAGTTTAATATCAATTGTTTTGGTAGACATTGTATGTGGATGTTCATTTGCATGTTATATCTTGGTTCTTTATCAATAGTAGTATCTTAAGGTGGAAGAGGATTGGTGGATCGGTGGTCTAGAGGTAACGCGCCTGTCTAGAAAGCGAAAAGTCCGGGTCTGAAGTGTGCGGCGGTTCGTACCCCGTTTGGACCGGAAACTTTTCCCCCATCCATTAGACCATGAGTGGTGGTCTGGGCGCTAGTCTTTCGGATGAGACGATAAACCGAGGTCCCGTGTGTTACACGTAATTATTTAGCGCACGTAAAAAAAAAACCCACGGCAACAAGAGAGTTGTCCCTGGTAAAATTCTTAGAAAAAAGCCACTCTGATAGGGAAACAAATACAGTTGCAGACATGGAAAAAAAAAAAAAAAAAAAGGGTGGCGCGGCGCTTGTGGCGGCGCGCTCTCCCGCTCTCCCCTGGGAGAGCGGCCCGAGTTTCACGGGGAGATCTTCCGTGGCTTAGAGTGGTATGAAATGAAATCTGAGCGATTTGATTTGTTGCTTTACAAGATTCAGCGCTATATAAATTCCATACATTATTATTATTATTATTAATAATAATAATAATAATAAATGGAATTTATATAGCGCTATATCTTGTAAAAAACAACAAACCAAAGCGCTTGCATCCATTCCACTCCTACACATGC
>CM054141.1:56000654-56053154 GCA_028751875.1 Rapana venosa
TCAATTCATGTGTGATCCTTGAGATTAAATAATAAATTTGAAGTTGGATAGGCTATGGTGTGTTTTTTAATTGAAATGTCATTTAATTTCTGGACCAGTAATCTTTTGAATATTATGTTTCTCATCATTTTATTTTAGCTCATTGTTTGTCATATAATTTTTTAATCCATCATCGATCATGTAATAATTTGATACATAATGTCATAAGAAAACAATAAATAGTGAGCTAAGATAAGACTGAAGAGAACAAGAAGCCAAATGATATGCTGTCCCCAGGCCTGATGAATCTATTCAGCCTTTCAGGTAAGCTGATTCTGAATGACTTACAAGTTACAAGAGCTTTTGCTTTCATTTGCCTTGTTTTTGGTTTGTTGTTGCGTTTGTTTGTTTTTTTAAACTGCATAATGTTCCATATATCTCAAAATTATATAGGAAAAGTACAGATGTTTAATAAGTTTATGAATTGATTAATGTTTTCTTTTCACATGTCACAGATTATGTTCTTCGAGATCACAGAAGAGTCACTGAAAGTGTGTGAAGTACGCAAAGCAGCTGTGCTGGCTACAGTATCAGCAGGATGAGTGAAGATGGCCACGCATCGCTTTCTGGTGCAGGCAACAGTGGTGGGAGTGAACGACAGCAATGTCTTGTACCCGTCCTGCCTTCAGTGCTATGCCAAAATGCTGCACAATCTACAAACAGATGTGTAAGAAATGTATTGACTGACTTAGTTTTAGGGCTTTTTGTTTAAATTGTTTTTATTACTTTCAGGTACATAATCATCTCATTTTGCTTTGAAAAGAAAAGTAAGCGTTATGTGTGAGGATTTGTCTGTTTAGAAGTGAATGCATCCTGTGTGTGTGTGTGTGTGTGTTTGTGTGTTTGTGTGTCTCACTGTTTGTGTGTATGAGAACTATTGTTGATAATTTATTAATTAATTTCACTCTCTTGATGAAAGTATAGCTCTGTCCAGTTCCAGCAACAAATCAAAGCACTCAGATGACTTTTTTTATTATAATTTTTAAAAAAATTTGTTTGGGTATTGACAGTTGGGCAGAAATGTTTAACATAATCATAGCAAAGTTCACGGGCCCAGTGCTAAGATTAGCACACCCCATCCTTTGACTAGGTCTAAGTGCGGTCATTTCCTGCTATATTTAGCATTTGCTGGGTCCAGCTAAGCTGGGAAGGGATGGAATGGATGGCAGCTGAGAGTAGCTGAAAGTGGGGGAAACTGACAGCTGTGGCAGTAACACCTTGCAGTTGATTTGTCCGTTCCTTGTGCATATCATTATTTCAACCATGATCATTTCAAGATATTGGTGTGTACATGACAGATGGCAGTGCCTGAGATGCAACATGAGATGCAAGGAATCAGAGCTGACGTGGAGGTATCGTCTGTCCCTGTGTGTGGCGGACACATCGGCCACCTGTCATCTCAGCCTCTTTGGGGGCACCCTCGTGCCTCATTTTGGCTGTTCTGCCAACGCCTTTCATCAGTAAGCCTGCATTATGATTTTTTTTGTTTGAATGTTAAGAAAGAAATAGGCAAACATTGCAGTATTTTGTAATTATTTCTAAGTAGTTGTGTGACTTGTATTGACATCTTTTTTTTTTCATTCATGTATCTCCGAAGTTTGAGATTTTGTGCATGCAATTGTTTTTGCCCACCATAAAGGTACCCACATTCTGACTTCAGGGATGGTATTGACTTAACTTGGTGTGACTTCTCATTGAATTCTATGAGGAGTCTCTTTAGTGGCACTGCTATAAACCTTTCTGGTAGTTAATTTTGAGCTTCTGAAAAATCACAGTCCTTTGAAATAGTATCTAATGTTTGCTCTAGTCTATTGACAGAAGTGTGCCAAGCTTTAAGGTAGTACATCATTTTGAGTTGGTGAAATAAGCATAGAGAAAATGTCATGTATATTTTTATTTTTGCTGAATATAAACTGAGCGCTTCTCTCTGTTGACTATATGCATGCACATGTATGAAATGGGTACGATTTTGTGTATGTGTGTGTGTGCGCACGCGTGTGTGTGTGCGTACGCGTGTGTGCATAAGCACATGTGTGCACAACCAGATAGCCAGATACATCTGAAATTGTCTTTTGCATACTATAATTATCATTCCAGTCCTGCAGGTTTTTCAGTGCAGTCAATGCTAATTCAAGCTCTTCTGTCATCAGGTTTCTGCACAATGCCACCACAGACAGGCATGGAGTGGATGAGGACCTGATCCTTCAAGCATTGCAGACAGCTCTGGTGGGACAGCGCTACATCTTCTGCCTGAAAACCAATGCTCCACCCTCCAGCAAGTCTGCATCTTCTGCTGCCCCTGTCTCCACCCAGCCAGTCAACCCCAGACCTCACTGCTTGGCTGACCTGCTGAGTGTAGCACCAGAGTCGCAGAGGTCTGAGGAGAAATGGTCTGATTTTGTTGCTGTTCAAATGATTCCTATTGGCACCATCACTCTCACTGTCCGTCCATCAGTTTCAAGTGTTTTGAAGGAATTGGTGTGTGGACATTCAGATTGTTCCCCACTGGCTGAGAGACGTCCTGGAGACATATATGGGCAGCAAGCAGGAAAGGAGAGAAGAAAATCCTCCAGAAAATCTGATCCAAGAAAACGATCAGTTGCAAACATCTCCTCATGTGAATTGGATGAAACAGGAGGTGTGGGATACAAGGTATCGGAGAAATGTGTGTGCATGGTCAGTGACGGTAATGGCAATGTGAAGCAGGATGAAAGTGAGAATCACAGTGTTTTATCTGAAGAGTCAAGTTTTCATGCTTGGTCACAGGACTCAGACAACAGTCAAGCCATGCTTAGGTTCAGCTGTCAGAGTTCTATGGACCAGGAATTTCCTTCCAGTTTAAATTATGCAAGCACAGGCAACATGTTAGCAGACTGTTCTTATCATATACCAGACCCAGCCCATGCAAAGACAAACAGCGAGGAGATTAGTTATAGTCAGTCCTCAAATTTTTCATTTGACCAAACAGCATTAGAGTTAACAGATGCAGATAATTGTGATTCATCAAGTTTTCAAGACTCTGGGTCTTATACCAAGAAACTTAAAGGAAAAGAAGGTTCAACACACCAGAACAGCAGTGTCAGTGACAGTATGCTTGTTCTCAATCCTAACCACTGTGATAATGTGAACTTTCCTTCAGATGATAGATTGAGTGCCAGTACTGTATTTCACAAAGCATCTGTGATCAACAAGATTAGAGCAGACGATGAAACAGTGTTGGATTCCCAGGCCACTTTGGCAAATCCTGCATGGTATGAAACAAACATGAGCTTGGAGAGGCTTGTTTGTGAGGAAAGGAACTGCCAACCTCAAACCTTGCACAGTGAAGCAAAAACTGCCAGCTGTCAGGATCAGAGTACTTCCTTCTCCTCGTCACTGAATGACAGCTCCCTCCTGCTGGCTGCTGTTTACAGCAACCCTCATGTAGAGGACAATGGGACTCTTCCACGTAGTCACTTCAGTTCAAAATCCATGGTCAGACAAATAAAGGAGATCCTTCAACTGAGTTCTTTCTGTCAGTCAGAGACAGTCACTCCCATCAAGCAATCAGAGACAGTCGCTGTTTGCATGCATACTGATAAGGATGAGGAGGAAAAACAGTTTGGTAGGAGTAGTTCAGTGCCCACTTTGCCCCAGGGGGTTGACAATGTGGAGGACATGCCTTTCTCTGAAGACCTGTCCATGTTCCTTCAGGTCATGGCTGAAGACCCTGTGTCTGTGGCCACCACATCACCATGTACAGCACAGGATAAACACCAGAACCAGCAGCACACAGTTGTACACCTAGATCAGGATATGAAACATAAAGAACATTGCACAGCATGCAGAAACAACACTCCAGGACACAGCAAGGTCACATTTCATGCCACAAGGAAAGATGCACCACAACTCTGCTGAAACAAGAGGAATCACAGGACCAGGAAAAGTTAACCAGGTCACTAGGAAAAGAGCAAGACAGGCAAAAAAGATACACCCTGACAAAACATAAAAGACAAGACATTATACACGACAGAGTGGCAAACTCAGCACTACTTGAAGTGCAGAACAGATATTGCAGAAAACACAAAAGGGAAGGGAAGCTGAACGACAGGTTAGAAAAACATGATGCAGCACTTCAGGAAGGATACAACATGGTACAACAAAGGTTGTGTAACACAGCAAAGCGGAGAACATGCAAAAGTCCAAAACGCCTCAGAGAAAACAGTATAGTACAGCAAAAACCACTGCATACTGAATGTGTGAAATACAGTCAAGCAGTTACAAACAATCTGTCTGTTTGACACAACACAGCAGTCAGTGTCCAGTATCACAAAATTCACTCCTCATGGACAGAAACAGTGCACAAAAATCTGGTGATGTTGGACAGAGAGATCACTTGACTTTGCTGATGGGAAATGTAGACAGTAGCACAGTGAATGATGCAGATGAGATCTGTCCAGTGCCTGTGGTGGGGGGTGTAAATAAAGCAGCATTCATGAAGGATGTAAATAGCATCTGTCAACCAGGAACCCAAAGAAAGACAGAGGAGAATGCTCTAGTAAAGGCAGTCTGATGTTACCTATGAAAAAGTTAAACACACAAGTGGAGTATGATGAAATAGGATTATCCCTGAATCACCGCTGCTAGAAAGGTTGAGCACATCAGCAGTGAAGGTTAAAGAAACCATCCTTTGCAGAAAAGTAAACAGTGTAGGTTCTTCCAGTATTTTTTCCTCTCAGTCGTTATTTCAAGTAACTCAGTCACCCCTAGAAAAGTCAGTTATGAGCTGTCCCCTGAAGATCTGTTTGAGGATGGCACACTTTCCCCAAGTTTCCTGGAGTCAGTAGAGGAAGCAGATGAAATTGTGCCTCCTAAAAACCTCTCTGCAAGGTCCCAGTCCTTTCAAAAGTGTGAAAAATGCCAACATTTGTATCTGTCTGATAAACAAACATGCTTTTGCAAGACAGATCGAGACATGCCTGCTGAGGAACCAAAAGTGCCTTCAAAGGTGTGTAGCTCACCAGCTTTACAGAAAAATTCTCTCAGAGTAAACCACGATAAACCAAAAGTCCAGTTACGAAAAAGCTCACAGCACCAAACTCATTTCAGCAAAACTCCACATGTTATGTGCAAAAATAGACATAGAACTAGTTCATCAAAAGATCCAAAGACGAGTTCTCAAAAGGGTTCGGACAAAATGTGTTCCATTCAAACTCCAAGCAGGAGTATTTTATTGAAAGAATGTGACAGAATTAGCTCATACACAGATGTGTACAGATCTGGCTCAGACAGCACATGTATACAGATAGTCAGAGGTCCAGCCAAACCAAAGTCACACCAGAGTTCTCGGAGATCTAGACCTGATGAATTTTTGCTGCAGCATAAAGAGGACAGTCCCCCATCAGGTGGTGAACACAGCATAGCGGTCATGCCAGACTCTGAGGATCTGGATGCCTTTCTCAACAATCTGGTGTGCAAAAGTGTTCAACCAGTGCCAAATGCTTCACTTGCAGAGAACAATGACAAAGCCCATGGTGCTTGTCAAAAGACTCTAAGACACAGAGGATCATCATTTGGTGTGGCTCAGACTGCTGGCATTTCAGCCAGAAAAAAGATAGATTTCAATAGAAAGAGGCTGAGTTCTCAAAAAGTGAACAAGAAAGTGTCCTTGGGTAAAAGCGTTGGGAATGATGATACCTTAGTGTGGAGAAGTAGTCAAACAGATACTGGTTTTCTGGACTGTTCAGCAGACCTGTTTTCACAGGATACAGATGATGAAAAGGACTGTGAAGAATCTAGCAATGCCACAGGTGGCTTGGAGAGGCTGTGCTCTTCTCGTTCCTGTGTTTCAGACAAGATGTCCCAGGCATGTCTATCTGTAAGACACCAGAGTGATTCACCGAGGACTATTGAAGATTCTGCTCCATCCATTGGTAGTTTCAATGGTTCTGTGAGTGAAATATCACATTGTAGTGCTCCCCTGTCAGGCAAGAAAAATGAAGTTAAACAACACAAAATTCTGTCTCAAGATCAGAGAAAAGTTAGATTTTCTCGCAAGAGACGCGTCAGCAGCGTAAGAGACATTGATCTCAGATTAGAACGCTATTGCAGCCCTCAGCAAGAAATTCACCATCTAAAGCAACAGCAGGCTGTTCATCTAACTCCTCGTAGTTCATGCCTGAAGCAGTGTGTGATTCCTTCCAATCTTCAGTGTGGTGTGCCTGAAAAAAACACCAAGAGCACTATCATGTGTGATCTCAGACTGCCTCTAACTGAAACACAAAACATTGGTGAGTCATCTGACTGCATTGTGTTCATGGCAAAGGTACATCAAGTACTTCAACATCACCACAGGTACAGAAAGAACAGTTTGATTCACTTGAAAAGAGCCATATTTCAGGAGAACATGTTTTCTTACCTCATGAGACTACAGGATCTCAGGATCTGTTTTCCCCATACTCATCACAAGAACAAGGGGCTTCAATACAGATCTCACCTGAAGTACGAGTTGAATGCACACCCCTAAGGCGTTTAGAAAAAAGGCACACAAGCACACCAGCTTTATATTCAGACTCTCCTTCCACCAGTGACCAGATGTCTGTATTTGACACTTCAGATGTTCTGTTTGATGACAGTGAATGTGTGTCTGAGGTTGGCTTATCTGTTCTTTGTAGCCCCAAACAAAGAGATGTCAATGGAGAAGAGAACATAAAAATTATGTCTCTGGTCAACAGAGAGACAAACAGTGTCACAAACAAGAGAAAATCCATGAGGGTGAGCTTATCACCTGCCTGCTCCATGTCACCTGATCTTTTCTCTCCCTAATTTTGTTGAAAATTCAGTTTTTGATATGCACTCTTAATCAAATATTGGCAGATGAAAATAGTGGTTACTGGGTTGTTGTTTTTTTAATTGGTTTGGGTGGGGGGGGTTTGTGTTGGATTATTTTATTTTTTTTTTTTTTTGGGAGGGGGGGGGGGGGGGGGGGGGGGGTTGGAGTTGTCACAGCTTCCCTTTTCAAATAGCTTGACTAAATAGTATGTATAATATAACTGACAATTTCACACAAGAGCCATATATATATATTTGATTTTTTAAGATGTCCTTTTTTTAAAAAAAATTTCAGTGTGTTACAGTGGAAGGTATATTCCCCATACACATCTTCCACAGATGTTTCACCAACAGTGAGTTAGTAAAAGTTAAGGTAGCTGCTCTGTATTAATATATCATCCACACCACCAGGGATAACTAATCTGTCATTCCAGTAGAGAAGTATGGGGTTCAAACATGTGTGCAGAATGTCCTATGAGCTTTCGGTTTCACACACAGGCCTGGACTCATTCTCTCCCAAAAGATTTCCAGAAGAACCGAATCAGAAAGACCTGCAAGGGAATAAAGTCAGAACCCATGTTAGCTTTAAAAAAAATAAAACAACCTTGTCTGTTCAGCAGATGATACAGCAACGAGAAAATATCAAGAAAACAGAGTACTCATCTTTATGTTTGTAATTTCTTATGTATTTTCTCAGTATTAATACTGTATTGTATTATACTGTATTAATACTGTTTCTGAGCCCTAGCTGAGGAACCAAACGTAAACACCCCTCACGTCCCACCCCCAAAAATCAAGCTCTTTATGATTACATTTTGATTGAAATGAAGTCTGTACATCATATTTATGAACTAATTGTTGACACCCAGACAGAAAGATGCTTTACAACTTTATTGTTTTGATTTGCTGTTTCTGTGATATTCCTAAGATAGGGAAGGGGAGGGATGCTGTTATTGGTTTTTTTCTACTGCAAATTTTACTTGATGCATACTTTGAGTATACATATGCTCTGCTGAAGAGCATATTGTTATTTAAATATTGTGATGAAATGGGTGAATGTGATGTGATGTGTGTGTGTCCTGTTTTGTTGCATAAAGTTTTGAAATTAGATTATCATTATGTTAAGTATCTCCAGATTATCATTATGTTAAGTATCTCCTATTTTTGTGCATGTCATTTTTGTTTGTTAAATCTATTTATTTAAATCTGTTCATTCATGTTTAGAGGTAAAGCTATGTGGATGAAATTCTCAGCTGGTGTTTGCTTTTGTTAGGTATCAATCAAATATATGATATATGTAGAGCAAATTATGTAGGACTTTTGTTAGGTATGTGTATGTGTGTGTGTGGTGGAGGAGGGGTTGGGGTGCATATGTGTGTAAGTGAGTGAGAGAGAGAGAGAGAATGTGTATGTGTGTATGTGAGCATGTATGTGTGTGTTTGGTTACTGGTGAATAAATGGTTTAAACAATTGTATGTGTCCCCAATGCTTTGTGTCTACATGTGTGTGTGTATGTGTGAGTGTATTTTTTAACAGCGTAAAATGTTTCCCAGGTGCTGTTACACTTACCACCTAAAGCTTTCTTGATATGCTGGAGAAGAAAGAAAAAAATTTGAGATTTAAAATAATTATTTCATGATGTATAGTACAATATACACTTTTTACAACCAAAAAACACTATAGACATGGGTTTTATATGCAAAATATTTTACCTCCCTGGATGGGATTTTTTTTTTGGAGGGGAAAGGGGGGGGGGGGGGTTGGAGGGGGAAGGGTATTTTTGTTCTTCATTGGGACTTTTTTTTTTTTTGGGGGGGGGGGGGGGGAGGAGGAAGGAATTGTCTCACTGCCTTTAACATGTTCTATACTCTCTGCAGACTGCTGGGTCTGAGTTTGTAGCAAAATGAGTTGCATTGAGATCTGGATGTGTAGCATGGACAAAGCAGCACCAGTATGCAAATGTAGTTAAGTCACCATCAGGCCACTAATCAGAAGAGGCCTTGCACTGCACCTGAATCCTTTGATGGTGTTTAGTAGTACTTAGAACACTGAAGGTATGGTGATGGTCAGAGTCGGCATCTTATCAAGTGTGGCTCCTCTGTGCCGAAGCTATAGCTCAGCTCATGTGTGGCATGCTGAAATTATTGCAAAAATTGATTTTTTTTTAAAAATACTGTACAAGGTTCAATCCAGGGGAAACTACTAAGGCTTTTTGATAAATCATTTTCCCATAAGATTTGTTTCCCATCAACCATGGAACTACATAAGACTGAATTAGAACAAAGATATTTTGTAACACACCAAAAGTCAGACCCTGTCTAATGCTTTGATGATTTTTCTTCTTTTATGCTGTGCATAGAAACCCAACTAATGTGTGGGTCTTTTACTGGTTGGTATGTAGCCTATTGGTGGCTCAACAGTGATAGCCTATGATGAGTGGGGTGCGAGTGGCTCGAGGATGTACCGCAGTTGATCAGAGTGACAAAAAATGTTTTTAACAAAATTAAAAATAAGCAGATCAATTAATAAATCAATTCATTAATCAGTCAATTATTCTTTAATAAACCAATTGGTTAACCTGACATCTAATGGGGAAAGACCCATAACCAAAAAGTCAACACCCACCACTATTTCCTGCTCAGCCCCACCCCACCCCACCCCACCAAGAAAAACAAATCTATTCATTAAAAAAAAAATTTAAGGAAAGAAAGCACTAATATAAAAAAAAGGATAAATAAATGGTTTTCAGGACAATGTACACAAAAAAAAAATATATATATATATATATATAAGAGAGAGAGAGAGAGAAGAGAGAGAGAAAAGAGAGGAGAAAAGAGGGAGGGTAGTCATAAAAAAAACAGCCAAACAAAAGTGAATCAAAGACAGATGCATGAAAGAATCACACACACACACACACACACACACACTGAAAAGCATAGATCTATATAAAACCACACAATACACATAAAAGGCAGTTCAAATATTTTATTTCTCACATTTGCTGTTGTTTGGAACTGGGCAGTAAGACAAAGCACGATGAACAATAATATTCATGAGCATCAGTAGCATACGTCATGGGTACAGGAGGAACCAGACACAGATCTCTTCAGCATGGATCAAAAGTAGAAAGAACTGGTTGGGAGGGGGGGGGGGGGGGGGGGGATAAACCAACAAACATGAACCATGTGCTACACAATTCACCCACACAAGATTTTTTCAATACTCACACATCACTAGATATGTATGTTTGTCTTTAAACAAAGCCTTCATTATTACAATTAATCCATGGGTAGTTTAAATGTATGAGTTTGTTGGAAAATTTAGTGATGAACTTACTTGATTCTGCAACTGAAGATGTTATCAGTCTATGCAGCCGTGTCTTCACTTTATCATTTGTTTTTTTCCTCTAGTCAAAAAAATCCATATTAGTCATTTTCATGGGATAACATGAATAATGGTTTATTTGCATTGCAGATATCTATTTTACAGGAGAATACCTATATTTGTCCTTTGTTTTAAGGGGCATAAATGAATGTTTATCTGTAAATTGTCTATTTCTAAATTGTTGCAAGAATTTTAAGTAGTGTGTTTGCGTGCATGAGCATATATGTGCATTTGTGCATAACTGAGTGCATGAAATGCACTGTAGTGCACCAGCAACAGCATGAATTGATACTATTACTAACTGACTGTACCAAAACATACTCTGATCTGCATGCGGCAAACCTGAAGAACTAAGTACAGCTTCATCCTCATGAGGAAGTTGTGGTCATTATTGTTTTATTAGGTTCACAATCACATTTACTTTGGGGGAAAATGAGGGGCAGAGAAAGTTTTCTGAGATCTTTCTTTGGAACAAAAAATATATTTTAAACGTGAGTGCATCTGAAATACTCAACTGTCACGATAGCTTTGCTGTATGTATTTCACTTCTAGCTTTTCTCTGGCACAACAGAAGATACACTTGAATAATCGCACATACTTACACCCTACCCAGTGCTTCATCATAATTATACATCTGATATCACTCAACAGATCACATCTTCAACAAGGACAAGACACTAACAGTCATAAAACAGACAATGCCATGTTACATGCTTTTTAATGGTCACACTTGATCAAACATAACTGACTGAATTCTTCAAATATGTCACAGGAATCATCAACTAATTCATGGGCAAGTTCTCCAAACAACACACAAAACTGGATATGTTATCTGTTACTGACTTCATAACAACCTAAATGTAGCAAATACATTCCAGACACATCTGTATCCAGAAACACACAATACATTCATATCCACATACCATCACTAAATAATAACATGCAGAGGGAGGATTTCAGTTATACATTAAATTAACAGGTTCTTTGAATCATGCCCATGCAATCTACATAATAAGGTCATTTTTTCATATTAAATACTGGCAACTGGATTTGAGAAAATCCCAGACAGAGAGAGCCACAGCTGTGCAGGAATGCAAAAATCATGACTTTCAGTAAACCGTCTGGTAGTGCTGACCAGAAACACCAGAGAGAAGTAACAACTCGTCTTTACATTGACATGCACTTCATATTCCACCCGGCACAGAATTGCAATCATTGTTATGAATCCAAAAGAGAACTGATAGAAGAGGGACAACACTGGATAGATTTGATGACACAAGCAGATGGTTGTTTGCAATATCGTTACAAAAATGGAAGAAAACTGATAAAATATAGGTGACAAAAAAATGGCAAATCACCATGCTGGTGTACCACAGGGACATGAACAGCAGTGAAAGACTTTATCAATGCCAAGACTTGCACAGCACAACATAACTTAGAGCCTTCACACTCTTTCATAAGTCTTCGCATAAAGGGACAAATTCTGTTGGTAGTAAACAAACCACCCACATGGCCAAGTAAGACAATTCTCAATAACCATATCTTTACAAACCAAACAACATAATCAAAATTATGGTAACCAAAATCTATTAGGGAAGAAAAGAATAAGCACTGCCAAAATCACCCTGTGCAGCTGGTGGAACTTTCTTTAATGAAACTGAATAAATTTTTTTACCAGAAACCTATGATGCATCAATGTTAAAGCAATACACTGCGAAAAGTATTGGAAGGATCAGCAGCAGAGAAATAAAATTTTTAAAAGAGGAAAAATATTAGCTATATAAAACATTTCAGTTCACAGATTTCCAATGTGTCAAATTCCATCCCAGACTTGACTGCTTATGTTCTGTTCCCGGGACAAGTGAAAAAGACTATGTTAACTGACCCTAGGTATGATTCGCTTCAATCAATTCTTCACCTAACAATTTACATGGAGGCACCATCTGAAGAGATCAACATCAAAACACAACAAACATTTCTCTGTATGAAACAGTAAACTTTATACTCCAACTCTGATTTTCAATTCATATCTACACATACATATGGATTTCTGTCAGATTTAGGTTTGCTCTACTTCTAAATGTCATAATCTCCCATTTATCTTGAACATTTTCTTGATAAAGAGAACATCTCCACAAAAAAGAGAAAAAAGGATTTCATACAAAGCAATAGTATAGGTTTTACAAATATACACATTTTACACAGTCAAAGAAGAAAAAATAAAGGAGAAAGGGAATACGATATAATTTAACTGGTTTAGGCATATTTCTCTTGGAACATGACTTGCCTTATGCATATCATCTGTTCCTTTGTGCCTATATTTGAATCAGAAGAAAGCTAATACTTGACAGAATCATGAAAATCGGGAATGCCCATCAAAGGTAAAAAACAAGTTCTGGTGTCACTAAAGACATATTAAGATAAACCAATTCCAAAGCAAAGTGAGTTGAAAAGCATACAGTGTGTTATTTCTTTAAAACAGTAAGTGCTACTGTATTGCATGACAATAAAGTTGGGGGTCAATTAAGAAGCCACACAAAGGTCAAATGGAATGATTCTATAGGGGTCAAGTCAAATATACAGATCAGCTCCCTAAAAACAATAAAAGAACACTCATTTTCTACAACATTATTTCGTCTTCAGTCACAAGACAGGGAAAGTGTGGGTCTCACTATCAGCTCACCAAAGATGTTTCGGGAACAAGAAGATGGTCCAATCTCCTCAAAACACAGTTTTTGCTACTGTAACTTGCAGTTAAGTTTCCCATTATACTAACTAAACCTTAAATCCAAGAAGCCATGCACCCTCCTCCAGGAGCTTCAACGAAATGTTTGGAAAAAGAAGCTTGTGAGAAAAAGAGAGCAGGAAAGGAAAGACTATCTAACTATCTAAAAGAAAATTTGCCAGCTCCTGTAACTGCAGAAACAGGGATACTTGATTTCTCAGTTTGAACATGCCACACTGAAGATACAGTGGTATAAGAAAATAAAATGAATATAAAAAAAAGACAAACAACAACAGGTAAAAAAAGCACTACAAAGCTGTCAAGTATGCATGCATAGATATGTCTTCCGCAGCATAATTCACAAACATATAAATAATATTTGTTTTCATCTGTTTGTCTTATCATTTTTTTTCAACATTGCATACAATAGCAGTGAACATGAGAACACCCAAGACAATTCAGATCAATACACGTAAGAAATTGATGAGTCCAAGATCACTGTTGAAAGATGGAGCAAAGCAACATCAAGCAGGTTGAAATCAGAGGTGCTGTATAGATAACACAAGCAGAACACCCATGTCAAGGAACAAGCCATTGAGTAGTAGAATACCTTTAAAAAAACAAAAACAACATGCCACCAAGCACAAGCTAAAAAGATGTCAATGATAGCTCAGATGCCATGAAAACGGATACACGTTACAAGAAAATAGCCTGTCAACATAAATGACCAAAAAAATCACACATTTTTTAAGAAATAAAAAAGATTCTGCTCACAAAACTGGTATCCTATACAATTTTACTGAGCACTACATCACTGAGTTGCCTGGAAAGAAGAAAAAATATCCAATAAATAATCTTATTGCCTGTCTTCCATTCAGTCTTGCACTTAACCATTAGGAGTCCTGATAATGATTGAACAATTTTCTGACTTAATTCAAAATTCTTCATGCAAAACATGATTTCAGTATCAGGATTTTCCCCCAATTCAAGCACTTAAATTTCTTTTACTGATTTTTATTAGAATCACTTATTGATTTATGGAAAAAAAAACTTTTTTATTAAACAGCACCTACATTTAGTGATATCTGAGCTTTTTTATTTCCTACATCAGAAGTGGGTTTTTTCAAGGTGCTGTCCTCAAATTCAAAGGTTTTATTTTCCTTGCTGTCGAAAAATAAAATAGAAGACTTCTGTCTATTTCTTACCCAAACAATCTATGCTAGTCTGTCTACCTAAGTTCATCTTGTACAACGTCCTCTCTCATGTAGTTTTGATTCTTTTTCATACCCTGTAGGCTACACTTTTTTTTTTAAATACAGGTTTAAAACAAAAAAACTTTAAATATGATTTGATCACATGTGAACTGGTTTGGCTTTAGTTCTGTATTTCTTCACTGCCAGATTTTGTAATTTGGAGAGTATTCATAATGTAGCAGGCACTGCATATCTGATTGCTTTGTCAGTATTTTACATATTACACACACACACTTGAATCTCCACTCTTATTCCATATAATCTTATGTACATAATTATATGGACATACACTTAATATGTTGTCTGATGTACACATTTCTAGTGGGTTTTTTCTCTCTCCATAAGGTCAAAGGGGAAAAAAGGTCCATTCGGTCTCTCTGTCTGACCACTGTCTACTACTATTCTGTTCTTTGCAAAACCTTCACAATAAAAAGAGAAACAGTTCATCTTATAAGAGCATGACATTAAAAAGATATAACTTCCCATCACACAAAATCTTTTCGTCTGCAGCTAAAATGCAAACACAAGCAAACATGTAACATGAGAGGATAAACATTGTCACTGAACAAACACATCTTTTCTTCAATTCAATACAACCACAAACATAAAAACACAAAAGACAAATTAATCATACTAAAGTGACTGAGACAACAGTGCAAAATGCCACTCCAATATTTTGCTAATATAATATGCATCAAAAGCATAATGAATGTAGCAGCAGTAAATCTAAAACAGAGCATATACGGAACAGATCACAACATAAACCAATCAGTGGAAGGTGACAAAGACAAGTCATAACACAGAAAAATCAAACACAAACCTACAAAAATGGATATATGAACTAAGAACCTTCCACTGCACAAAGTCAGACATCATACAAGGCCAAAAAGGAACCTACAAAACCAAGGACACCAGCCTCCCCAGCAGTGCTAGACAAAAAGGCTTCAAAACTTAAGTTAAAAAAACAACACACACACACACAAACACACACACACAAGGAGCTAAGCCATGAACACTGCAGTTAAAAGGATTTGCATCCTTGTGGCGCCGGGTTACAATCTCTTTTCATGTGAACATGAACATCACGCACGAGATCCACGATACATTCAAAATCAAGCCATCAACAATAAAACCACTCAAGAGGCGTAACAACTACACAAGATCAGTGCCATTGTAAAATAATTCACGAGAAATATAACAAATAGTATCAAAAATAGAAGGTGCGTCCAAGAGGTATACTGTAGAGAGATGGAGATGAAGGAATCAACATGCAAGTCTGCGCAGCAGACTTTTCACATCAGAAAGACTGGTTAGGGGGAAAAAATGGACAACCGTGGAATGAGAGACTGGAATACTCAGATGGGTATACATACAACTGTCACATAGATAACAAAACTTATTCAGAAAAAAAAGGATACAAACAATAGATCTGGGTGATTTGTTCTCATCAGCTTTTGACTTAATCACAAGACCTTTTTTTTTCTTTTTGTGAGTAGTTCATTTCTATCATTGTTTTTAATGTGCAACTTTGTCAGGGATGAAATTTTGTGGGCACTTTCTTCTGATGTAAAATTCATTGACTAGGAAATTAGAACACAAAGTCTTTGTAAGCATTTTTTTATATGGCTATTTTTCTTTGTTTTTTCCTAGTTTTTCTTCAGTAGAATTAAAAAGAATTTTTTTCTCTTTTTTTATCTTTTAAATGAAGTCCTGTGCATATGTGTGTGTGTGCGTGCACGCACGCGTCTGCACATACAAACTTAAATATGTAATTTCTTTGTCTACATGCGATGGTGCATGTGCCTTACATGTGTAAGTCTCGTGTGTTCTGTGTGTCATCATTCTTTGATTTCTCTCCTTTTTTTCTGTTTTTAAGGAATATAAACTGCAAAACAATAGGCAAGAAGAGCAATTTTTCAAGGGTCATGACTTGAACCATTGCTGCTCAAGATATCCATTCATTTAACAAGCCAGAAAATAAGAGGTAATCAAATGGGAATCTTCCTCTTGAAAAGGAAAACAGGCAAGAATGTCTCACTGATTGTTCAACAGTGTGCAGATGATGTATCTGAGAAAGACCATGTAAAAGAACTGAACCTATCAACCATTTACAGATTGTGCAAGATATCTATTTCCATCGAGAACATATGAAGACCAGCCAGGGTCCATCCACAAAAGAGATGATTTGGAATTCAGATCAACACAAGTATCATTTAGACAACATTACATTCATAAAAACACTCAAAGTTTGCCTTACCATCAACCACGTATCAAATTTACCCATGCAAAACAACAAATACATGTGTACACACATGCTCTCGAAACACGCAATGACAATAATACAACCATGTTACCAAACTCCCTAATATATCACATCCAAATCAAAAGGGGACAAGGTTTTCCCCCTTAAATTCACCTGTTTTAAAAACAATTTAAAAGCTACAACACCATGCACAAAAAAAGGATATTATAGGCATCTCATTCTACAAAGTAGTATTAATCCCTAACTCCATTACCTAATGACCTTACTGAAACATTACAGATAAAATATGTACACTGCATCTTCTCAGAAAAAAAGCAGAAAAGATATGACAATACTTGCTAAAAAAAACAAAAACAAAGGCCAGTATTGGAAAGGTGTAAAGCAAGAAAATCAAATCACATTAAGTACAGGAAAACACAAAACAAAGAGCAGCAGCATGTAAACAGTCTGCAAAACACAGAAAAAGACAACAAACAAACAAAAAGGAAGAAGAAAAAAAGGCCACAAAACCAATGCAAAATCCTAAAGAAAAGAGTTCATTGCATGCACTGGTGCAGTTATAACGAGACCTTCACTCACACACAAAAAGGCAGTGTCCGGTGTACATATACAGACACATACTGTGAATCTGATCACAACACAATCCCGTTATAGGAGACAAAATCAATACACTATACATACACAACAGAGCGATAAAACAGATAACCTACCCCACATTACATGCAATCCATTAAAAACCATCTCTTGCACAATAAATGGTGCATTAGTTGCAAAGTCTCATAAAACATCATCAATTCAAGTTACATAGCTTCATTGCAGAATAAATTGTGCTTTAGTCACAAACCAGCTACACTTGCTTCATATAAAACAAGCTCTGGAAAAAAATCTGTTGATTCTTTCCATGACAAGTGCACCCATTTATGTCAACTATAGTTAGACATCACTGAGACCTAAGTCGGAATCCTTTGAGACCAGAGAGTTCTGTGAGGAGATTTTCCATCTCCAACCCAACATCCAGACGAAAATGCGTTACTCTTTCTTGTCTGCACATGTAGAAGATCAAAAGGTGAAGGACTTTGTAACCAGTAATTCAGTACTTGGTGGGTTATTCAAAATAATCATGGTTTATTTTGAGTAAACTGCCCTCTGAAATGGAAAACAATAGTCAAAGCTGGTCCTAGCAATGATCAATGTTGAGTAACAGCCCATAAAAGATACAGATTAAAAAGAAACAGCTATTTTTAAGGTTTTATTTCTCAGGACACTTCTGAACAAGTGACTTACCCCATGCACTTCTGGCAAACAGGACCCTGAAAGCCATGGAGGTATTATAGGAAGAATAAGGCAGGAAGTTATTGCCCCTTCCCCATCTTCCACACATTTCCCTATTACCTCTTCTTTGAACTTTAAAAATAAAAAAGATAAAGATTTTGAAAAAGCATACTCCTTACACCATACATATAGTGACACAGAGGAAAATAACAGAAAAATTGGCAGGCTGAAAGAAAAAAAGGGAACAAAATGAGATCTCAGCTTTCCCACCTGAGCAACAGCTGTGCTCTCAGCTAAATCAGTGGCAACGTAAGCTGTTCATGGGAACAAGGAACAGACACAATTATTACACACTGTGCTGGTGCATTTTCTGCCTTACAGCAACACAGCCATAGAACTGGGACAAATTATGCACATACACATCAGTTTCATTCCATCCCCATCATGTGCATACATACTTTTTACTTTTCTGTGCTCACTCAAGACAGCAGAGCACTAACACTTCAATGCCCATACAGCCAACAGTATGTGACTCTTACACAGGAAACTGCACATTTCACTCTAAACATTCACCATTCATCACTGTATCAAACTGGCAATCACGTGGCAAATGGTAACTTTTAATATTATCATTCTGTGTAGAACACTTTAAAATGATGTAAATTGATGACTATTTTCCATCTGCAAGCAACGTACCCAATCCAAAGTACTTCGCACTACTGACATGTTTCACAGAGACTGGACTGCAGTGGGCTACTGCATAAGCAGTTGATCATTTTCTTTTAGTCACTGCTCAAGTTATTGAAGTATCAAAGCAACATGACAAAATGTCAATGCAAAGTTTTTAGATATTACAGTATATTTAGAAAAGCTCTGAAAATCTACATAAACGATCCAATTTTGTCTTGGGTTTGTCAGTTTGCAAACCACAGATAAATCAGCTCATGGATAAATTTCCTTCCAACTACATCATCAGTTGACAGCATCTGAGAGCAGCATTAATCTATTTCGGTACAATGAATATCGTTCCTTTACCAGCTAGTTCTGACAGATTCACAATATCTGATGGAAATGAAATAGTTCAGAAGCCATGTTAACTTTTTGGCCAGTTTGGGATTCCCTATAGGAGCTGAAAATTTCTGAAACTCTTTTCTGTATAACATGTACATGTACCCTGAAAGCCCTGTGAGTTTTGTCACTAATGCCATCCATCAGTAAGGCACAATAATCTGTGAGTGTGAGCCAAGGCTGAAAAACAACAACAATGTACAAATTTGAAAAAAAAAAAAAAATACAATCAGTTGCCCAATGTGAATAAAAAACAAATAAACAAACTAATTCAGCAAAACTGAAAACAATTAAAAGAAAACTTCATCGTATAAAACAGTACAGGCAAAACATTTTCTGACAAATTTCATCTCCAACCTAAAATGAATCAAATCTATGATATAGTCGTGGGAAACATTGTTATACAGCCATTCTTATTTTAAAAACTGTCATTACAAATTTGCGGAAGATAGAAAATGTGATTAGATCTGTAGCTACCAATCTTTTGAACAAAATGAGAAAAATGTGGATTTTTTTTTTTCAAAAACAAAGTTTGTCTGCCTGAAATGGTAATGTTGCCGAAAACTTGAACATATACTGTCACGTTTAGTAAACCATACTCCATAACCAAAACATTGCTAGTAATAGCAGTATGGAATGTTCTAGGCAGTTTTATCTGAGGTACTCAAAATTCACACCTGATTTTAGGCTGCAACAGACTTAAAGCGTAAAGAATTCTGAGCAAAGAGATTTATCTGTTATTTGCATTTCTACAAAGCTTCCCCCCTGCCCCCTCTTATGAGACAGATATTGGTTCAGGCAAATATCTCATGATGAGCCCTCTTTCTGTCCCTCCAGACTGCAGCTTCTTGTTATTTTCACAAAGACGTTTATAAACATTCTATTTTCTTGTGAAAAGACCTTAACATGAATTTTTTATCTGAAGGCAAGTTCATTTCACCACTCCCATCCCCTCCCCCCTTCCCCAAAAAACCCCTGAACAATTAACAAAACAAAATCAATAACCTTAATTGCTATTTTCCCCTCTTCCTTGTATGTTGCCTATTTTGAAAACCAGACTTTCTTAGGTACATGTCAACAGGCTATATCAACAATTCTGACGCTTTTTCAAAAGGATCCTGGCTATTTAGACCCTTAAGAGTGCTGCATTGGAATGCAATCTATACAACAGATGATCACAATAACTCCTTTTTAATTAACAAACACTGGAATAGCACAACAACGATATGACATTGAAATAAATCACTGCATATCTCATGCCATTCAGTGTTGACTGTTCGTCTTGGGTTGTGGTAATGTATGATGAAACGCATGCACAAAGCGTGAACCAAGACAGAATAAAGCAAAGGGGAAAGATCACACGGTGCACTGGAAGAAAATCACAGATGACAGGGTTTGTGTTGTCCTCCTCACGTGGACTCCAAGCTGACGGCCTTGCAGACTGTTCAGCAACAACAACCAAGGATTCGATGAGCCCCGTATACAGTTGACATTTCACGTGTAAACAGCATATCCACACCATCTCAATTGCGTCCTTTAGGTGCTTAAGTCATCCACATAAAAATCAAATCAATGTTGTCATTCTTGTCAATGAAAATCACTTTTCATACACATTACATTGTCTCCCTAAGCCAGTAGGGTTTTTGAAGTTAAAAAAAAATCAACAGAAAGACTGGGAATTCCTTGATCTAAACATTCATACAGGCTTTTGCTTGGCGGATTTGCGAAACATGTTCAGCAGCTTTTTGCGTTTAGAGGGTTTCTTTTCCAGTAGACAGGGGCCAAGCCCTGGCCCCTCTCCTGCTTCCTGTGTGTGACTGACCAGGTCAAGGCCATTGTTAACACGCTGACGATCACGCATGCCGTGTGAGGACTGGCTGCGTGGGAGACTGTCCATGGTGGCTTGTGACACATTGTCATCACTCTCGTCAACAGCCACACCACGTTTCAAGGCGAAGAGGCTGGAGGCGTTAAAACCAACGGCATGGGCAGCCACTCCTGTCGTGGTCAAGGCCATGTGTCCATAGCTGGAAAAGGGATGAGAAGCAGCAGGGGCTGACTGCACGGAGGACAGTGTGCTGGAGGTAATGCTTTTAGAGCGAGTGTGAGAGTTGCTGGTGGGCATGGAATGTTGGGTCTTGTAACTCAGGCCAGTGCTGCGCTCTGAGACCCTGAATAACAGACAGCAAAACCTTATGAAGCCATGGGACCCTGAATAACAGACAAGGAAAGCTTATAAAGCCATGGGACCCTGGATAACAGACAGCAAACTATGAAGCCATGCGCTCTGGGACCCTGAATAACAGACAGCAAAACCTTATGAAGCCATGGGACCCTGAATAACAGACAAGGAAAGCTTATAAAGCCATGGGACCCTGGATAACAGACAGCAAAACCTTATGAAGCCATGGGACCCTGAATAACAGACAAGGAAAGCTTATGAAGCCATGGGACCCTGGATAACAGACAAGGAAAGCTTATGAAGCCATGGGACCCTGGATAACAGACAAGGAAAGCTTATGAAGCCATGGGACCCTGGATAACAGACAAGGAAAGCTTATGAAGCCATGGGACCCTGGATAACAGACAAGGAAAGCTTATGAAGCCATGGGACCCTGGATAACAGACAAGGAAAGCTTATGAAGCCATGGGACCCTGGATAACAGACAAGGAAAGCTTATGAAGCCATGGGACCCTGGATAACAGACAAGGAAAGCTTATGAAGCCATGGGACCCTGGATAACAGACAAGGAAAGCTTATGAAGCCATGGGACCCTGGATAACAGACAAGGAAAGCTTATGAAGCCATGGGACCCTGGATAACAGACAAGGAAAGCTTATGAAGCCATGGGACCCTGGATAACAGACAAGGAAAGCTTATGAAGCCATGGGACCCTGGATAACAGACAAGGAAAGCTTATGAAGCCATGGGACCCTGGATAACAGACAAGGAAAGCTTATGAAGCCATGGGACCCTGAATAACGAAACCTGATATTAGAACCATGGGACCCTGGATAACAAACAACAAAAATTTTACAAAGCCATGGGACCCTGGACAACAGACAATAAAATCTTGAGTCAGCATCTTCCTGTGCTGTCAAGGAAGCAGAAATGTCAGTCTTCTGTTACCTTATTATCCTTAATTTCAGGACAGACAACTAATCTGACTGTCAGTTCCACCAATAAGTAAGTATACAATGAATTGGAACAACTGGCTGAGGTAGGTGTCAAAGCTGATTGCCCAGAGTACACTTAATTCCCACAGTAAAGGAGGGGTTAGGCAGGCATATCTCTACTCAGGATTCTGACATCAGCTGGCACAGAAGGCTGGAAATATAGAATAATATCGTTTAGGTCTCTTTATCTTGATCCTATTCTCTATGTAAATTAAGTTCCTGTCTCCTCAATCACTATCAGTGAACCACCTGAACTATCACAACCTGCAACTGGTATTCATATGACTTCACAAATATTAATGCATGTGAATAACAAAAATTAATATTTATTTATCAATTTATTCATTCTTTTATTTTGAGGATAATGGAATAAGCAATCATGTGCTTTTTTTTCATCCAGTCCCTGTGTGTATGCAGTTTTGTAAATTTTGTCATCCGTTCTCACCGGCACACAATGGCCTACTCTTCCAAAAAGCGGAACAGGTTTTAACATGTGTGTAAGATGTTCTACATGTGTTCACACACACGACATCGGTTTATAGTCTCATCTGAAGGACTTTTGGGGAGAATGGAGTTGGCACTGATGTTAACTCCAGAGGAAAAATCCTCTTGAATGAGATTCGAACCCAGGTCAGCAAATCACGAATGCATCACTCTAACCACCAGGCTATCGCATCTCCATGCTTAACACACTGGACATACGGCATCCATTCGCACTGCATCTCAGCTGTTTTCTTCCTTTGATGTTGATGATACTGTCACCACAATGTCAAACCAAATTTATAAAACAGCACATCACTGAACTATTCTCCATAGTAAAAAAAGAAAATGAAAAGAACACACTGTTAGCAAAGCAATGAAACTGGTTCATCAACACACACACACACATGAACACACAAACACTAAAACACACACACACACGCACGCACGCATGAACACACGCACACACACACACACATGAAAAAAAAGCAAATGCATTGCTTATTCAATGTACCATCTGGAAATAAAATTTTGACTTTGACTTTGAACACACACACACATGAACACAAACACACACAGACACACACATGTACACAGCAGACTCACTGATCTCCCAGATGGAAACAGACAGGGTTGGCTGAGGTGGGGCTGACAGAGTCCATGTCGTGACTGCTGCGATGCAGGGCGGACACCGGGGGGTGGTAGGTGGAGTAGGCGGCGTTCACGTTCACCGCGTTGCGCGACAGGTGGGACAGGGATCCTGTGCTGCCCATGGCTGCCCGCTGACGCATGAACGACTTGCTGGACACACTGTGGGGCAGTGTGGGGTAACCTGCACACCATGAGAACATAACAATGACAATAATAATAAACAGAAGCATAGGACACATTTGAGTTGACCATGGGGAGCTTGGACACATACATAGATGAGATAAACATGAGATAATCTGGATAACACGGGGACACCGAGACAATAAAGAGATACAGGTAACATGTAAGCACAGAGATACTTAATGCTTCGGTGACTGGGCTAGGCTTGCCTCAGTCCTGCTGTTCTGTTGGCCTGGGGTCGTCTTGAGAACATTTGGGACAAGTTAGGTAGATTTTTTTTTTAATGGCATCTTTCATTACTAACAAACCATATATATATATATGTATATATTATATATATATATTATATATATATATACATATTTATATATGTCAAAGTCAAACTTTTATTCAGATGGTACATTGAATAAGCAAAATACTTGCTTTTTTTCATCAAGCCATCTAAGAAAGGAAAAAAAACAACCCCAAAACAACAACAACACCCCCCCCCCCCCCCCCCCCAAAAAAAAAAATATATATATATATATACAAACAAATATACCAAATCTTATTGAAAAATAAATTATAAAGATAAAGATGACAATGATGACGATGACAATATGTGTGTGTGTGTGTGTGTGTGTGTGTGTGTGTGTGTGTGTGTGTGTGTGTGTGTGTGTGTGTGATAAATTAAACTGGAATAATCTGGAAAACGTACTAATCTTGTAATGAGGGCAATAAAACAAAAAACCCAAAAGCATGGAACAAAATGTGTGAATGTACACTTGGAACAAACTGGGCAGTAGTATATAAAGGCTAGAATAATTTAATGCAACATAACTTACATCAGCCTACTAACACAAAGGCAGCATGTTAATACCATGGCATAACCTGGCCAACAGATGTACGTAAATACTGTAAGTAAAAAAGCAGAATATAACTGAATTTTTATTTCATTCCTCAAGCACAGCTCCAAGGTTCACAAACAATGAGATTTTGCATAAGCAACCGTTTGCAGACTATTACGGTAGCCACATTCTGACTTCAGAGATAGATATCACCCTTTATACAAAAAGACAGCAGATAACAGAACAATGGCAAACCCTGCACAACATGATACACAGACTGTAAGTAAACCAGCCTCATGCTCTACGAACCACCATCATTACTAATGTGGAAGTCTCTTAGTTGTACACTATACACTTACCTCACCCTACATGGGTTTTTTTTCATAGAGGTTTATAATATTTCTACCTCAACTTCTAGGCATCCATCAGAAAACAACCAACCCTCCAGTTTAAGATTCAAGGAGACTGATACAATCTGCCTTTAAAAATCTTAATCAAGTCAAAAACACTTTAATCTTCCCATAAAGGGCAATTGCAATACTGACAGGAACATCTTATTCATTTTCTTAGTTCATCTGAATACTTTTTCCTCATAACAAGTATCAGCCAATAACATTATCAAACTTAAATTGTGTTTCTTGAATGAAACCACTTTGTTACCGGTATAGTTAAACCATACCAACAAAGTCTCAAAAAAAATTTTAAAACACAAAACACAACAATATGGGTAAACATTCACAACGTCTCGCTGACACTGTCAGAAAGCACACTGTACAAGGCGTTCATGCTACCCATGCCATAACAAGCCTGTCGGAGAGTCCATCCATCTCCAACCCTTTGCACCACGGCTTTTAAAGCAACCACAACAATGGCAATGCTTTGTCAGGACATGCAATCAAACAGCACATTCAAAGCACACACACACACACACAGTGTTGCATTGCATGGATTGCAAACTTTGCAAACCATATACCATATCTTAACAGCAACTAAAAAACATGAATACACATTCTCTTAGAGATCGATTCTTCTTCTTCGTCGTCGAACGCTCCGACAGCAACTATTGTTGTCTACTATATGAGCGATGGTGCGTTGCACTGCTATTTAGTGCTTTACGCAAGTCAGGCCCATCACAGGGGACTTTGGCATGGGAGATAATTGTTATCTTTAAAATCCTTATGGAAAAAAGACAGGAGAATGGACAAAGAAGGCAGAAAATAGACAAGAAGGTGACAGGGAGAAAAGGAATGAGGCAGAAACAAAGAGAATGATAGAAAAGAGGGAATTCCTAGCACAGAATTTCCTGAAGGTGGAGATGCTATTTATACTGACAGGCCCCTGGCATCCCCATGGAGAAGAGATTGATTCAAAACTTAGCGTTTCTCTTGTTACGTTAAGAGTTGCAATAGTTCTGTCTCGATTTTATGCCATTACGCCTTGTCAGGGCCCCCTCTCACATGGAAAGATAGAATGACTTAAGAAGTTCTTCTTTGAACTTGAGTTTTAGACAAAATTAGACAAGCAACATCTAAAAAAGGTGAATATGTTCAAATCAAAACAGCAACAAAAAACCAAATCTGAAGAAAAAAATTAAAACAGCAGTAGAGTCAATTTTTTTTTATAATGCCCCCGCCAAAAAGCGCACAAAACAAAATCATAAGCCACTGCAGAAACAATAATGATATGCTCTAACTGAATAAAACTGTACACACCATCAAAAATGACAGGAAAAAGACACTGAACAAAAATATGCCACTGCACAGAACAGTGCCCGACATATGAAGCTGAAGAAATGTCCATGAAACATGCTGATGCCAAACAAAAAAGGAAATGCCAAAGCTGTTGTGAATAGCTCTTGGGTTGGTATATCAACTAGTGTCACACAGCTGTACACTACCTGCACGCCGGTCACTCTGACAACATCAATGTTTTTTAATCTTTGTGATTACTATACCAGGCTGTGATTTGTCATATAGTTATTTCTTTATATGAACATTTTATCTCATTCTATTTCTCACAAATATGCCTCTAATTTGGTCCCTTTTTCTTTAATTAATACCAGTGCTCATTTCCAAAATGTTAGTGTATTATGTACTGCTCAGCATTTGGTGTTTTTGCCAACTCTGCAAACAACACATGACAAGGCACTCTGGTGGATCTTTTTTTTATAAAGCACCATAAAACAGGAAGCAGTGCACACTTTCAAAAAACAAACAAAAACAAACTAAAGCAGAATTAAACAAGCAGCACAGAATGTCCCCACACTCATGCTTAACAGTGACAATGTTGGAAGCTGTCACAGAAGCTATCAACAGACACAGAAAAGCAGCTGGTTTACTCTTTTATGAGGATGAACAAAATGATAACAGGGAACCAGTCTGGCTTTATCACTGTGTGACAAGGTGGTATACTATGTAACCAGTGAAGCCCCAGGAGCACATCCATAGGCAACAGTGACCAGCTCTGAACCAGACCATCCAAAGAACATAGACCTGTGACATGAATGATTTTCAACTATAAGGTTTCAGTCCTTTCACCTCAGTCTCTATTACAACATTCAAACAAACAAGTCTCTAATGGAAAAAAAGCAAATAACCTCCCAACCAGGCGCAATGTATCAACTCATCGAGTTTTATTATCATTTTGTTCAGTTTCTAATAACTATCTTTAGCTTTATAATTCCTAAATATGTTTATTAAGAGTGCACTGTTAATCCTGTGTGGAGTTCTGGAAAGTAAACTAATACCAAGCAAATGCAAACTTTTTCTTTTATACCTATTTAGAAAAAATGAAGAAGAAAAGATGCAAAAGTCAGCAGTGTTCTTTTTGCCTTATACATCCATGCACACAGGTTTTGTACAGTTGTCAAAAAGATGATGAAAAAAATTTAAAGGAAATTTGCAATGCGTCAAGACTGCCTCTGGCAAAGAAATCAAAATGTGTGCAAAAGTGTGAACAGGGAAATCAAAGGATCACAAGACAACAGGCAAAAGAACAAACTCAAAAAAGCTACATATATGTATATATATGGAAGTTTACGGAGAGCGTACACAACCACCAGGAAGAAAACAATTCCCAAATGGAAGCCCAGCAATTTCTTACTGAGTCGAGATTGCAGTCTGAAAGAGCCCCGCTTGAAAGCAGTTTGCCTCTCTTTCTCTATGTGCACTGTGTCAGGGTATAGTGCATAGGGCAAAGGTCCCACGCTATCCATGTCTGGAAAACACAAGCCAGGTCAGACAAAACCCCCATCACTTGTGCATGGTGCTGGACAAATTTTACCCACACCAGTTTTATCCTAATCCTGATTCCTCTTCTTACATATTGCAGATGAAGACTGTTTCACAGCAGAAAGAACGGGTAAAAAGAATATGTAGATGGAATGATGAAACACTTTTATGGATCATGATGTCAAAAAGACATGGAAACATGAATGGCTGAAACACGATATCCAAAACTGAACAAGAATCATTCACATGATTTTTAACAGACTGGCTGGAATGTAATGTCTACAGGCTTAAACAGAAATCTTCTCACAGCATTTTCAAAATGGCTGGAATGGAGATAATTATAGATAGAACAGAAATCATTCACACAGATCTCTCATAATGGCTGGGATGTGGAGATAAGACAGAAATGAACAAAAATCTTACATACAGATTTATCAGACTGGTTGGAATGTAGATGTGAACAGAACAGAAATGAACAGAAATCTTTGACATGCATCTATCAGAATGGCTGGAATACAGACAAACAAGAGAAACAAACAAATCTTTCACGCACATCTAACAAAATGGCTGGAATTTAGACATGAAACAGAAATAAACAGAAATAATTCTACAAAATGGCTGGAATTTAGACATGAAACAGAAATAAACAGAAATAATTCACAGATCTATAAGAATGGCTGGATTTGCATAAGGATGATAATCAGAATGACTCAGAAAATCAAATGGACTCAGACAACACATCTGTTTAGCTTCACTATGCCTAAAACAGTGCAAAACACACTTAAGAAAAGCTGAGAATGACTATAAAACATAAAGAAGGGCTATACATACTGGAGGGCACTGTGACCATATACTGAAGAAGTACAATGTGCGGTAAACAAACCACACTTTAAAACTGAAAACAATCAGGACTTCACACTGCTACTGGTTTAAAACTGGTCTGTTGCAAACCAAGTCAAAATCAACTTCACTGCCTGCTTGTTAAACTCAGAAAGACAGGATTATCTCAGATGTAAAGAAATCTCTGCAGTCTGCCTTTTCAATGCATAAAGTAGCCTGGGTTTAACAACAGGATCACTAAGGTATCTCAATCCTGCAATGAAGTAACTGACTGGAAATGACTGAGACAGGGATGTTGTACTATCTTTGTCTTGTATTCTCTGTTTTGTTATTATAATGCACAATGTTGACCATGCAGAATTGTTTTGAGTTAGAAATTAACTTAGTTATTGTCATGATTTTAACCTGTTCATTTTAGGAATTCTCAGAGATAGCATGCACTACTGAAGCAAAAACACTGACTGAGTGTGAGTGTGTGTGTGTGTGAACGCACACACATGCACCTGCACTTAACATGTACCAATGTAGAGGGATACAACAAAGAAATTCAGTCAGAACTAAAAACAAATGACCAAAAAAGTCCACTCATTTTCTTTTCACACAGAACATTCAACATCCCCCCTCCCCACCCCCTTCCTTTTGAAATTAATCATAGCAATTTAGTTTATGCACACATACTTATGCGTGCGCACGAGCGCACATGCGTACACACACACACACACAAATAATTCAGAAATGCATCATCATGTTACCAGCACAGTGTAAGAGTGCTAAATGAATCCAACATATGTCATATGATTTCACACCAGGCCTCTAACAGTTTGCATATGCCATTTGGCACCTTCTGTTTCTTTGTCATCTTCCACAGCCTGTAGATAACAATGTGTATCTCACAACAGTATTTTTTCTTCTTTTTCCCTTTCCTACATTATCCTACAAATTAACATCAGCACACAGCTCTATCCTATTTGGAATGTTATGATAGTTTATTACTTTAACAAGTGTTTAGCTTTTTTTTTTCATGCAAAAGTGCTAAATTATACCTAGCGAAACACAAAATTGCTAATGTAGCTGTCAATGCATGGAACTAAATTGTTAAGATTCCTGTATTTTGCAATTTATTGGAGAAGGCTGTTAAGTTTTTTATAGCTAACAAATGATATACGGTAAGCTGGTCTGCTGTCTCATGAAGAATGAACATTCCATGTTGGACATTCTTACCTCCTAGGACTCTTGTCAATTGTCCTTGTCTCTTTTACATAAACTGTTTTAGAAAACTCATAAAAGTTTTGGTGAACCCATAGAGCAATAGACATTCCAATCCATGAAATGAGTCAAACCTGAAAACAGATTCTTTCTTTTTATTTTCATTCCTTGGTTAGAGCTCCAAGGTTCACCAATGGTGAGATTTTGCATATGTGACCATTTCTGCCCACCATGAAGGTAACTGCATTCCGACTTCAGGGAGAAAAAAAAAAGATTCTAAAACCACATGACAATGCATTGGGGTCTCACCTTCTCTAAAAAGAAAAGGAAAGAAGCTGGTAGACAAGACAAGACAAGACATACATACAGACAAAAGAGGACATAAGATGACACTAAAACACACCGGAGAGGAAAAAGGAATACTGTCAATCAAGCACATATGAAAACAAAACAAAACAAGGCAAACTGAGAGACAGACAGACAGAGGAGATAGACAGACAGACAGACAGATGCAGACAGATGAACAGACAGATGGACTGAGAGGTTGAAGGATGGACAGATACACAAACATGAAAATCAAACAAAATAATAGATGTTGCCTCAAGAAAACCAAAAGCACACCTACACAAATTTAAATATAATGGACAAACAATGGCAAAAACTAAAGGGAAGAGAACAGTAAATACATGCCCCAGAACAATCACTTTACAAATGAAAAGTTTATTAGAACATGAAAGGAGAAAGAATACGAAAAAAATTAACTGAAATACATTACAATACATTAAAATTCTAATTTTTTTTAATGAATTAAATTAGAACTGAATGAAATTAAATAAAATTTTGAAACAAAATGACATACAATGAAATAACATAAAATGAAATAAGATAGAATAAAACAAAAGGACAATGGTGGGATGATGTAAGGAGGGAAAGAACTACCAGGAGCGACTAAATAAACGATTAAAAGATCTAGCCCTTAATCTCTCTTTTTTTTTTTTCTTTTTTCTTTCTTTTTTTTTTGGGGGGGGGTGGAGAAACCATCTGTCTTCAAACTCACATGGATTTATTTGGTAGTAACCTTAAAAACAAGGCATATACAGACTCTAAAACAGAAACTTTCCATCAGTCATTATAAACTTTCACTTCTCAAAAATACTACAAAACTAACAACAAAATAACTCTCACAAAACCCAATCAAATCAACAAATCAAAACAAACAAAAAAAAACTATCAGAAACATAATTTCAGTTGCACACTCAATATTGCAGCAGAATATTAAAATCCATCATCAACACTAACAATCCAAATAGCCAGAACCATCTGAATTGTGTATGTTTCTATTAGATCAAGTACAAGAACATATCAAACTTAGAAGCTGAAAACTTCCAAAACTACATAAAAGCTCAATCCATAAAATCTTAATGCATACAAGGAGATATTCTGTTTACTATTATTAAAGAAATATATATTTCACAGAGATATCAATAATCCCCAAGTCCAATTCATGCAAAAGCACAAATATATGCCAAGAATTGAGGGGGTGCAAAACTAGATTCTAAGATGACTGTTAAGCAAGATGAAAGAGATAAAAGAGATGTGGAATGCAAATTAAACCCCCAAAGAGATTTCACGACCTGAACAGGATAAAAATAATGAAAGTACATACCCAATTTGAATTCAACTGTAAAAATCATATCATACTTTTACTATGACATGATGTGCTTTAACAACTGGTTTTGATCCTTGTGGTGTGTGCTTGTGCAATTCATCTATGAAAAAAAGCTCTCAAGCAATCACTTCATAAAAGCAATGCAAAGATAAGACAATAGAATAAGAATATATAAACATAAAAACCAAAATGACATGATTATGTGTATCACAGCAAAAATCAGCAAAGCCAACACAAACTGGAGTAACTGCTTATGCTCGTTCAAATATATCAATATAAGCATACTGATCTCTGTCACTCGAAATATGTACAGGACAATCTGTGTCTGCCAAAAATTAACACATCTGTTATCATAAGTCTTAACATAATTTCCAGTTTCAAAACACTTGTTATTTTTGCTCAGAATAAACCCTTAGTCAAGTGAATTTTTATTGCCACTTTGCTAACCATTTTCTCATGCACAGTTCAAGTGTAAAAAAAAACAACAACAAAACAAACCCCTCCACCCTCGCAGTACTGATTTCACTTTATATACATCTAGACTCTTTCTACCATGCCCTGTGACCCAGAAGTCTACATGGAGTTATGATGCTACCCTGCCACCTAAAATGGCTAGCCCTGCACTATGCTCCATCATTCTAGTCATGTTCAAAGGTACTCCATTCTGATCCAGTACAGGGTTACCACTGACTAAGACCCCTCTACTGGTGACAGTCACTGCTTAGTGCCCAAGCCAGAGAGAAGACAGAACATTTTGAATAGCTCTGTTTCATTGTTTATATGGATATCACGCCTCATTTTACTGCTCAAACTTTTATATCTACATAACTTTACTATATAACCTTCATGTAAGTACACCATCAAAACAACAAAACAAAATCTCAAATTTTAAAGCCTCTCACTTTTTTTTTTCACTAAAAAAAGAAAACCAGGATAACCATCATTATCAAACAGCTTATAAACCTGGATCTTTTCCACAAATACCTTTCAAAATAATCACACAACTAAACCCTCCTTTCTTCATGCCAACACAATCAACACAACAAACAAACAGCAAATCATCAAACAGCAAGGAAAGCAATTCGGTCTGAGGAACACAACAAGAACATCTGTTAAAGTGGAAAGTGTAAACTCTTGCACAATATGAACATCTGAAGGAATGGAAGGTGTACATTCTTGCAGACAAACAAGCAAAATTCCTGAAAGCTGACAACAGGAGCAGTCAACGCTCAAAATGCATACAAAACTCTTAGAAGAAAACAGTCAATCAATTGTCATGGAGGCAGACATTTAAAAGAAAGGGCATTGGGGTAAGACAAATTATTAAGCCAGAGAATTGCATATGGGAAATAAAACAACAGGACTGTGATTAACAACTTAAGTACAGCGCATCTATAACCTTCTTTCCCTTTTTTTTTTTTTTTTTTTTAAAGCTCCACATACTGGAGGCAACATGATGTGAACTTGGCAATGAAAACAACGGTCATGATTCATAATTTTTTAGCTTGAGTTTCAGAGTTGCTCTTTAGTAGCTGTCAAGGGGCCAACCCCACTATGAATTCTGCCCCTACTTGGTAAAACACAATAACTTCTTTGTCCAGTTTTGAGAATACCCCGTTTTCCCCATAATTCAAAAGAAATAAAATATTTGTAAATATTGTTTTGTCCCAATAGCTTTTTTTTTAAGTAAAAAGTCCTACATTTTATGAGATATGCTTTGGGGTCAAACAGGAAAATGGGACGTTCTCAAAACTTTGGATAATGGGAGATACTGTGCCGTACCATGAGGAAGCAGCAAGGTGTTCACAAGTCATTTGGCCTGCTTGTGACTCAAAGAAATAAAACAATTTCGTCCACCAACTTGTGGCTGGGATTACTGGGGATAAACTACACATCCATGACAACTTTTCAACAACACTGAAGCTGTTTTATCTTCTTATACCTACAACCATTCCAGAAACGCTTAGACCTTCTGTGTCTCCGGATACGAAAAGCTACCGACAACAATCAACAAGACAGAAAATGTTGGATCAAAATATACACAGCACAGGGAAACTTGTGAGGTGCATTTCAAAACTGAGTATAGATGCACTAAACAACATAGTAAGAAAAATATGGTTATGCAAGATGTGAATACAAAGTATTTAGATAATAAGACCAAGCATGCTTTCAAACTGTTGCATTATGAATTTTATGACTACATTAACTCACTCCCTATGATCCACTGCAATTGCAGTGGTCTCGTGCACAACACTTGCCTATGAACCACTGGGTTTTGTTGGGTTTGGTTTTTTTGGTTTTTGCTCAATGACGTCAACTTTTGCACAAAAATCCACCAGCTGGCTTTCGACTACAACCTTCCACCAACATGTCAAACAACCCTAAAAATTGTAAGAACTTGTGTTGAGTATCTTTTTAGTTATGATTTTTGTTTTATACTAATCAACAGAAATGGCAAGCATACAGAGACACACATAGTAAAATTGGCCAGCAAGGAGTGAGTTAGGCTTTGTAAAGCATCAAGCAATTGTGATACAGAAACTTAACAAGTTCAGTGTGGGACTAACTCATATAATTTAAGGATCCTATCAATGCTCAAGGCTCTTGAAAATATTTCCATGATAGGTCATTTTACTGATATTTTTTACATTTACTTTACAAGTTAGCCAACTGGTGCAATGTTCATCCCTGCAGTGCCCCTACGACCCTGGAGGGGGTTATGGGAGCAGATGAGATGAGATGACTTTACAAGTCAGCTCAATTTAGGCTTTAAAAAGACATTTGCTTGACCTCATGAATAAAGAAATAATTCAGTGTCAGTTAAAAAACAACAACTTTGAAGTGTTTTGCTAAATGTCAAATTTCAAGCGGTTAGAGACACTAAAAGCACAGCTAGTCTATGCATTTCATGCTCCGACTACACAAGATGATTATAAATAACCGTTAAAGCAAAAAACTTCTCACTGGCAGTCGAATGCTCTGAGTCTAAGCAGTCAAGGACTAAATAAGCACATCTACTCTACATATTCTAGTATTACCCTCTGACTAGGCAAACTGAAATGCACCTCAGGCACAGAGCTCAAGCACAAGAGGAGAGGCAGCACACTACAAAGTGAGGGGAGACACAAAAGTAGCACTCTACCTGGGGACAGACCGTGGGGTCTACAATACCCATTGGCTAAAGCCATTGTGAAAGCTGTCCCAACAGAAATCAACCCCTGCAAGTTTAACGTACAGGACTTTTTCTTGTCATTACGTGCTGTGATAGTGCTGCTTCTGTGGAGTCACTTGATGAAAAGTTATGCCTTTTTTTTAATGAATTTGAAGGAATGTGTGTGATTCATTATTAACTATATTCAAGATTATGCAGCTGAGAGTTGTGAATTATGCAGGAAATTTTCTTCTTTGGATAAATGACAAGTTTTAGGGACTCAGTGCGTGCGTGCGTGCGTGCATGTGTGCGTGCGCGCATCTGTCTGTCTGTCTGTCTGTCTGTCTGTCTCTCTGCGCACGCATGCACGTGCACATACATCTGCTGTATGTACAATTGGAACAAACATTTGGAAATATCAAAGTTAAAAACTTAAATAAATAAAGGAAAATACCACTAAAAGCATCTTTTTAAGGGTAGAATATAGTTAGACTGCTACAAAACAAATTATTACATACACATATAAACTAGTAGTCTACTAAAGGAAATCACTCAAATATCTTGTCATCTCACAGCTATGTGTCTTTTGAATGAATCAAGTTTTGTTTAAATCGACGCTCTGATTTTTTAAAAAGAACCAAAAAATTTTAAGAAACTTTATGCTATTTGGAAGAAATGTTAAACTATCTTGCAAGTCAACAGCATAGGCAAAACCTCAAGACTATTCTATTCAGCTCTACCTGCCAACACTAGGTGTCAAATTTTAGCAGAATCAGTTTTCAACAGAGGAGCAACTAAACCCTTTTGATGATAAAAATAAAAATGTGTCAATAAAAAATAAACAATTCAAAATAACAAGAATCTAAGACAGCGATATTCACCAATCATGATGTGCGCAACAGGGTAAATCAACAGACCAAAACACAAGCTGTGCTCATGAGTGTCTGAACTCAAAGTTGGGCACACCAAGAATGCCACACACACTTCAGAACCATCTGCTACAGGATAAATGAGCCAGTATATGAGTGCATGTGTGAATAAAAAAAATATGAGGGGGAGGGGAATATGTGAAAGGTAAGGGGTAGGAGTGCAATATGGTCTGGAGAAGTGTATTTGGAAGAAAAGACAAAATGACCCGCAAACGCACATCCTTTTCTTTTCCAACGGAGAATGACATCATGAGACCAAGTATTCAAGGCTTACCGGCAGGGGGAAGATCTTCGTCTGCATCATCCACTGACACAGGGCCCACCACTCCAGCTGTCATTCTGCTGCCATTTGCTGCCCCTGAAGAACAATACAATACCTAATTTTAACTTCCACTTTCTCTCAGGTTGATGGTTTGGGTTTGGTTTTTTAATTTAGATTTCAGGTCTTTGTTCTCTTTTTTTAAGGTCACTGTTGTGAAACCTTGCTAAATCAAACTTCACAGTGCACAATGTTTTCTGTGAAGTGTTGTCTCTTTCACAACAGGTTCCAAAGGCAGGGTGTAATGCCTTGAGAGAATAAGCAGGTCAAAAGAGGGAGAGGGTGGAAGAGCAGGAGGAAGGGGGGAGAGAGGGGGGGGAAGTGAGAGAGAAAGAGACAGACAGACAGAGACAGACAGACAGAGACAGACAGACAGACAGACAGTCATTTTATCAAAAAGACCAAAAGACTTGCAACACCCAGACTACTACCTCTAGTGTAGAGGATAGGAAAACAGCAAAGGTTCGGTTGGAATCCAACCCACAACTTCTTGCTTTCTAATCCAGTGTTTTAACGCTAGACCATCAGTTCACCAATATTATCTATGACTGACAGCCCTGAACAATGTCACAAACAATTTCTGACAGCATGAATCCCCAGCAAAGTCTTCTTTTTTAATGCTTTTTTTTCTTCTTCTTCTTTTCTTCTTCCTCCTCCTCACAAATGAAAAACTGAGACAGGAACTGCAAAATCCCATTTCTTTAAACAACTGAACATGCGATCCTGGCACTGCGGACATAAAGAAGAACCTGAAACGAACCAAGTGAGGGATGGACAGACAGCCACATGATAGAGAGACTCACCATCCTTACTGCCGTAAAGCAGCTGATGGAGGGTGGAGAGGCCAGGGTTGGAGATGATGGGGAAGCCACACAGACGCTCGATGGTGTGCCAGCGCTGCAGGCGTTCCTGAAGGTCCTGCTTCACCTCCTCCAGCGCCGCCCTGATCACAGCGGACACCAACATGGTCAGCATGCAGTGCTGTCTTCTCTATCGACTGACCTTAGTAGCTGAGTGTCTTTCTGACTGTGATCGCAGTGGACACCAACATGATGAGCACTGTTGGCTGCTCTATCGACTGACCTTAGTAGCTGAGTGTCTTTCTGACCATGATCACAGTGGGCACCAACATGATGAGCACTGTTGGCTGCTCTATCGATTGACCTTAGTAGCTGAGTGTCTTTCTGACCGTGATCACAGTGGGCACCAACATGATGAGCACTGTTGGCTGCTCTATCGACTGACCTTAGTAGCTGAGTGTCTTTCTGACCGTGATCACAGTGGGCACCAACATGATGAGCACTGTTGGCTGCTCTATCGACTGACCTTAGTAGCTGAGTGTCTTTCTGACCGTGATCACAGTGGCACCAACATGATGAGCACTGTTGGCTGCTCTATCGACTGACCTTAGTAGCTGAGTGTCTTTCTGACCATGATCACAGTGGGCACCAACATGATGAGCACTGTTGGCTGCTCTATCGACTGACATTAGTAGCTGAGTGTCTTTCTGACTGTGATCACAGTGGGCACCAACATGATGAGCACTGTTGGCTGCTCTATCGACTGACCTTAGTAGCTGAGTGTCTTTCTGACTGTGATCACAGTTGACACCAACATGATGAGCACTGTTGGCTGCTCTATCGATTGACATTAGCAGGTGGATGTCTTTTTTTTTTCTTTTGTTATGTTTGCTTAAAGTCCAATAACCTTAAGACTGTCACTATAAACATGATTGCAGTAAAAAAAAAAAAAATTCAATTCAACAAATGGTAGTAACCTTTGTAACTGTCTTTATCCATTAATTCAATTCCTTTACTCATTCATTCATTAGTTAACTTGTTTATTCATTCATTCATTTGTTCATTCATTTATCTATTTATTGGATTTAAAAAAAATTTGATTCCTTGTTTATTTCTTTATTTGCTTCTTTCTTTGTTTCATTTTATTACCACTTTTAATTATAGTATCTGTAGACAGCAAACCTGATGAGGAAACCAGAAGTAATATCCCTGTTGTCTTTATCAAGCATTGGTGAAATTAATAAAAGTCGTACAGTCAGGAAAGAAAAGAGCTGCATTATACTATTCATGCACAGATATGTGTCACTACTATACTACAATAATTTTTTTTTTTTAATGAAGTCCTCCTTGCAACAGAGAATGTATCCTGTGCACAGAATCATTGGTATTTGAGAGTTTTAAAATAACAATGAAGTAGATAAAACATCAAAATTAAGGGAAAATTCTTAAAATAGAGAAAATGAGAAAGAAAAAAAGTCCTGTGTTACCAATGTAGTATGGGCGATTCTGACAGACAGACAAATACAAACATACAAAAAAACCTTTAACGCCCCCCCCCCCCTCCCCACTCCTCAAAACAAATACAGTTCTGTACCATCAAATAGAGGGAGAGGGTCCAGTTTTTCCCTAATTATTTATGTAAAATGCATCAAGGAAATTACAATTTTCATATTTAAGAACATACGCAATGAAAAGAAAAACCCAAACAATCACAAAAAACCCCACTCCCAGGTAATAACTCATGTACCATGATGCTACGTTACAAGCTGTCTCTCCTGTCACTAACCCAGGCACAACCATTAGTCTCAGTGCCACAATCGTCACCTGAAAGAACAAAACCAACCACACAAAAAGAAGAGAGATAAACAGAAGGAAAGCTGAAGAAGGGTGAGGAAGGCAAGTCTTACTTTGCGTCCAGGATCCTCTGGTCAATCTCATCCAGGGAGTTGCTGTGAGCCATGCGGAGGGAACCAAAGAAGGCCTTGTTACGTCGCTTGATCTTGTCACACTGCAAACACACCAAAATAGTTATCTTTAATTAAACAACCAACATGGTCACGAGATGGACATCTGCCACTTTTAGCACAAGACCAGGATTGACAGTCTGTGCCACAGCTAATTGTCAGGTGCTGAAAGTGGCACACATTCTTAACAATTCACATTGTAGTGACAAGAACTACTTGTTTTGACTGGACACTGAAATCAGCAAACTTTTCTAATGCATACAATCTGTTTTCATAAATCTTAGCATACTTATCATCAACTTGAAAACCCTGCTTCTTTCAAGCCTTTAAAGAAAGAGAGAGAGAGAGAGAGGAGAGAGAGAGAGAGAGAGAGAGAGAGAGAGAGAGAGAGAGAGAGAGAGAGAGAGAGAGAGAGAGAGAGAGAGAGAGAGAGAGAGAGAGAGAGAGATTGAGATTAGAGACTTACGACATTTTCAAATGCATGAATGAACTCGTCACAATGGTGCTTCTGTCATTTTTTTTTCTATCTTCACTCTCTGGGACATACTGCCAAAAGCTAATCCTTACAATAATCTCCAAGGTCTTTTGCATAGCAAATCAGTATGATGAGACAAGTGCTCTGCAGTCTTATAGCCTCATTACATCTGTTATGCAGTCTTATAGCCTCATTACATCTGCTATACAGTCGTATAGCTTCATTACATCTGCCATGTAGTCTTATAGCTTCATTACATGTGAATATGTGTACTTATATACTTTTAGATATAACCCGCTATGTATGCCACATATTTCCTCTATATCTTATCTATCCTAAATACCTTTTACAATTGATGTGCATGATTTGTATAATGTGTGTTCATTCATATCTTTATGTGCGTGTGTAAGAGATGGATGGATGAGTGAATGTGTGTGTGCATGTGTGTGTGCGTGCATGTACGCACATACATGCTTATGCTGAGAGCATGTGTGCACAGAAGCATGTGAGCAAATGTGGCACGTGCAAAAGCATACAGGAGCATACACCTATGCAAGTAGTTTGTGTTATTTGTTTCCATGAATGCTTCATTATTACCAGAAACTGTTAACATCCAAAGCTTTTGCATTGCATTCATCTGATTCAGAAAATTATTTTTTCTATCCTTATTCCCATCAATTACCTCCCCCCCCCCCCCCCCCCCCCCCCCCCCAACTCCTTCTCTCTAAAAAGACAATCAAATCCAAGTTTGAAACACTTTTCAAAGTCAAAATACACTAAATAGCAAGCACAAGCATACACACTAGCACATTTTGAAACCATGACATACACTCTGCCATCTTTCTTAAAAAATTTTTATCAAAGACTGCCTATTAACTTATCGAAAAAGACTTTCCCAAAGAGAGCATGGGGAAAAGGGCAAAAGTGGGGTGAAAGATCCACCAGGAAAAATAAAGCACCTGAAATCAACCACCTCTGAACAACACCTATTTTTCTTCCTTTATAAGATTAAACAAAATTCAGTGATTAACCCTCCTCCTCCTCCCCCCTAAAAAGTAGTACTGCCAATATGGAGAGAGACAGACAGAGACAGACAGGCAGGCAGGCAGGCAGGCAGACAGACAGAAACAGAGACTGAGAGAGACAGAGAGAGAAAGACAGACAGACAGAAAAAGTGACAGCAAGAGACAAAAACAAAAACAGAAAAAAAGAAAGAAAAAATGAAATCAATGTCCTCAGAACAGAATGAAATAAATTTTTTTTTTTCCTCCAGTAGGGCCTGTCTACAGTTACAAAACAAACAATGAACACAACAGTTAAACTCAAATACAAGAGTTAGACACAACATAAAGGTTAAAGTCAGCAGTTTCTATTACTAAATTCTCCCACACACACTTATATACAAAGCTCATCCTCACTTTACATTCTAAAATTTGAAGGTCACATTCCCTACTGCTGCTTTCCCACATTCATATGCACTTCAAGGTCTCTGCAGTCAGTATTTCTGAGAAAACATGCACAAAAATATTTAACGAAAAATTTCTTAGGGTTTTCTTTCATCCTGCTAAATGATTTTAAAACAATGTAATAGTTTGCAACAAAAAAATTGCAAAAGACAAAGCAACCAACAAAAAAAAACAACAACAAAACACCCCTCTGCTCTTATATCTTATATGCTAGGTCCATATTGCAAAAATAATTTATTTTTAAACCCAAAAAACAACAAAACTTTTTTTTAAATCTACAAAGCTCTTACCATCTGTTTCTAAGCACAATGACACACACCCTTTGATTCTGTGACAAACATTTATCATTTTGTAAGTCTCACAGATCCTTACCTTTTTCTCAAGATAGGTATACAGAGCTGCGAATGTACACAGATGGACAACTGAGCAAGCACTTTATTTCATGACCCCATCATTGCATCAAGCACTCTTTTTCTCTACCTCTTTCTTATGCACCTCACACACACAGGGACTGGTTGTAAAAAAGTACATCAGTGCTTATTCCATTATCTTCAAAATAAAAGAATAAATAAAATTAAACACACACACACATACACATACACACACACACACATATACACATGAGAGAGAGAGAGAGAGAGAGAGAGAGAGAGAGAGAGAGAGAGAGAGAGAGAGAGAGAGAGAGAGAGAGAGAGAGAGATAGATAGATAGATAGATAGATAGACAGACAGACAGACAGAGAGAGAGAGAGACAGACAGAGAGAGAGAGACAGACAGAGAGAGAGAGAGAAAGAGAGAGAAAGAGAGAGAGAGAGAGATGATACAAGACTCACACAGTTACAGAGAGAGGGGGACAATGTGTGATAATGAAATGTGTTGGTGCTGCAACACATACGATTGAAGCTGACCACAACAAAGCTGTGAACAGCACAAAGAACTTGTGGTCAGTGTTCAGTGAAGTAATGCAGCTCCATGTGAATGATTAAAAAGTGGGCATGAAGGCATACTTCTCTGCAAAGTGTGAAGCCAGGTTGGAGCGCTAGCACACAACATTGTGTCTACTTCACATGTGCTTCTCAATACCAATTGCGTATGCCGCACTAATTGTTCTACCCAATTTTCTGTTACCTAGCCATTCACTCATTCTTTCTTTTTTTTTCTCTTTCTTTTTTTTTTGCAATTTCTTTTCATCGAAACAACCTCTTGCTGTTTTCTACTTTGGTCTTACCAACTCCCAGTCCAAACTGAAAAGTAGCAGGACACAAGGTTTTAAGTTACATGATGGACATGAAATGGCAAGAAATGTAAGGTATGTTTGTTTGGTAGAAAAATGATACGCATGTCAGACATTAACAATTTACAAAATGTCTATAAATACAAAAGGATAAAGCCTATTAAGCATCATTCTCTAATAAATTCTGCTTTCTAATCTTCAGAACATGCAACGGACAAAAGAGACCAAAGATTTTTATGGAATAAACAGGAGCAAAATACAGCTACACAAACTACACGACAGTACACCTTGCAAAAATCAGTTTATTAACTAGATTCATCATATTTATTGTAGTTTATAGGGTTTGGTTGTTTTTCTTTTGATGCTTCAGCATGGTAAAATATTCATTTATCCTTTAAACTTCAAAATGTTTTCATTGCCCGATCAGAAAACACTGGTAATACTAAGATATATCTGCTTTCAAAAGAACTTAAGCAGTCCCCTCAGTTACATTACATTCAGGACATATAAGAAATGATTTTAACAAATTTTAAAAAGGTAAGACATTCACAACAATAAGGGCAAATGAGAAAACATGAAAGAAGTGTCACAAAGAAATTCAAATGTGAACACTTTTTTGTCATTCTGCTTTATCTTCTGCAATGTTCTTTTGTCTTAAATTCATTACATATATCCTCCTCAAACACTGCTCCTGTCTATATCATGTCACAACATAAAGTTGATCAAACCCTAGGGCAAAAGAGATTTTATGAAGTCAGGAGTGTCAAAAGGCATGAAATCATAAATAACTTGAACTGTTCTCAAGTTCTAAATTACAGCGCCGATTAAAAAAACAATTAAGTTAAATGAAAAATCCAAAGGTAAAATCTGTAAAAGAGCACACAAATAAAGAGAGTGGCTGAATGATGCCTGCCCTCATGGGAAAGCGTTAAAAACCATCATGTAGCAAAGCAGTTTATTCATAACGCAAGAATTCTGACAGCAACTCACCACTTCCTTGGCAGACTGGAACTGTCGTTCAGCAGCCTGTCTCTTGGCGTTGTAGTGAGCCTGCTCCAGTTCATGGGTCAGCTGAAGCCAGGCCTGGAGCTCTCCTGGGGGTGCCCATGAATGCTCCAGTTGAGTCTCTGCTTGCTGCAAGGCCAGCAGTGTTGCTGCCAGCTCTTCACGGATCTGCTGTGTACCCTCTCCGCTGTCCCCATTCATCATGGGCAAGTCTGCCTGTAAAGTGGATACATGTGCACATGAACATGTGCAAGTCAGGTAAATCCATACAAGAACAGGCAAAATTACAAGTAAACAATGATCAACTATGATGGCAGAGAAACAATGGAAGACAAGTTAAAGGCCAGATATACATTTTGTCATGGCTGACCAATCTGTAGCATTATATGTCTAGCATGGCTGTACGGTGATTTTGGGAGGAGAGGTGTGTGTGTGTGCACATGAGTGTGAGTGTGTGTGTGTTTCTGTGTTTGTGTGTGTGCATGCACACAAAGAGGTACTTTTGAGGGACTGAGTCTTCTTATTGCACTTCCTTTAGAGGTTACCCAGAATATGCACACACGGGATGAAAAATGTGTATGTACAACTCTCTCTTAGTACCCCACCATATAGGTAAACATACTTTAGACTGGGGACTGTTTTTTTCTCCTTCACAGGAGAGAGCATGATGTTACACTAACAGCTTGTCACAGCTGAAGACAACCTCAACATAACATTTTAAAGCATAACAACATTTTACAGCAGTCCTTGACACTTAGCTTATATGAATAAGTGACAAAGCTTTGGCCTGGGCCAAAGGGACTGGGTCTGAAGTGCTGACCATTCTCCAGCCTCACAGTCTACCAGATCTTGCTGTAAATTCGAGTGAATACGATTCGTCAGTCACTGCTTCACCTATATGCTTTTTCAGTTCAGCTGTGATGTTGTCTGCCCCTGCAGTTTTATTGTTTCTCAACAGTCTTATGGCTCGGTCCCCGTCTTCTCACACACACTATAAGTTATTACGTTGGTCAGGGTTTTTTTTATAATCCTGGCATATCAAGATGGTGCAGTCTCCATACATCTAAGAACAGTGTTTTTAGAGTTCCAGGCTCTACTCTGTCAGTTCTTTCTCTGGATTTCTGTTTGTTTGGGTGTTTTTTTGTTTTTTGGTGGGGTTTTATTTGTTTGTTTGGTGTTGTGTTTGTTTTGGGGGGGGGGGGGGTGTTGGGGGGTGTTGGTGTGTATGTTTCTTTTGAAGCCATGTACACTCTATCTAAAAGTGAATTATGACCGATTTTATTGTTGTTATTTTATTTCAGTAGTTCCTTTTTTCTAAAAACACAAGATGGTACTGAGAGTAGAAAAGACCCATAGATGGACAGGGACAATACAAAGGCAAATAGAGACAGAGACAAGAGAACAGAGACACAAAGACAGAACAAAATGGAAGAGCAAGAGGCAGAAAAAGAGACAAGGTAAAAAAAGGGGGGAAGGGGGGGGGATGAACACGAGACAATAAGGAAAAACAATAACAGTTTGTTTTTTTTAAATTAAGATAAAAAAAGGAAGAAAGATAGAAAGAATGTTATTCAATTTCTGCTGGGGAAAAGAAAATCAAGAAAAAAAGGTAAGTCTTTTGGTTTAGGTTTTCCCTAATGTGGTGTCAAGCCTAAAAGGGGAAGTGTTATTAAGTCAAAACAACATAATGATCCTTACCATCACCCAGTACCTTTCCCCTGCCAACTAAAAAGTTGTAAAGAACAGATGAAACAGGAGCTCTAAGGAAAAACAGACAGCCACTGACAAACAGATGAAGGGAGCACCAGAAAAACAGACAACCACAGACAGACACAGGAAGCAGCAGAAATCAAGACAACAACAGACAGACGCACAAAGAAACTGAAAAAAAACAAAAAACAGACAGCCACAGACAAACAGACAAAGGGAACAATAGCTCGGATACCCACATCAGGTACAGCAGTGCCTCCTTTGAAGTCTGGAGGGGGGCGAGGTACGGCTGATACCTGTCGACTCTCTGCATCCTGCAGCCTGTGTCAACCAGAGCCATGATTATCTATTACTCTGTGTGTGTGTGTGTGTGTTTGTGTGTGTGTGTGTGTATGCGTGCGTGTGAAAGAGAGAGTTTTAATTAGTTCAGTAACTTTGCATAAACCCTGCTCTAAATTCACAAACTTTCAAAACCATTTCTTGAATTCGCCAACTTTGTACATGGGAAATCATACTTATAATTGCTTCTACCCCCAGTGAATAAATATACAATCTATTTGACAGCACATACTTGCATTCACACACACACACACAATAGTAGATAAACAATCTCTCCCAAAAAAACCCCATAAACAAACAAAAAATGCTCACACCACAAAACAACTCCAATGACTACAGTAGAAACACACCACCAATTCAATTTCAAAATATTGCAAACACCACAGCCTCACTACTGACTTTCTCTGGACGTCCATGAGGGCCTCTTCAGCCTTCTGCAGGGACTCCAGGTCGATCATCATCTTCTGCACCTGCTCCTGAGAGTAGCGGTGGTGGAGATAGGCAAACCAGCAACCCCCAATGGCAAAAATCAGGGACACCATCAGGGCCAAGTCCTTCATGTAATTGTGACGCTCTGAAGCAGCCACAAGAAGAAGTATTTATATCACACTGTGCAATATAGATAGATTAACATTTTATAAGACATCTATGTCAAGATTATTCTGATTCTGTTAAAATCAATACTAGAAAAATTCTTGTAAAAAAAAAATGCCACTCTTTCTTCTATATATCAAGACCACTGGCTGGTTGAGTAAGTAGGCATAATGCTTTATGCCTAATCCAAAAGTCATGGATTCAAATCCCACTTGTAGAAGTGGAGTTCAAAGACCCTTTCTCCTCCCAGCTTACAGCTGTCAAAATCTAAGTAATCCCCTCCCTCCCAGCACTCTGGTTCAGATTTTATACTGAGGTCCTATGTAAGAATGTACTTGTAATGTAGACACAATGGAGATTTTATACTGAGGCCCAATGTAAGAATGTATTACACAGCCAACTGAGATTTTATACTGAGGTCCCACATAAGACTGTAATATACACACAATCTAATAAGCATGTCAGATCATGAAAGCATCTTCAACTACCTCAGTGGTGGCACAAAGCAGGAATTAATGAGTACTGTAATCTGGACCCTTCTGCCCTTACAATAAACTTATTTGAATTACTTTTGATTTTGGAACTAAATTTAAGCTCTACCACATTCAGGTTTTACATTTTTTCATAACCTTTTTGCTTCACTTTCTGTACTTTACATGTATAATTTGCTTTTCATTTGGCATTTTTCAAATTACTTTGCTTTCTTCATTTGAGATTTAAAAACTTTTTTAAACCTAATAAAAAGCAAAGTCTTGGAATTAAGCAGTCATTTTGTTTTCATCTGAGTTTGTTGCAGACATAAGCAATCTTCAGGTTGTGTTGCTTTTTTATCAGACACCAATAACATTCTGAACCTTCTTCTTTGGGGTAAAACCTAAGGATAACAAGAGCATAACAAAATCAAACAAGCCATTTCTTTTATGATGACACATGTGCATGCGCGTGCGAGCGTGCGTATGTGCATGCACGCATGTGTGTACTTACATGTGTACACACACATACATACGCGCAAGCATATGTGCATGCATGTGTGTGTAGTGTGTGTGCGCATGTGAGGCTAACTTACTAGGAGGGGCCCCAAACAGCACTGTGTCCATGGCTTTCAGGGACAGCTTCTGTTTATGGACAGGATTCTTGATACCCAGCACTGTTGTCATGAAGGTGTTTGATGACGCCAGTCTGCCAACAAACCCAGGAGGCCACATTTTTAACACAAAAATCTTTCTCTACAAAAACCTCTACTTCTTTGGCTTAAGCACTCTTCTGACATCAGGTGAAAGGTTTCATCAATTCCCCTTGAGATAAATCCTGTTTTCATATATATATATATATACATATTCCTATACAAACATTTCAAGCTTTTCTTCAGATCACTGCATCACACAACTCATGATACTATGTCTTGAACATACTCTTTTCCAAAATCTCTTTTATCCTTTTCCCAAAAGGACTGAAATGCTTATCAAATAAGAATACAATGGTTAACTGTCCTTCGGATGAGACTATAAACTGAGGCCCCGTGTGCGAGTGCACGCAGAACATCTTGCGCACACGTTAAATCCTGTTCCGCTTTTCGTAAGAGTAGGCCATTGTGTGCCGTTGGGGACGGATGACAAAATTTACAAAACCACATACACACGGGGACTGGATAAAAAAGCACTTATTCCATTGTCCTTAATATAAAAGAATAAAATTAAAATAAATAAAAAAATTTAAAATTAAAAACTGTGAATGTAAAGTGTTAAACTTTAGGCGTAAGCTTTCGACCCCAATGTGGCAGATTTTCAGGACATGCAATGCTTACAGAGGTTTACAGGTCATGTGCAGAGCTCTTCCTTTGAAAGCCCAAAATCAGAGCTCTCCTGATGACATTTTTAACTCAAAGGTTTATGTATTGTTCACGCAGTAATGTCAGGATCTGATTTCTTTTCATCAGTACATGTATAAAATCAATCATTCCTGATAATGCTGACCCAGTTTCTGAACATAAAGCTCTTGTAGCGCCCAAGATCTTGCAGAGCTGTTTTTTGGTTTACTTGTCAGTTTGCATTTTTTCTCTTCATATTTTCACAGGAATTAGGTAGGTAGGTTGCAAAATAGTGCTGACAAAGAGAAAAAAGTGACAATGTCAGCAGAAAGCAACTGCGACTGCTGGAATGTGTTGCCAGTTCTCATACCCTCCAGCAGCAATCATCATGAGACATGTGACAGAACCAGTCAGATCACAGACATAAGTCACACTTCCTCTACCGTTTGTTTCAGGCTCGATTCTCAGCCTGACAGGCCATCTGCTTCATGATATAGTGGCACAATGAAATACATCCACATTCATTACACTTCAGACAGCAGCTGTCTGAACAACGCATGCCTGCCATGAGCGATGGCTGGGGTGTCTGTTCTATAGGCCTGCAACAGATGTAAACAAATCAACAATACGTCAGATGCTGGTCTGTAAACATTCAAGACCTCGCACTGACATGTATGCCAGTAGCTTGTGTCAGCAACATCTGTTTCTGGAATCCAATCACCGTGAGATTTAAAGAGACCTGTGGAAGTGCAAGAGGGAGAAAACTTTCCACCTCTCAGGTTCATGTAAGGGCACACACAGCCTTTTGGATATGTATGCAATTGATGACTGTATGAAGAGCATAGAACTACATGTATAATTCTGTTTATTCTTTACCGTTAATTATCATATGTCCCAATCAAAATTACATTCACAACTTTGGTAGGATCTTTGGTAGCTTTCCAAGTGAAGTTCTGCCTGTCTGTCTGTCTCTGGGGGGTTTTTGGAGGGGTGCATTTTTAAAAAAAATCTTTTATTAGACCAAAGACAAACAATGACCTGAAGAATGGGAAAGCACCAGGGGAAAAGGATTTGATTATCTCTATGTATTTCTATGAACATCCCCTCCCAAAAAACAGTGTCAAGCACATTATCAGACATAGCCTAAAATGTCTCACCATCAGGAAATGAGCATTCTTATTATCAGAAAGAAACTGTAATTCTGAAGAATGATTCGCTGTATCACACAATTATCAAAAGTCTGTGCTTTGTTGCTGTTGTTAACGTTTTTTTCTTCTTTCTTTTCTATTTGGATTAAATTCTTCTCTCTCTTATATACATCACCACTCTGACCATCACCTTTCTGTGTTTTTTTTCTTTTTTTTCCTTTTTTTGTGTGCAGCAAAGTGCTTTGCTTCTTTATTGGTTTCAAACAACTGCCTGTGACAACTTGCCCCCTTTTCAGTAAAATACTATTTCTTACATCTGCCACAAACCTCAGCACCTTTTTTAGACTATTGTTGGCTTGTGCACAGGCACACTGTTTTAATTTACAAGTTCCCATCCACTGCAGGGTTTGCAAGATTGCGGCGGGGGGGGGGGGGGGGGGGGGCATAACCAAACAAAAACCTTTAGGTGAGTTTTTGAGGCGAGGGGTTTTTTTTCTGTTTTTTTTCACTGTAACCGACCCACTGCCATAACATCTAGACCAGTCTTTCTTTTTATTTACAACAGCAGCTAATGCTGAACAGTAGAATACATCTGCTAAACTGATACTGGGACATATTAAGGGGGGAAAAGTAACCAGACTAAACCAAATTTTAAAAAACCCAGAGATGGCAAGACCAAAACAAAATGCAGCACAGTGACAGTCAAAGAATTCAACAAGTGAGACAGAGATGACACAACACAAAGTTGGTGACAAAATAATGGTACTGTTAGCATTTTGTTCAAATGACTGATGACTTGCACTTCAATTATCAGATCAAACACTGCAAATGACTGTGCTGACCTTAAAGCTGGCAAACCCACAGTGATCAATACAGCAAAGAGCCTTTAGTGATGAGACAAGAAGGGCAGCACCCTACCATAAAAACTTGTCAACTGATTTCACCCCAAAAAATTGGTAAAACTTTTCCAATATGATAATTTCTTTGTTAAGGAGTGGGGGAGGGTGAAGGGGGCAGAAAAGAATATTCATTTATTTATTTATTTATTTTTGTTCTTTTATTTTGAGGACAATGGAAAAAGCACTCATGTGCTTTTTTTCCCCAGTCCCCATGTGTATGCAGTTTTGTAAATTTTGTCATCCGTTCCCACCGACAGACAATGGCCTACTCTTCCAAAAAGTGGAACGGGTTTTAACATGTGCGCAAGATTTTTACGTGCGTTCACACACTGGACCTTGGTTTATAGTCTCATCCGAAGGACTTTAACTCCAGAGGAAAAATCCTCTTGAACAAGAATCGAATCTGGGTCAGCAGATCACAAAAACATCACTCTAACCACCATGCTATCCCGTCCATTGAATATACTTGATGGAGGATGGTGGATGAGAGGGAGGTACTGCTTACATGATATAAATAATATTTACCAAGACACGTACCATCAATTGATATACAATTATAAAGACTATCAAACAGTTGAAATAATTATTAAATTAATGTTTGTGTTACCCTTACTGTTGATCATGAGAATACTGGGAAAGAGAAAACAAACAGCAAAATATAGAGAAAGGGAGAGGGACGAATACAGTGAGAAGAAAGAGTGAAACAGACAGAGTAAGGACAAAGAAGAGAAGTAAAGAAAGACCAGGCCCCCCCCAAAAAGGCAAGACGCAGAGCACAGTGACACACGCAGCTGGACACAGGACAGACAGCTACCCAGCCAGACTGGACAAGACAGGCCAGTGGAGGGAGGGAGAGAGAGAAAGTGTAGCAGGAGTCTCTCTCTACCTGGGCAGGAAAGGCCCGTTGACATGGTTATCAGTGAAGACAGAGGAGTACTGGGGCAGGTCCACCTCCTTCTGTACCCAGTCCACCACATCCTCCACTGTCCAGTTGTAAACTGAAACACACAGGACATATATATATATATATATATATATATATATATATATATATATATATATATATATATATATATATATATATAATAAACCCCCCCTGAGGAAGACAAAAGCCGAAATATTGGGGAACATTTCTTATGCTGGTTGTTATGCTTTCACTTTTGTGTGATTATATATATATATATATATATATATATATATTTTTATATATATATATTATATATACATGGATACAGGAGTATCATCATATCCATCATGTTGATGTATGATGGGTGTTACACAGCATGCACATATGTACATATATGTGTAAACATGTATACCCATACACACACAGACATACACAATGCAGCATGCCTACATGAATAGAAGCACATATGCATACACACACACACACACACACCGATACCAATATACATAATATATCATTTACATTATATGTAATTCACTCCAGACAGTCCGTTAAGAATACACCATGATTCTGAAAGCGCTACTCACTGAACAGCTACAGTAATTGATGATGAAAAAAACCCAGAAAAAGGTGTTGGGGGGGGGGGGGGGGGCTGTATAAACAAAAAAAAAGAGAGAGAAAAAACCACTCTATGAAAAAAATCTGGCTTCAAAAAGGAAAAAAAAGGGGAGGAAAAAACCCACACTAACAGAAAGGAACCCAATGTTGATATTGCACAGAGTGAGCCACTGTCTGCCATGGACTGCAGCATACATTTTTCATGGAAAGGTCCATTGTCAGGAGAAAGGTTATTACCCAAACGACAAAAAAAGGGTCCATGTTTTATGCATTGGAGTACTTTCGTCTCACATTCAGACAAAACACTTTGCTAACAGGCTTATCCCCTATGTTGTTTTTTCCCTTAACAAGACTCTGACAAGGCAAGATCTAAACATTTTTTTTGTTTCATAGTACTCAAATTGTGTTTTTTGTTTCAGTATAACACACACACATATACACACAAACACACGCATGCATGCACGCACGCACGCACACGTGCACGCACGCACACACGCATGCACACCCCTAAAATACCTTTTCCATACCTTCAGAATATTTCCAGGCCCTCCACAAGTCCTCCACACTGATGAGTTTGTCATCATTGTGAAACAGGGAATGACGCTCAAAGCCGTCCGTGTATTGCAATTCATCGCGCAGAAACTAGACAAAACACACACAAACAGAACAATCTTTAGACCTCGTCTTGTTATACTCTGCAGAAACTAGACAAAACACACACAAACAGAACAATCTTTAGACCTTGTCTTGTTATACTCTGCAGAAACTAGACAAAACACACACAAACAGAACAATCTTTAGCCCTCGTCTTGTTATACTCTGCAGAAACTAGACAATACACACACAAACAGAACAATCTTTAGCCCTTGTCTAGTTACAATGCAGAAACTAGACAAAATACACACAATCAGAACAATCTTTAGACCTCGTCTTGTTATACTCTACAGAAACTAGACAATACACACACAAACAGAACAATCTTTAGACCTTGTCTTATTAAACTGTCAAAATATTTCACAACTGATTTAAATTAAGGACAAAGGAAAAAATGATTATATCAGAACAAAGATATTTTTTTCTGTTGATAATATGTCAACTTACCAGCCTTCCTGGAGAGGGATGGGTTCTGTAAGGTTCACCTTATCAAAGATATTATACCTTTATACTGCATGAAAATTTTGGAGCAGAGACCAAAGGAATCCTCTTGGGGATTTCATAGAAGGAAGAGAGAGAGAGAGAGAGAGATCGAGAGAGAGAGAGAGAGAGAGAGAGAGAGAGAGAGAGAGAGAGAGAGAGAGAGAGAGACAGACAGACAGAGACAGTCACAGAGACACACAGACAGTGAGAGAGAGAGAGAGTTTAAATCAATTGATAGTTAAATACAACAAAACCCAAATATTTCAAAGAAATAAACATTATGATTTATCAGTAAATAAGCCTACTCACATTTAAACACTGTAAATCACAAGACAGACACACTAACACTGCAAAACTAACAAACAAAACCCTCATAAACCACTATTCTTCAAATCAATCAGTACTGATGTCCTACTTTCTACGATCAAAAAGCAGTAACCTCAAACTAGTCAAAGTATGTGTTATTTTACGAAAAGTGATATTTTGGCCTAAGTACAAAGACCAACCTCATCACTTTCAGACTGGTCCACATTTCCATTGCGATCATCGTCAATGAGGCGGTGAAGCTTTTCAATGGCTTCGTAGCCAAACTTGTCTTTGTTGCACTCAGTGTCCTCCAGCACACAGTCTGAAACAACCAAAGGCAGACAGCATTATCAGCATCTTCCAAAATCACTTACAAGATACACAACATGTACAAAACATTTTTTTCATGCAAGGAGACAACATAATCAACATTTTTTTCCAGACTGGGAGGTCACCAGTTTGAAGATTTATTTTAACAGCTTTAAATAGTTAAGTGGGCTACTGGCTAAATCATAAATGAGAAGACAAGGACCAGCCTATCTCAAAATTACCTTGAGCAGAATTGCAGGTGTCTGTTTATACCCAGGCCTTGCTGACACCATTATGAAAGAGCACATT
>CM054141.1:56058154-56095654 GCA_028751875.1 Rapana venosa
ATGTTCTCCACTCCAGTCTGTCCTGGGCCAGCTTCCGAATGGTTCCCCAGGTATGTTGGAAGGTCTTCAGCTCTGTTTCGACAGTCCGACGCCAAGTGTTCTTGGGTCGTCCTCGTTTGCGTTTTCCCTCTGGTGTCCAGTGGAGGGCTGTTCGGGCGATGTTTCCCTGTTCCCGACGGCAGATATGCCCTATCCATCCCCATCGCCTATGCATGATGATGTTGTCCATGCTTTCTTGGTTGCAACGGGCAAAAAGTTCTTGGTTGGAGATGGTCTCAGGCCAGAAGATGCGCAAGATTCTTCTGAGATTCTTCGTGTGGAATATGGATAGTTTGTCAAGGTCACTCTCAGTCATCCTCCAGCACTCCGAGCAGTACAAAAGGGTGGAAAGTACACAGCTCTGGTATAGTCTTAGTTTGGTTCTGGTGCTGTACTGGGATGATTTCCACACATACAAATATATAATGATATATATATATATGTTTGTTCACACACACACACACACACTTTTAGACAATCATCAAGCACGTTTAGCATTCGTCAAACCGGCGCTAATAATAGAAAAGTCTATTATGTTGGTAAAAATTTCTCTGTTTTTACAGCTGAACTTATCGCTATTCTCGTGGCTTTGACTTTCATTTTAGATCATCCATACTGTTTCTTTCACATATTATTTTGTGTGGATTCAAAATCAGTATTATATGGCTTAAAGTCTATAACTTACAAGCAATCTACAAAACTTATACTAGATATCAAATACTTTATAAATCTTCTGTGTTTAACTTTAAGAGGAATTCATGTTTCCTTTTACTGGATTCCTTCACATACACTAGGATTATTTTCTAGAGAGTGGGCTGATTGCACTGTGAAAAAAGGTGCATGTAATGAAAAGAGGGCTAAACTATAGCATTGCATGTCTTTCTATCCATTGTAGAGGGTTATCCTTTGTTAGAAGGAGCTTCCTTAACCAAATACGTAGTAAAACATGGGAAAAACAAGCAGCTTTTACATTCAACTCAAAGTGGGAAGAGTGTAGTTGAATACACTGATCACTTAGATATTCATACAAATGCTGTCAAAGAAAGACAACTCAAAGCATTATATTATTTTTCAGGATAAGATTAAATGCACTGATGACAAAATTCAGCAAGGATGTTAAATGCTTATGTGGTGAATATATTTCAAATATCCATATCATACTTGAATGTGAGGAATTTAAAACCTCATCTCCCTGCCTTTTCTGAGAATTCCATTGACGAAGTTTTGAACAATGTAAAGCTAACGTTTGACATTGCTAATTATTGGTAAGTCCCATAGGGCATTTATTGTAGTTCTTTTTGAATTTCTTTCTTGTTTGTTTTTAATTTTTGCTCTTGATCTGTTCATGTTAAGAATTACTCTTTCCCTTGTTATTACTCTTTATTACACACACACAAATGCATGTGCGCACGTGTGTTCCCTGTGGATTAACATACAATAAAAGGTATAAATCTGCCAATGTGCTTTTTGCAGTTTCCAGATAATAGAACATTAGACTAAATGAGTGAGTAAGAAGGAAAAAGAATGTGAACTAAAGAATATGAATACCAGCTCTTACCTTCATTTCTTTTTCTCTCCTTTTATTTTTCATAGTCCACATACCTGTTTGTCAAAAACTGCTATGGTTTGTGACTTTGTATGAGAGTAATAAAAACCTGACACCTTACCTATCTTACATTGTCAGGACATTTCCACTTTGTCCACCTTCCTAAAATAACTCACACAGGTTTAATAATACTTTCAAAAAATAAGCTGTTTTGATGGAAAGTTGGTGTGGCACAGATTGAGAGGCAAACAGAAAAGAGAATGTGTGTGTGTGTGTGTGTGTGTGTGTGTGTGTGTGTGTGTGTGTGTGTGTGTGTGTGTGTGTGTGTGTGTGCAGGCTGTAGTTCAGGAGGGAAAATCTTCAGCAATAAAAAAATTATGTTATAAATACATATTTGCGGCAGGTTACGTGAATTTCATGTTCTTGTGGAGTTTTACCAGATGTGTTGCAACTAGTACAGATCTGTCTTAATCATCTTTGTTATTTTCATGTTCACGATTGTGTATGTTTATGTATGTGTTATTGTGTGTGCACAGCATAGGTGCATCTGTGTGTATGCTATTGTTAATTAATACAAATCTTTATACAAACATTAATTAATCATTTTTAGAATCTGTCCTCTACTAATTCCAAATCACATTTTTCTTCCTGTCAATATTTTCGCTTTTTTTCTTTTCTTTTTTTCCCATTCCTCTGCTAGAACTCTAGGGTCAACCAATGGTGGTAAAGATTTGACGTATGCGACCCTTTTTGCCCACCATGAAGGCATCTGCATTCCAACTTCAGGGATGTATGTTGGGTATGCTTGTTTCCATAACCCACCAAATACTGACATTACTTATGAGATCTTTAAAAGGCATATTTGATCTTCTGGATGTGTATATATACATGTGTACATGAAGGAAATTAAGGAACTGGCAGGTCTGCACTTGAATTTAACAAGGGAGATGGTTAAAAAAAAATCCCCATTCTTAATTCACCAACATGGACCCATAGGATAGAGTTGAATGGTCTTAACAACTTGACTATAGTATAATGTCCATCCAATACTTTAGGGGGGAAAAAACTCAAAACTCAATGCAAAATAGCCACATTGTCAAACAATCTAGTTACTGTTTATTATTCAATTTTTTTACTTTCACCATGTCTCAAACAATACAAAGACCCAGTTTTTCCTTGAGAAACCAGTTTTAATCCCCTCCCCCCCCCCCCCCCCCCCCCCCCCCCACCTCACACACACCCAATCCCCCACCTTCCACCAAAAAAAAAGGATAACGTCTTTAGTCACAACTCTTCCCTTTCACAAAAGTATCGATAGTTCTACCCCCCTTGACCGTATCATGCCAACATATAATTGAGGGACTGGGGGAGGGGGAGGGGGGGAGGGACTGTTCAGGTCAGAGCTTTGCAGTGAAAAGGATAGATCTACGACAAAAGCTTTGGCAGGAAAAATCAGGGCAGGGCAATGGTGAGAGCTCAGCAAACAATTTTCACACGGCCACCCAAACTGGGATAGTGAGGTACTAGGCACTATCATTACACTACAGCAAAGGGTGCTGTCAGCCCTTGAGTGGACACACGGACAATAGGAATCTCCTGCCTTCCTTTTTTCTTTTTTTTGGTGGGGGGTGGGGGTGCATGTATGAAAGGTGGTTAAAGGTTTAGAGTAGGTGGGTTGTTTTTAAAGCAGAATGACTTTAAAAAGTCACAATGTCCTGGATTGGTGGTGTCAGCACCATCGAAACCAATTGAATGAACGTGTCAATCTCTATAGAGGTAGTGATCAATAACCTATAGGGGATATTTTAACAACTACTAATTGAGAACACACACACACACACTATCTTATGGCTCCACTGTGTGGTGTGTGTGTGTGTGTGTGTGTGTGTGTGGTGTGTGTGTGTGTGTGTGTGTGTGTGTGTGTGTGTGTGTGTGTGTGTGTGTGTGTGTGTGTGTGTAAGTGTGTGTGTGTGTGTGTGTGTGTGTGTGTGTGTGTGTGTCTGTCTGTCTGTCTGTGTCTGTGTGTGTGTCTGTGTGTGAGTGTCTGTGTGTGAGTGTCTGTGTGTGTCACTGTGTATGTGAGAGAGGGGGAGGGGGCGCGCGCGCGCGCGCGAGAGAGAGAGAGAGAGAGAGAGAGAGAGAGAGAGTGAGCAGGTGAGTGGAGTGAATGAGAGAAAAAGAGAGAGAGAGAGTTCTTCAGATTTTACATCTTTTCACTATTAGTGATATTAGACGAATGGAGACATAGAGAAAAGAAAGAAAGCAGATGCCTGTGCATGACTGAAAGTTTGTGTTTTGCCATTTGTTTGTGTGTGTGTGTGTGTGTGCGCATGAGAGAGAAGTGGGTGTGTGTGAGATTGTGTGCGTGCGTGCATGTGTCTGTGAGTGTGTGTGTGTGCGCACACATAAAAAATATCAACTGAGTAACATCAAATGGCAAAGTCAATTGAAACAAAATTGCATCAACAGTTGTTTTTTTAAATCAACAAAAAGAAACCCTCCCCCCAAAACAAACAAAAAATCCCCTCCCAAAACAAAAAATAACAAAAAAACACCTTCTTTGTGTTCACTATATAAACCTAAAAAGGGAACTATGTACAAGTGATTGAGCAATTTCAATCAAAAGAATCTGATCTGACAGTAGATTCTGAGAAGTTTCTTCAAAAAAGTTCAAATCTTTGAAGAGTTTAGGATGAAACTGGAGCACTTTATGACAATTGTATAATATATGGCTCAAGCTAAACTTTTGGCCACAAATACACTTGACATTTCTCCAATATTTCGTTTTGATAGCATCAAGTCAAATTCGGCAGATCATACTAGAAATTACCCTCAAATAGATGCTAGAATGATTTGCCATCAGCTGCCTTGTAAGCCCTATAACAGATCACCATTCTTTTCCCAGATATTGAATGGATATTATGTTTAAGGAAATGTGCTGATGATGTTGACTGTGACAAATGGTAAACCTCTTTCACTGAAGGAAGAATGTTTACTATTTGGGAGTTGTTGATATTCTGAGCTCCATTCTTGGCTGATTTGTCAGCTAACTTGTTACCCCATAGACCACAATGGGAAGGTACCCTACAAAAAGTTACATTTGTGCCTTTGATTCTCAAATAATGAATTAAACGACAGACTTTAATGATCATGTCATGACGTGTATCCAAATAAAAAGACTCTACGACATTTAATACTGACTTTGAGTCAACAAAAATACAACTTTAAAAAGGCTTTTTGGAAGATTTAATAAATAATCTAAAGCTTTTAAAACGGCAAGAAGTTCAGCAGTAAATCCTGACAATTGTTTACCCAGAAAATATTATTTTCTGACTTAGAGGGAGAGTGTGTGTGTATTTTTTTTAATTTTTATTGTTTTATATCGAGGATAATGGAATAAGCACTTATGTGCTTTTTTACATCCAGTCTCCGTGTATATGCAGCTTTGTAAATTCTGTCATCTGTTCTTACCGGCACACAATGGCCTACTCTTACGAAAAGCGGAACAAAATTTAATGTGTGCAGAAGATGTTCTGTGTGCATTCGCACACAGGGCCTCAGTTTATAGTCTCATCCAAAGGACTTTTGGGGAGAGTGGAGTCTGTTCCCATCAGCGTGAGTTAAAATTCTGATGATGAAGAAACAAACCAAAATTGTTGCTTTACTTAGCTGTCTCTCTCTGAAATGGGGCTGCTTCTGTAATTAAAACAAATTAATTTGTTGATGAAAAGCTAATAATGAAAGAAAATGATACATTACAGAACATAACAATAACAGTTCATGAGCTAAAAACTGAAAAATGAACTAACATACATTTGAAAGAACAAAGTAATCTGAGTAATGTGGATTGTGAAGGGAAAGAACTTTAATAAAATTCCAATATTTTATAAAAACAAAACAAAAAACCCCTACTATGATGATACTGTTACTGTTTGTAATGCTTTAAGTTAAACTATATCACTTCGATGAGATTCAAAACATTTCTTTGCTGTACAGTATTTCCTTTGATCAGTTGCCTACAAAATTGTGACCAAATACTAAACAAATGTAGCACATTATTTCACTGTTTTTGCTCTTACCTGTGTGTGTGTGTGTGTGTGTGTGTTGCATGTGTGCGTGTGTGTCACTGTGTATGTGTCACCGTTATTGTCTTCAATTTAACGTCTGTTCACTATGTATGTGTGTGTCACTGTGTGTGTGTGTCACTGTGTGTGTGTGCACGCGTGCACGCTCGGGTGCACGTGTGTGCTTGTGTGTGTGTGTTTGTAGAGAGAGAGAGCGAGAGAGAGAGAGAGAGAGAGAGAGAGAATGTGTGTGTGTGTGTGTGTGTGTGTGTGTGTGTGTGTGTGTGTGTGTGTGTGTGTGTGTGTGTGTGTGTGTGTGTTGTGTGTTGTGTGTGTGTGTGTACTTGTGCATGCATATGAATGCATGCATGTCAGTACATTTGTGCCTGCATACATTTTTGTGCAAGTATGTAAGCATATATGAGTGTACATGAATACACATGCAGGTCTGCATGTTTGCATGTAAACCCAGCCATTAGTCCACCAGCAACCATGACACATTGATGTATGCAGCCAGGTATGCATGCTCATCTATCAAATTTTAAAAGATTACACAAACTGTCAGTACAAAAACTACACTGTCTGACCTAGCCGTTTCCACAGCTTATCAATAATTTCACTGTCTTCATCTGCTGGAAAATGCAATCCATACTATTCTCACTCATGGCAAAAACATGACAAAACAACAAGATCATTGATTTTAACACTGTGGCTGGCTAGCAACAACAAACCATACAAAAAGAGGAAAAAAAGGAAACGAGGAAACAATTTCATCCATTGTGCAGCTGTCAAATAAGTAATCTGCTGATCAATGTCAGGATGGCACTGATTTATGTCATCTAACTGTAACCAGAAAATGTTTTTAAAGTGTTACTTGACTCTGCCGATTTTCAATGACAGCTTCAACATACAGACAGGCAACCATAATCATGATAGTGATTCAGATTCACTTCCTTTGACAAATGAATTAAAAGTTCTAAGTTTCCTGAAGAGTCTTGTGGTTGTCCTCAGTAAAGTTCTATGACCCCCATCAAGCATCTTCTCAGCCAGACGGAGCAGAGCAGTGAAGTGAGTCATCATCAACAAACCTCCCAGTAAAGGTTGCTTAATTTAAGAAAACTGAACTAAGTAAAAAATAAAATAAAAATGTTTTTTTTAAAGACAGATGGTGAAGACAGTCACAAGACTATGTGTGAAACTGTTTTCCTTATAAAATTATACTATAATTTCTTTTTCCTTTTCTTTGGAATACCACTCAATCAAATGCACACATGTATGTGAACTAATATCAAATAACTCAAAAAACAAAACCAAAAACATCACATGACTGCTTTCTCCCTTCTTCTAGGCTGAAATCCTTTTCTTTCCTTGCCTCCTTGACCGAAAGGACAGGACAGATCAGACGTAGATCTATCTCTGCCATACAAAAAAGTCAGGATACAAAATACAAGCTCAGCTCTTTTTGTTCAGGAGGAAGGGGTAGGGGAGCCAAAGAAGACATTCAGCTAGAGCAGATTCTGTGATGCAATAACAGCAATAATATGCCATTTTTTGGTCAAGTACTGTCTACATTAGTGTATTTGACCAAGCAATGTACGCACACATACACAGGCACATTTAATGACTTACCCACCCCCTAATTTAATCTAGACAAAGGCAAATGAGAGTCAAAACTTACAAGCACACACACACACACACACACATACACTGTATTAAAATCTTAACATATTCTTTCAAGCTCTCTTCCTGTGCAAGACAAAGTATGCAATTTTAAGCATAATTCTTTTTATCTTTTAAAAGGGGAGGGGGGATACAGCATCAACTTTCATGCCTCAGAAGGCTGTCCCCTTCCTGGTTGATAATTGTCAAACAGGATATAAAACCAAACAAGGAAAAAAGTAAACAATTTCAGCCTTGTCAACCCCACCCTCATCCCCACCCATCCCCCTTTTGCACCAAATTTTTTTTTTAAGTTGGAGTCAGCTGCTATGGTGCAGGAGTTAGCATCTTGGGTTATGAGCTGGAAGGTCACAGGTTCAAGTCCCAACAGTCACTGGGATAATTCTGATTCTGACCAGCTCCTACCCAGAGTGAGTTTGCTATGGGCTAATTGGGGCAACTGTGTGTGTGACTCTGTGTGTGTGTGTGTGTGTGTGTGTGTGTGTGTGTGTGTGTGTGTGTGTGTGTGTGTGTGTGTGTGTGTGTGTGTGTGTGTGTGTGGACTCTGTGTGTGTGTGTGTGTGTGTGTGTGTGTGTGTGTGTGTGTGTGTGTGTGTGTGTGTGTGTGTGTGTGTGTGTGTGTGTGTGTGTGTGTGTGCATGCTCACATGTTTGTGTTGCCCATTATTTTGGTATTGGATAACTTTCTACAATGCATAAAAAAAAATGTGAGCATTATAGTACACTGCACTGAGCAGCTAATTCAAGATACTGCGTTTCATTAAATTCTTCATGATTCATCATAATTATTTTTAATACATTTTCCCATGTTTATAGTGTGCGTGCACATGCACACACACACACACACACACACACACACACACACACACACACACGCACACACACACTTCAAGCTTACACATACAATGTATATATAATAATAATGTATGGAATTTATATATATAGCGCTGAATCTTGTAAAGCAACAAATCAAAGCGCTCAGATTTTATTTCATACCACTTTAAGTCACGGCAGATTTCTCTCCGTGAAATTCGGGCTGCTCTCCCCGGGGAGAGCGGGAGAACGCGTCGCCACTTAGCGCTGCGCCACCCTTTCACCCTTTTTTTTTTTTTTTTTTTTCTCTGCAGCTGTATTTGTTTCCCTATCAGAGTGGCTTTCCTCTAAGAATTTTGCCAGGGACAACTCTCTTGTTGCCGTGGGTTTTTTTTACGTGCGCTAAATAATTACGTGTAACACACAGGACCTCGGTTTATCGTCTCATCCGAAAGACTAGCGCCCAGACCACCACTCATGGTCTAATGGATGGGGGAAAAATTTCCGGTCCAAACGGGGTACGAACCGCCGCACACTTCAGACCCGGACTTTTCGCTTTCTAGACAGGCGCGTTACCTCTAGACCACCGATCCACCATATATATATATATATATAGCATGTACAACCTGAATTTTCAACACTATCTACAAGTACAACATCAACTTGTAAACAAAAAAAATCAATATCTGTAAGCATTCCAGTTGAATAATTCACACTAATAAAGTCTCCTATGTCCAGAGTTTAGGAGGCACTGTGGTCGAGTGGTTTAGGCGGTCAACTCGTGATCCAGAGGTCGCGGGTTCGATCCCCGCTCGGCTCGGTGTTGTGCCCTTGGGAAAGACACTTTACTCCTATTTTCCTCACTCCACCCAGGTGTACAAGTGGGTACCAGCTCTGCTGGGGAAGTATCTGGCGACAGACTAGCGTCCTGTCACAGGGGTGGTGAAAAACCATCAGTTCGCTTAACGCTACAGAAACCGGGATAAGCTCCGGCTCTATGGGCCTTCTGGCTCGAAAGAACATACTACTTTTACTTATGTCCAGAGTTTGCTGCCTCAGCACAAAATTTGATGTTTCTTTTTTTACTTTGTTAACCCCACTGCAGCACACCTGTTTGAAGTATTGATGTCCATTTAAATGTATCTCTGCACCTGTGTCCAGTGTATCCAGTGAGAGCAGTGTTCTGGGAGTTAGTTTAGAAAACTTCTCTGTGTGTGTGAGCGAGAGTGCATGCGGGCATGCATACGTGCGTGCATGTATGTGTGTGTGCATGCGTATGAGACATGCTTGTGTGTACACTGTGTGCATGTCACTATATGTGCCTGCATTCATGAGAGAATATGTGTGTATACATGTGTGTGACAGTGAGTGTCCATGAGAACAGTTGTTATAATATTATGAGTGTGCATCATGTGCGTGGCTGAGTTGTGTGACAGTGAGTGTCCATGAGAACAGTTGTTATAATATTATGAGTGTGCATCATGTGCGTGGCTGAGTTGTGTGACAGTGAGTGTCCATGAGAACAGTTGTTATAATATTATGAGTGTGCATCATGTGCGTGGCTGAGTTCATGAGTCCATAGCACATGTAATGATGCATGCAAGCTTTGCAAGAAAATAAAATAAAAATACAGTGTTTGACTGAATGTATCAAATCATTTTAATCATCTGACCTGACATTTGACAAGCATTGGCAATTCAAACCACTTATACTATAACTTTGATGTTAGTTCAAAAAAATCAAGATTGTATAGCTCTGCCTTTACCAGTATGTATCAAAAATCAATCAAGACAAAGGCAGTCAGAGATCTGGAAAACACACACACACACACACACACACACCACAGAGACAGACAGATAGACAGACAGACAGACAGATTGATCTGGAGCATGTGCTTTACACTTCAAAGGACAGAACAGATCTGATCAGATGGAAAGAGAAAAAAAAAGAAGAAAAATGATGATTTGCCTGCAGACAGGTGCCCAAAGGCAGAAAATATAGAATTGGTGAAATGCATTAACAATCAGATAACTTTAGTTTGGTTAAATATGTTATAAGGCTTACTTCTGAAAATCTTTCAACTTTATTTCAAAGGTACTGGTAATACAGATGGTACAAGAGCCGATCAAATGTCATTTTTAAAAAGCTTACAGTTATAGACATTATATGACAATAACTGTCTTTCATTTCAAAAACCTCTTGTAGACACCATCTTTCTCAATTCAAGCACCTTTCTACCAAACGACAGTGAAGAATAACATAATGGCATCAGTGTTGAAACAAAAGGCATGCAGATCCACCTACGTGGAGACACTGTGCTGTATGGCAGGGTCTGTTCTTACTTGAAAAAATGGTTTTATTTGGTAAAAACTGCAATAATACTTTGTGGAGGACTCTTTGGCATTATCAGATGATGCTATTTAAAAGTGTTTTCTTAGCCTATCTTGCTCACAACCATCATTTTTGTATGCATATATGTATGAACTAACTGTTGACCAAGACTATGAATTATTTAAAAATTTTTTGCAAATTGCAAGTTTAAACAACGGATAATAATTATAATTGCGCAAAATACTTGTTTGTATGTACGCATGCACGCACGCACGCAGACACACACACACACACACTGATAGATAGAGAGCCAGACAGACTTGAGACTGCATGAGAGGCTGGGAACAGAGACACAAAGACTAACAGAGCATCTGCTCAATGTATTTGACTGATGGAAAAGGTAGCCTGTATCATACATCATGCAGTAACCCAGTGTGACATCTCCACAAAATAATATTCCCACAGGTGACAAGATGAAACTGATTAATAGCTTGCCAATTACCTTGTCAATGTCATTCACACACTATGCACACACATACACACACACACACACACACACACACACACACACACACACATAATACATTACAGTACTCCATAATACTCAGTCATGTTCACGTCTAAACCATATCAACTTTCTTTTCTTTGAGTCTGACATACACTGGGAACACATTTCTGTTTTCACTGTATGTTTCAATTGATTTTTTTTTCTGTACTGTACAAACATTGCATTTACATTATATATATTTATTTGATTAAAATAAGATTTTTTTTAACTCTGTACCATGTAATCATTCCATTTAATTTTTAAATCCATACAAGTATCAACATTTATTAATTAGTTTACCATTTATTTATTTCATTTTGCTTCTTTGCTTACAGGTATGTTTTCTTAATTATTTTACTTGTGTTTTATTTAAAGGAGGGAGTGGGTCCTCTCCTTCATTTATGGGAGGGAGGGGGATTGTTTACTTTTCTGAGAAGCTATCACATGTAAAAAATAAATTTTAAAAAAAAACCAACAACAAACAAACAAACAAACAACAAACAACACACACACACACACCTACTTCACCACACATAAAAAGTGGAATTTTGAAGGTCAGGAACTGGTTATGGCTGACTGCTTTTAAGAAAAGAAACTATGCATAAATAATATCATCATCCTTATTCTTCTTCCTCCCCCCCCCCCCAACCCCCCACCTTCACAATATTGAATATATTACCTGAGAGTGCATGTATAGTCGTACACACAGACAATTATTGTAATATGCACATGCATTACACACACACACACACACACACACACACACACACACACAAAATAATAATAATAATAACAACAATAATAATAATAAGCATGATAAAAAAATAGATATCACTATCCAAAACTGATTTAGCAAACTTTGGTTTAAAATAAAACACCTTTGTTAGATTACCAGAAAATTAAAAAAACATTACAATGTCTAAAGTAACAACTGCTCACAATCTTCCCAGGAAAATTACTATTATAATGCAAACATAAGTAACATCTCTGTGCATTATTTTAAAAAATGACTTAAGTTACAGTCACATCTTCAAAATTAGATTTTTTTTTTTCAAAAAGGAAAAAAAAACACCAACAAATATTTACAACAAAGGTGTTCAAAGAGGGATTATATACAGGTTTCTCAGACACTACTTGAACGAATTCCTCTGTGGCAAAGAATGCTGTCAGGATCAATGCTTTCAACCAACTTCCACTGAGTATACAATATATTATGAGCTCTAGTTGCTGGCTTGCAACCTGTAATATAAGGAGGAATTTGGCCCTGAAAAGTAACAGCTTGCTGCTTCTTTTCTACAAGTTTTCTTGGCTGAAGTGAAGGGTAGGGATCAAGAGGACAAGACAGACAACCAGACATAGCACAGACCTTTCCACTTCATCGATTGCACTTTACACCTAATCCTAAGCATGCACATAACACTTGTTATATAAACATGTGCTTGTACTTGTCTGGGTATACACTTTACCACACTTTAAGTTTCAAAAACACACACACACACACATACCTTTACATACACACACTGCTTCCCCCCCACAAAAAATTAATCTATTAGTATTATTGTATTACTATTAGTATAAAGTAGTCAAAAACGTTTCTTTCTTCTTCTTTTTTTCCAGGTTTACTACCATAAAAAGTTATGTTCTGCTGACATTAGGCTAGAGACAAGTATTAAAGTAACACACCAAGTGATGTAGTTATTTTATCTTGTATCTGACATGATACAGACACAATGAAAGTCTCATGATTTTCTCGTATGAAAATGACCCATCTATTACCCACCTCATCCATCCACTCACACTAAAAAAAAAAATTTTAAATCAGCATTTTTATTTTTTAAAATTCTGCACCTGAAGAGAGACACACAGCTAGGTCAAAACAAGCCCCTTGATCTTTCGTGATGCCATATGTCCAGACACTCAGATGAGCAATGCAATTATCCCGATTAGAATTCAAGTGCAGCTGAATAGTACTCTCCTGACACACTTGTTCAATGATACTGATAGTATGTTTAAAATCTAAACATAACAATGTGTGCACAGTAATCACACACACACACACACACACACACACACACAGGGTCCACACACACACACACACACACACACACACACAGTGTACACACACACACACACACACACACACACACACAAAGCCACTGCAAAAACTTTATCAATAGCTTGAAAAGAGTATAAAAAATATCCCAAATTAAAAAACAAACAGTGTGAGGAGCAGAAACTAGAGAGAGAACATTCAATTAACAATCAAAATTATAACATATATATATAATCTGAAAGGGGGTGGGGGAAGGGGTGGGGGAAAGGGCGGGGGAAGGGGAGGGGGAGTGGGAATGAAGGGACGGATCAAGAGTTGTTGTTTTTTTTAAAGGGGTCAGAAGACATGAGAGGAAGACACAAAATGAGATAGAAAATGGCAGCATGTGACTCGGAATACTTGATAAACTTAAGGGAGATGGGGGGAGGCACCGTGGTCGAGTGGTTTAGGCGGTCAACTCGTGATCCAGAAGTCGCGGGTTCGATCCCCGCTCGGCTCGGTGTTGTGTCCTTGGGAAAGACACTTTACTCCTATTTTCCTCACTCCACCCAGGTGTACAAGTGGGTACCAGCTCTGCTGGGGAAGTATCTGGCGACAGACTAGCGTCCTGTCACAGGGGTGGTGAAAAACCATCAGTTCGCTTAACGCTACAGAAACCGGGATAAGCTCCGGCTCTATGGGCCTTCTGGCTCGAAAGAACATACTTAAGGGAGATGGGGATTGCTTGGTCAACAGAAAATCAAACCTCAGAGTTACAGACTCTGCAGAGAGGGATTTGGGAAAGAGGCAAAAACAGACAGGGATGGAGATGACAGAAACAGCAAGAAAATAATGACTTATAGACAAAGATAGAGACAGAATGAGGAATCTACTATTCCCCTCCTCTGTTTCAATCACTGTCAAAGAAACAAACTAACCACCTCCCCCCCCTTCAAAAAAAACAACACCCCAACCCAAACAAACAACAAAATTCTGATCCATAAAACTGTGCTGAAAGCTTGTTTTTGGAAGAAGAAAAAAGATAATACTCATCGCACAAAAATCCTGACAAATCAGAAAAGCCACAACAGTCATCACAATAAGTGTCACAAACAGTGCTTAGGGTTAGCAAGACTTTTTTGTTCTCAGATCAATTAAAATTTCAAGTTCTTGCAAAACTCTATACAGCACGTTAAACGTGCAATTCATATTGATCTGAGCAAGCAAAAACACCTATTTGACATTTCATTCCCAGCAAGACCTTGAAACAGATACTGATTTGAGTGAAAACACTCATCAATGCAATCAATAGAAGACTGTAACAGTGTAAGGATTTCATCTACAGAGGATGTCATTTTTATTTACTAAACCAGTTGTACAACTATGGTATGGAGTTATTATAGAATGGAACTTGGTGAAAATGAACAAAAGTGGACAGCGGCAAGAGAAAAAAGTAATCAGCAGAGTCAAAATGTTGATAATCAATTAATCATGCTCAAAATAAGGACAATGAAACTTCAGAGAAGAGGGGAAAGCTATGAAGTGACAGTGAGAGGGAAGGAGATTGAGAACATGAAAGAGTGGGGGGAAATAATATTATGTGAACATGCAAAAGTAAATTTATGGCTAATTATTAAACCATGGACCATCATGAGAGTGTAAACTATATAAAAAAATATATATATATATAAATATTTAAAAAATACATTTTAAAAAACACCTGAAAATCTTACCCCAAAATGACAACTAATAAAATAATTTATCTTGGAAAAGAACTTTACAGAGAGAGGACATTTTTCTTGTCTAAATTCATGCAAGCAGACAGGGCACAAAACCTAAACTAAGCTAAAACCACAATGTCTCAACCCAAGTTATCAGACTGTCTATAGTCTTAACTTCAAAAACAAACAAAAAACCTCCACCAAAAATGAAAAACAGCATATATTATTTCAAGTTATACTAATGCAGCATCAAAATTATAATGACAGTGTTGACATTCATAACACTAGTAACTAGAGAGAGCCTTGTGTGTAAACTAACAGAGAAGAGCTGTTCTGTATACATGTTTGCACATGAGAGCAGGCTGAAGCTCATAAAAGCTGAGATAGTATCGAACTTCACACAACCTCAAACAAGTCAAACCAAAAGAAAAAAAAGTTTTCTATAAGACTACTCAGTACTCTCTACAGTCAGTCAACAGGCTTTGAAAGAGCAAAAGTGAAGTCTGAACATTTGATACCCATCCCATCCAACCCACCACATACCCTCCACCCACTTTCCCAAGGTCACATGTCTGCAAAGTTTTCTGTGATCTCATTCTGACTCGTGATCATCTAGCAAGAACACTTGCCATTTTCTCACGGCATCAATAAGAACTATTATTTTTTATCAGTTTACATTTTTTTAACTCACCAGAGGAAGGAGGGAGTGGGGGGGGGGTTTGTTTTGTTTTTAGGTTGCTGTTTAAAAGTTTTGTTGTTTTGTTTGTTTTTTTGTTTGGTTGGGATTGTTTTTGGTTTTTTGTTTGTTTGTTGTTGGTTTGGTGGTTTTTGTTTGGGGTTGTTGTTGTGTTGTTGTTGTTGTTGTGTGTTGTTATTTTTTTGGGGGGTTGGAGGAAAGAACAGACAATGACAATGACAAATTCTTTTATTTCGAGGATAATGAACAAGCACTCATGTGCTTTTTTACATCTAGTCCCAGCCCATAGGGATACATCTTAATAATAACCCAATACTTATACTCTCACACAGTAGAGAGAGAGAGCAAGAGAAAAGAGAGAGAGAAGAGAGAGAGAAAGAGAGAGAGAGAGAGAGAGAGAGAGAGAGGAGAGAGAGAGAGAGAGAGAGAGAGAGAGAGAGAGAGAGAGAGAGAGAGAGAGAGAGAGAGAGAGAGAGAGCTCTAGAACATCAGAGACAGACAGGCAGGCAGACTAACAGAGGTAGTGACAGACAAACACTGACTGAGACAAGACACAAAGTGACAAACTGAGAGAATTTGAAAGTGGTATTGACACAATGACAGCCATTGTTTTCAAGCCTTCTTCTGCCTGCATGTATAGCACCACAGATCAATAATTCTTGACAGGCCAGATTACACCCAGAATACGTTTTAAATTGCTATTGAACTTATTATATAACCATAAAATGCCACAGTGAAACCCAGGAACTATGTTTTTGTTCGTTTGTGTGGCGGTATAAAATAGCAAACCAGTATGCCAGGGTGCAACACTTCCAATACACAAATTTACAAACGTACATTAAAAGAAACGCAGCAAATAAGAAGGCACACTTTTTTTTTTTAATGTTTAAGAATATGGTGTGGTTTTAAGATTTTTTTTTTAAGTTAATAATTTTATTTACAAACCCTAGCACAAAAAAATGAAAAAGGATACCCAAAAAATTTTAAGAATAAAATGTTAGTGGTGGGGGGGGGGGGGGGGGGGGGGGGGGGGGGGTCGTATTGTATACAGTGGTAGATCTCAGATTTTGCCCTAGGTGTTATGATTCAAGTTTGCCTGACTGGTTTTGTATAGTAGCCTGGGCTAGTGTGGTTTAGTTCAGTTGGACTGGCTGACTGGTACTGGTAGTAGTAATAGTAGTAGAACTTGAACATAACCCTATTCTGGTATAGATTGGCCACACTCACCAAGTGCTGTGTCTTCAGTTTGGCTTAGGATGACTGGTAACACAACAAACTTGGCTTAGCCTGGGTTGTAACTTGATTTAATGTGCTATTTAAACGCTTTAAACTAAAGATAATGGTTTCTTGCTTGGCAAACATCACTGAAGAATGATACCATTGGTGTGTACATTCATGAAATTTAAATAACAGTTAAAGTTCTTCAACTTAGATTTTTAAAATATAGCTCTTTTCATTGAGCACTATATCAATGGTAATCGTGATGTGATTTGTATTTAAACTTTAAAAAGTTTAAAGTCTTATCTTAAAATTTCCTGATGGCATGCTGCATGATTTACCTATTGCCATTCCAAATTTCTTTTAAAAGTTTTATTGATAACCCAGATTTGTTTAGTCTTGGCTTTGAAAAAAATCTCTGTGAATGTGATAGTGTGAATGTGTAGAGAGCTGTGTTGGGGCCAGACAGCTTGGTAGTTAAAGCGTCCAACTTGTGATTTGACAGTAATTGGGGGTGTGCACTCATGTCTCTAGTCTCAGCTAGGGTGTTTGTTTGAAGGATTATAAACCTATAGATAATACCCATGAATTAACACAAGTATTGACTCCATAAAGTCCATTCCCCTTAAAGTCATTCAAATAAGACAATAAAATGGTTCCTGAGTGCAAATGCACTGAACACACTTGCATGTCTATTTCTTCATACATGTACATTCATTTGTTAAACCTTGTAGATCACACTAGATGGCTATACGCCTATAGGCTAGCCAGTGCCATGGATGACATGAGTACACCCAAAATACATCCCACTACCTGGAGAGGGAGATCAGCCAGGTTCAACTTGCACAAGATACACTGCCTCAGTGCCTGGAAAATTCAGTACAGTGACTGAGCAGTGAATGACTCTTTAAAGGGTTTTAGAGGGAGAAACTGAATCAAGTTGATAGTTATAAAGTTATATGTGAAAAAGGAACTGAATACACATTACGTAGCACATCAAAATGTCAGTTTCTAAAGAGAAAAAAATTGGAAAAAAATACAACCAACCATCCAAGTAAACTACAAATGAATAGGTTTAAGGTTATTTTCCACTCTGAAAAACAACCAACCACTCAAAAACCTATGCACTCAAGATTCAAAAAGAATATTCTGATTTTGTTGAGATTTAATGTCATCAAAATAGATACTGCAAAAACTTCAATGAGATTTCTAGAATATAGCCTTAATTGAAAAAAAAATCTTTATAAAAAGTGTATTCTACAGCATACTTTAATTATTTTCCAATTCAGAATTATATATATATTATATGACTGTACTCACAATACTGATAAAAGTAAAGTGATATACTGATGAGTGGCTTCCAGCATATAATTATTCATAGCCATTCTGATTCTCTACACTAAAATCTACAATGATATACCCACAAACAAGTCTGAAAAGTCCCAGAACATGATATGGTGCTATCATCTGCTGTCAGTTCCTTAATTAACTTATTTCCCTCCAGCAGAGGATCATCAAACTATAGGAGAAGGCATATTAAAAGTATCAAAACTGAAGTTTGTTTTATATATATATATATCTATTTAAGTTTTAACCAACTGACAAGGAAAGAAACTTCTAAATTGTAGGGCAGCTCTGACCTGTGTGTGTGTGTGTGTCACTGTGTGTGTGTGTGTGTGTGTGTGTGTGTGTGTGTGTGTGTCACTGTGTGTGTGTGTGTGTGAATCTGCACATACATACAAACATTACATGGAATTGGTGGGGGAGGGATAGTGGTACCAAAAAATCAGTTTTTAATTGTGGATAAAACAGGACATGTCGATATCGTGAGTTGAGCAACCACATTGGATCCGATATCAACTACTTGCAAGATACATGGGATTTTTAAAAATCTTATACAATGTTATTCTAGTATAACCCTTTGACGATTTCTGCAATCAACTATCAAAACAAGAACGAAAGTCAGACTCGAAACTAGACTAGAGTCTAGTTTACACCCAATAACCCACACTGAGTGTGAGACACTTACCAAAAATCAAAGGAGATTTTGTTGTAGTTGGTCGTCCATTGCCCGACACACTCTCAGGTGACTTTTTATGTGGTTCTTGCGCTTTGGCATTTTCAATCCGTCTATGTACAGCTTCCGTAGCAGCAGCTGAAGCACTGAAGGTAAACAACACAATTGCGACACACAAATAACGACAATGGCCCGGTGTCATAACTGTGTAACACGGGCTGTCCCGTGCTAAAGCAGACGAAAATTTAGCCTGAGGTTAAAATCAAGAGGATCTGATGTTGCTGTACTATCTCCAATGGCATAGTACAAAGTAAATACCGAGCCTGATTCGAACAGTTCTGGTGTCAGAGAGAAAGTTCGGCTTTAGTCCCATCTCGTGCTCCTTCACTGCACGAGAAACCGCTGAAAGTAATCAGACTCACTTGAGGCCAGACCAAAAGTACACGTTATGTGCGCCACCGACCAGATGGCAAATGCTATTTAAAAAAGATATACAGACCGGTAATAGAAAAATATTCCCTTAAATTGTTTTGGAAATATAAATTAGAGATAACACATGTATACCAATGGAAGCGTTTCTGACGTTTTGGTTTTGAAAAAGTAGAATTACTGTATAAAATATTGGTGGTAATGCCAATTGTCGGAACAGCATTAAAGTTTCTCGATTTGGTGAGTTTTTATTGGTTTGCTTGGTCACATGGACAAAGATGGCTTCACCAAGACCTGGTGAGTTGGCGAAGTGTACATGTACACTATTTTATTTATAAAAAGAATAAGAGCACAAAAGTACATATTCTTGTTTGCATGGCATAATTTAAAAAACTGAGTTCCCTGTTTGGTACGTTTCTCACTCTGTAATAAAGTATAGGCCAAACTAATTGCAAATGATCTGTGAAGATGAGTATTGTCTGCTATAAGGGGAGATAATCATGCTTTCTGTTTACAAGACATTCCAATTGCTGTGACTATCTCGCTACACGCGCGAATAAACACACACACAATGCGTGCACACGCAACATACACTCACGTACACACAAAATGTTTCACTCTGATATCAAACAGAACGGGTTCATATTGTTGAATGGGTGTGTTTGCGTGCAAGCACACAGTCTCGAGCCACACACACACACACAGTCACACACACACATAGTCACACACACATGTATGACAATCTTAATGAAAAAAACATTGCAGGTGACAATGAAAGTAAACATAAACATATGCAATAAAGATTTATGTGATGTAAGCAGGTGACAGACATTTAGTGATTTACTGAGTATGGGGTGACCCAAACACTAAGCAGATGCAGAATCAGTCAGGTAACTAACACAGATCACATAGTGCATTGAGACTGGTAATTCAGTGAAATGACACTGTTGCAGGTAACACTGACCGAGGGTGGAATGATCCTCCCATGTTCGACTACCAAGCTTCAGTGACTGCTGGTCACATGGGGACAGGATCTCCCCAGCACACCAAGCTGAACAAGCGTGTGGCCTATCCTATGTCCACCCCTGCTGTGTCTGCCAGTCCTACTTGTATGAGTTCCATCTTTTGGGGTGTTCCTTCTTCTTTTCTTTTCTTTTTTTTTTGCAGGGAGAGAGACAGAGAGAGAGTGTGTGCGTTTGTGAGTGCTACACATGGATGTGCCTCTGTGTGTGTGCATACATGCGTGTGTGAGAGATAGAGAGAGAGAGAGAGACACACACACACACAATACATGCACATGCAGCACCATACACACACATACACACAAACTGTTTCACTCTGATATCAAACAAAATGGGATGAAATTGTTGAATGGGTGTGTTTATTTTTATTTATTTATTTATTCTTTTATATCGAGGATAATGGAATAAGCACTCACATGCTTTTTTACATCCTGTCCCCGTGTGTATGCGGTTTTGTAAATTTTGTCATCTGTTTCCACCGGCACATAATGGCCTACTCTTTCGAAAAGCGAAACAAGATATAATGTATGCGCAAGATGTGCATGTGTTCGAACACGGGGCCTAGGTTTATAGTCTCATCCGAAGGGGCACATGTTTGGGCACATATACACACACAACACTTAAACACACACACACACGCTCTCTCTTTCTCTCTCTCTCTCTCTTTCTCTCTCTCTCTCTCTCTCTCTCTCTCTCTCTCTCTCTCTCTCTCTCTCTCTCTCTCTCTTTTCTCTCTCCACACACACACACACACACACACACACACACCACCTACACACTCATATGTACGATAATCAAGAAAACTGAAGACAGTGTTCATTTCTTGTGACAGGCACGTCCCCATTGCTAAACCCTTCAGAGGGGCCGCCACGTCTGCCTCCCATCCAGATTCTCCCTCCAGTGAGCACAACTTCCACCCCTACCCCTGTTCCAGTCCTCATTCCTACTCTCAGCCCCTCTGCAGATGCTGGGCAGCATCCTCTGATCTTCACTCCTCCTGATTCATCGGCATCAGGACCAGCAGGAGGCACTGCCAGCAAGGTCAAGGTCTTGGACATGCCTGACCTTCTTGCCAGCTTGTCACTGGAATCTGAGGAGTCTCTGCTGCAGTTTGTGAAAGAGGGATTGACTTTGGCTTTGGAGTCGGTGAAAGACTCCATAAAGGTATGTGTGGGTGATGTGTGTATGTATTGTATTGTGTGTCTGCTTTGGACTTATGTTTGAAGGGGTTCATTTTATTTGGTTTGTTGAGTTTGGGTTTTTTTCAACTAATTTATGGGGTGGGGTTCTTTTGTGGTCTTTTTTGTATAGACAGTCTCATCCCAAAAAAATTTGTGGGGAAAAAAATCAGATACAGCTTTGAGGATCATGGGGTTTTTGTTCTTTTTTTTTTTTTTTTAATCGTCATATTGATGCTCAGTAGTGTCTGACTTGTTTTGTTACTCATACCATATCATAGATCTCTGAAATCTCATACGAATGACACTTTTGACAGTTGACATTAAAGATGTGGATTCAGGCGGAATGAATCACTTGTCAGGACAAAGATATTACCACAGGCATGCTGTGCAGAGGAAATTAGGGCTGAGGTTTTTATGAGACTAAAATACTAAGAGACATAGAATCCCATTATTATTTCATGGTAACAAAAAAAAATTGTAAGATGATTTTGAAAATGCACGGGGCTGTACTATGTGCTTTGTTTTGAATTGATGGTATGAACTGATTTTGGTAATTGATTTATCTATTATTTTACTTAGCTAACCTGTACACACACTGAATGCTGCCTGTGTGAAGTGATCAACATGTCAGTTTTCTCATCCAGTTTCAGGGGACAGGATGGCCTGGTGGTTAGAGTGAGGCGCTCGTGATCTGATGACCGGGTTCGAATCTCGTTCAAGAGGATTTTTTCTCTTTGAGTTAACATCAGTGCCGACTCCACTCCCCCTAAAAGTCCTTCGGATGAGACTATAAACCGAGGCCCAGTGTGCAAACGCACGCAGAACATCTTGCGCACAGTTTAACCCCGTTCCGCTTTTTGTAAGAGTAGGCCATTGTGTGCCGGTGAGAACGGATGACAAAATTTACAAATTCGCATACACATGGGGACTGGATATAAAAAAAGCACATGAGGGCTTATTCCAGTATCCTCAAAATAAAAGAAGAAATACACCTTATTCAGACTGAGGCTGAGTTGGTCTCAGTGAAAATAAAACAGTTCAATGCCTGAATATTTTTCTGAAAGGGATCTAGAAGTCCTACACTTCACAGTTACTCACCTGAGGAAAAACAATGTTTTAATTTTTTCAAGCAAGATTGGTTATTTTAGGAAGGGTTGTGTTCAAAGGATTCCCAACTTCAGAAACAGCTACGCAAACTTCTGATAGTTCAAATGATAGGCTGATATCTAGTTCATCTATTTAGATGTTTTTGCATCTGTTTTATGCATTCTCTGTCCTCTGTTATCTTTATTTTTTCCTGTTTTGCGGCCTACGTTGTATACTGACTGCTGCGCTTTAACTCTTTGTTGACAGGGGCGCACAATGGAAGACGTGAAAAAGAAGCTGAGTTTAATGGAAGAGTGCTGGTCAGGTGGAAAAATTGCTCCATCAGTGAAAAGTCAGCTGGGAAGCCTGGTGTCAGGTAAGGAGAATATAAAACAAGTTTATGTTTATCAGCATGTATGATAATGATATGATGTTCATGAGAATGATAATATTAGTAATAATCTCCTTCTTCCTTTTTTGTCATGTTTCTCCCAGGGGTGGTTTGACATTGATGAGCCTTCTCTATCGCTCTCTCTGTTTTGAGCTTCCTCTTTATTTATGCCAATTAGTAATATTGTTTTGGGGTTTTTTAATAGCACTGTACCCCAATAATAAAGGCTTAAAACACGTCAGCCGTCAACACATGCAAATACAGACACGTCATGTAAAGTTTACAAATATTTTACCATTTACATGAATGATCAAGTGCAAGCTACTTTAAGGGAAATAAGTTTAAATTATAACTTCTACAGAACAAGTCAGTTTTTAGACTTGTTTTGAAAACTTGTAGTGTCTATGGAAACATTTTTAAGATAGGTGAGAGTTCAAGATAACAGATTGGTAACTGAGTACTTAAAATTTGGTCTGAGGAAAATGCATAGTTTTTCAGCACTTGATTTGAGATGGCAAGAACAAGTCATAATTCTAAGACTCCGCACTGGGCACAACAGGTTAAATCACCACATGTCCACAAAGCTGAAACTCGTTCCCTCTCCCCTTTTTGCCTGTGGCAAAGAAAACGAGACTGGCGAGCACATCCTTCAGAGGTGCATGCTATTCAGTGACCTGAGGAAGCTTGTGTGGCCAACGGAAATGGTCCTGCAAACTCTGTACAGCCCACGAGAGGAGCTGGAAAGGACTTGGCAGTATTTCTCCCAAACACATTTGAAGGTGTATAAAGGGAACAAGAGAAGAAGAAGAGATAGCAAGAAGGCTGGGCTGGTAGGTAGGGAGAAAAGAAGAGAGAATAGTAATCATTTATACCTTGGCATAAGAAATATGTATGAATGACTTCAGGAATGTTATTTGATGAATTTTTTTTTCTGAATGCTGTTAACTTCTGCTTTACAAATTTATAATGCCGATTTTTCTTCATGTATGGAGTTTAGTACATCTTCTCCTGTTAGTTTGTGTTTCACCTCCGGGAATTGCACATGTGTGCACAGGCTTGCATTATCTGCAGCCATAATAAATGATATATGATATTATACTGAAAAGATGGGATATTGTAAAGGAATCATATGTGCATAAGCATGCATTGTCTGCTGTCAGAATTATATTATGTGATATCAATCTGAAAAGATGGGATATTGTAGAGAATCAAGCAGTCACAAAACGAAAGGAAAAAATGTTTGCGAGCAACCAACTGGAATGTGGAAGGAAATTGAATGAAAATTGAAAACCATCTAGTCTGGAAAGGAAACAACATTTTCATTCAAAAGGAAAAGTTAGGAGATCTGCTTTAGGTTTAAATTTTGATAGAAGAGAAATGGAAGGTTCATGAAGACACAACTTTTCATTTCCTCTTTTTGGTGGGGAGGGGAGTATATTTCATGTTCTTTCTTTCCTTTTTGTAACTGTTTTTAGAAAACATTTTTGAACTAAAAGAAAAGAAAATTTTCTCCAGCTTCCATCAGATCTGTTTTGGCAACATTGTTTCCATTGTAATAATTATAAGTGACATCTTTATTTATTTAGTTAGTTAGTTTGGTTATTATTTTATTTCAAGGATAATGGAATAAGCACTCATGTGCTTTTTTTTCATGCAGTCCCTGTGTGTATGCAGTTTTGTACATTTTGTCATCCATTCCCTCTGGCACGCAATGGCCTACTCTTCCAAAAAGTGGAACGGTGTTTAACATGTGCGCAAGATGTTCTGTGTGCGTTTGCACACAGGACCTCGGTTTATAGTCTCATTCGAAGGACTTTGGGGGATAGTGGAGTCAGCACTGATGTTAACTCCAGAGAAAAAATCCTCTTGAGCGAGATTTGAACCCATGTCAGTAGATCATGAATACATTACTCTAACCACCAGGCTATCCTGTCCCTATTGTGTGTGTTTATTTTTTTATTTTTTTATTCTTTTATTTCAAAGATAATGGAATAAGCACTCATGCGCTGAAACTGTGTGTGTGTGTGTGTGTTCCACAGCTATACAGAAGAAGGAGATTGACAAGGCCAATGAACTACATCTGGCTCTCATGATCAATCACACTACTGAGGTACAGAAGCCTTTGTTACTATGTTTTGCTTCATCATACCTATGATTATGGTATGTTTCTTTATTGTTATAAAAAATAATCACACGAATGGCATTTATACTTCACCTTTGCATTATTCACAGTACGTAACAAAGTAAGTCTTTTAGCCTGAGGAAGGTTTTAAATAAACCAAAAATTTGCTCTGCCAAACACTAGGGTGTTGTGTTTTTACTTGTCTTTTTTTTTTTCATAACAAAGTAAGTAGGGGGTTTTTTTAGAGAATTTCAGATATCCAAAATGTGTATCATGGAAATTTTTTATATTCATTTTTCCCCATCACTCCTTCGCCTGTTCCATTTCACCCACCCCCTTTGCTTGGTTATATATCTGTTTATCACTTAGTATTTTAGAAAATGTGGAGAATAGGTGGAAGTCATATATTCTTTATGGAAGAAAGGTTGTTTACCAGCACTTTTTTAAAAATCTGTTCTGCTTCATAATTTTATAAAATAATTTTTTTTTTTTTAAAGATGAGTAGTGTGCTTGTATACTTGAATGTTTAGATACATGCATAAGTGTACATTACTCAAAGCAACATGAAAACAAAAAGTAAATCCATGTAAAAACCTTTGACTCGTATGACAGTAACTGTACCTGAGTTTTGGAGTCTTGCAAAGCCTGACAGTCACATTTTCCTTCCCTTCCCACAGGTGCTGCATTGGCTGGTAGGGGTGAAGCACATCATTCAAGAACTGCATTCCAGGGAGGTGCAGGACACCAAGAATGGGAAGACAGCGGAAGACACTGTTGCCGACCCCTGCATGGACGTGCCACTGCAAACGGTTCCTCTGTGCATGCCATTAGAGGCTACAGGAGCCCCAGCCCAGGATGTGTCGGAAGATGCATCAAAGGAGGAACCCGAGAGAAAAACTGAAGAATCTACGGGTGGCAGCAGCTGACAGGCTGCTGTGTGTATAGGTTCAAGAATGATGTGATTCTCAATTACTGGTCAGATGCTGTTTTTGTAAAAGAAAAAGAAATCAGGGTTCTCCCTCCTTTAATTTTGAATTATCTGCTGTTACTGCTGTGCCCTGCTTCTGTGTGATAGCAGTGAACATTTTTTTGTGCCATCTTTTTTTTTCTTCCCTCGTGAACAATAAGTATGATAAGCAAATTGATAAAAAGGAGGGTTGGGGTTTTTTGTCATGCATATGTTTTGAGTCTTGGTTTGTGACTTTTTGAGTTCTAGTTATTTACCGTCTGAAAACCACTAGGATTTTTTTTTAAGTATACCAGTCATTTTTTGTAAAGTTTCAGAAAACTTTGCATGTAGACCTTAGTTTATGAACATGTCAAGAAGTGGATCAGTGTGCAGCACTCGTGTTAGTTATCTCAAAGCAAACAGGATCTCTAAAGCATTATCATCCTCATGATCAGAAATCATAGATCGGCCCTCTGTCCAGATCTCTCAGTGCAGTCTCATTCATTTTGTGCTCCACTTCCAAACCTGTGAAGAGTTTGTATATATCAAATCCTTCAGTGTCTATGTGCAAATTCATTGGTTACTTGTTGAAGAAATGTGATGGCTGTCATTACTCCAGACAGGGCGTCTTCCATAGTTTATCAGTCTTTGCGATGTTAATAGGCAGTGACCAGCTTTATTATGTGGAATCATAGGCACTGCTGGAAATCTCCAAAGGTGTTCACAGGCGGTGCAGGGCCACTGTCACATGTGTATCCCAGTGGCAGCCTAAGGTTGGCTGCACAAGGTGAAGAGCTGGGTCTAGGAGTGTGAGACAGAATGAGCATAGGTGCAGCTAGGTGGCTGTTTGGGAATCAAGATAAGATTCATGGAAGTAGAGATGCTGGCCATCAGATGAAATGGGACAGCAAAGCCCCACCCCCCCCAAAAAAAGCAACAAACCAAAACCCAAAAGCAACTGTAAAAAAATGACACATGAACAGGCATGCAAACAAAGAGAGCAAAACAAAAAAACAAAAACAAAAATCAACCATCCAATCAAGAAAAAGGTTTTAAAAAGAAGGAAACTTCTTGTGGAAACTGCTTTGATTACAGAATTATCTGTGCACCTGTCCTCCCTACTTCCACCCTGACCCTCACTTCTGTTCTTTTTCCTCCATCAGCATGTGTAGACCCAATTTCTGGATAAGCGACAGAAGAGGCTTGTGGTATCACTGCATCAAGATGTGTTCCTGCTTTTGCAACCTCCAGTGGCATCTTTCCTTCTTTTCTTTTCTTTTGTCTTTGCAATGCAGACTTTCCCGATATTGTGCAAATAAGCCAAATATAATTTTGGGCTGCTGTTGAGGTTGTTTTCATTTTTTTCTTGCTGAAGTGAAGGATAGATGAAGACCCGTGGCTTTTCTTCTATTAACAAAAAAAACAACCATCTGATTTTGTTTGCTTACTGTACTATAAATAATAACTGCTGTGTAGGTGATCATTTCATAATCTATTGTGTTCACCACAAAAGTGCAGGAAATTATTTTCTGTTATGTAAATTGTTAGTGATGCTACCTAACTTTCAATTATTGTTTTGTTGGAATTAGAATGTTCTCTCTTTATGTCATGTGTTGTGATCACATCATAGACTTAATGAGAATACTTTTATTATTATTATTGCCAGGCTCATGCGGTGTTTGGAAGTGTTGGGGATTTTTTTATATTCCATATTCTTTAGTTAACTTTTTCCAAAACTAATTGGCAACAGTGTTATAGCACTTTTTTCTTCAAAGTTATGTCCTTTCTCTTCATGGTGCCTGTTTAATGTGTGGGCTTTAACTCAAGCATTGCTTTTTTTTTTTAAGTTTTCTATGCAGTGGGTCATTGTGACCAGTAACCAGAATGGAGGCATTTCTCTGAATATAAATGCAGCCTTGGTGAATATGCTTGGAGGGCTTATGTCCACCCAAAACTCTTTAAAAAAAATTGGGGAGGGGGGATGGGAGGAAACATTGATAGTAACTTGGAATTACTTTCTTCCATTGTTGTTTTACTTGTGTAAACAAAAGGGAGCCTATCCGATGCCCGCCACCTGTGTCCTCATCTTGATTCAGTTTTTCTATTTTCACGTGTATGGCTGTGTCTGCAGCTTACTAACATTGCACGTCAGGAGACGGAAAAGTTTTTGAAGGGTATGATTATATCTGATGTCAAAGGTTCTGCAACGGATGTCATTTGTCACAAAAGGTGCTGCCTGTTACAAAGAAAGATACTTACACGCGAGTCACATAAGACCTGCCACTGGCCTTGTTTGTTCTTCGTAAGCTTGGGAGTTATCTATCTGCTGTTGTTCTCCCCTGATAAGTTGATAATTGTTTGATGACTTCCTTGGTCAATTGGGCGTTGGATTTGCTTTGTATATGTGTTGAGTTGGTCAATTGATGGGTTTGCTTTGTATATGTGTTGAGTTGAGTTTTGTTTTGTTTGTTTTTACATTTGTAGTTTGGGGGTACTTTTTTAAACTCTTTCTTCTTCTTCTTCTTCTTCTTCTTCCTTTTTTGTCATGTTTCTCCCAGGGGAGGTTTGACATTGATGAGCCTTCTCCATCTCTCTGTTTTGAGCTTCCTCCTTATTTATGCCCCTCTTTCTTGTTGTTTTATTTTACTTTAGTTTGTACCTAAGTAGTTTGGAGTGACTGCATTTTGTCATATTTTGTGGGCTTTCATACGGTTATTGGTCTTCATATGGATTTGTGTAAAATAATCGTGACAGTGTGATTACTGTTAGAAGGAATTTGGAAAATGGAGCCCTGAGGAAGGGAAGGCAGACTTCATTTCCTGAAACATGAAATTGGAGAAGGAATGGGATTGCACAGATCACCAGATTGTGGACATTTATTGTAGGATTATGTGTTCAATTCTGTCAGAGGGAGCTCATTTTGTATTGAGGATGTGAATGTTAACTACGCACAAGTAGTGCATAAGATGGTCACGTAAGCTTTGCTGGCAAGTATATGGCTGGCCACCTCCCCTTGCTTGTATATATAAAAAAAAAATGTTTAACTGCGAGAGAAAGAGTGTATGTGTACGAGTGAAAGAAATTCGTTTGTGAGTGTATGCATGCAGGAATGAAATTTTGTTCTGTGTGTAAATACTGTATTCTCATTGATTGAAAAATATTTTGTTTTCCCTGGTCAAACTCTGACCATGAACAGGTATGTGTGTGAATAAATGTGCATGCATTCATGTGAGAACTGTCAGTGGCATATGTGCAAGATTGGATAGCAATGGCAAAGAGAAAACACCACTTTATGTTAACCTCAACAAAAAGATGACGCATAAGGCATAGGACATGCAAGTTGCTTGGTTTTTGATTGTTTGTAGACAAAAGTAGTTTACATTTTAATGTACTGCTCTGATATATATTATCATATATCCTGGCTTGACAAGAAATGGTTTATGCTGCTGGTTTGGTTTGAGAAAAGCTATAGGGTTGTTTTGGTTTTTGGAGGAGGGGGGTTATTGTTGAGTTTTTTTTGTTTGTTTGGGAGGGGGGGTTGTTGTTGGTTGGTTTGTTTTGTTGGGTGGTTTGGTTGTTGTTTTGTTGGGGTTTTTTGGGGGTTTTTTTGGGGGGGGTGATTGGGGTTTTATTATTTGGTTGGAGGATTTGTTTTGTTTGGTTGGTCATTAGGTTAGGGGGTTTGTTTAGTTTGGGGGGGTGGGGGGATGTTAAAAATTATTTTTGTTTTGTTGCTTTGGGGTGGGATGGTATTTGGGTGGTGATGTTTCTTTAGGGGAGAGGGGGGTGGGGAGTTATATATTTTTAGCTTCAGTTTTGAGAGTTTTTTTGAGAAAACTGGTGACAATATATTCAGGTTAACTAAACTTGAAAACAAATGAAAAATAAATCTTACAGAGCCTATTGTAATAATTTTTTTTTAATCTAGAAAAAAACCCTCATTTTGTTTTGGGCTGAAAAGACTTGAAGGTCATGCTGGAAGTTTATGCAGAAGGTTGTTTTTTTTATTTTGAGTTCTGTTAACCTCCTCCCTTGAAGCCTGTCTCTCCCCACCCACACCCCCCCCACCCCCCACCCACACACAAATAATCATTTTTTTCTTGGCATGGGTAACATCTTGGCCCTTTTCTCTTCTTGTTTTCCTTTCTGTTAAAAAAAAAATGTCATTTCTGTCCCAGTTATTTCAATTAGAATGCTATGATGTCAATGTAATTCCTCATTGAAAGCCATGTGCTTCCTGCTGCAGTGTTGTTTGTATCACGGTCTGTACAGTTTTCTGTGCTTCACTGACTGCTGTACATGATCACTGCTGCTGCTGCTGTTGTATGCCTCCTTTGAAGCTGGTTTGGTCAAGCAACGACACACTTGCGAGATGTGCGTAAGAACTCGAAAGTAGACATGCTGGGATGAGGAAGATATATTGAGAGTGTTTACAAGCAACAGTACTTTGTGGTAGTTGATATTTATTTACATGGTGTTCCTGCTGAAATAAATGTTTATTTCTTTCTGTTCGTAAAAGCTGATTGACTTTGGGTTGATTTAAAAAAAAAATATTTTGTTGTTGTTTTTCTTTTTATAAAGAGAAAAAAGTGCAGATCCATTGTCTTCTCAGAGGCAGTGTTCTTTTGGGTTTTAGAAATACAACACTCTGCCATGAAATAAAAAGATGTTTGACTTCTTGACTTTTGAAACATGGAGATTTTTGGCTGTGTAAGAGAAAACCTGGCTTTGTGAAGATTCAGATGGGGACAAAATGGACAAATGTAAACTTGTGTGCAGGAAAATATTCCCACACAAGAATTTGTGTAATCACCATGCCACAAGATATGTGCATGCACACACACACACGCACCATACAAAAACACACACTTTGCAGTTTAAACAGTGAATGGGAGTAGAATGCAAGAGAAAGTGTCAGCATTTCTTTCCATGAAAACTGCTTTTCTTCTTCTTCTTCTTCTTCTTCTTCATCGTCAAACGCTCAGACAGCAATCATTGTTGTCTGTCATATGAGCAAAAGTGTTGTGCAGCTTTTCTTGATTTGAACTGACTGAAAGAGTAGTCACATATAGGCTGGCAACAGATGGCAGGCAGCAATAAATGAAACAGCAGGAAGGAGACTTTGCTTCTTATTGAAATTCTCATGGATATACCTTGGATAACTGACAAGAATCAATAACAGACAAGGCAAGATAACTTTTGTTCTTGTGGTTAGTAATACATTACCAGGAGAAACGGAGTATATGTGTGGTAAAACATTACATCACATCAAACTGATTCTAATCTAAAGTTGTTTTCATTTATTACTGGCTTTAAAATAAATTTTAATTTTGCTGAAATAAAAACTTATGTTTATGCCATGTTCAGATGTTGTTGTTTTAGCTTTTGTAAAGTCATCTTTTTCAAAAGGAAAGAATTGATGACTGGCATGTGCATGAGTACACAACCGGTGTGTTTTTATTATAAAATTACATGCGGCAAGCAAAATAATGAAAATGGGATACTATAAATACCAGACACCAAGAGTGTCTAATACCACCACTCCCTTTCCCTGGCTGCTGTTATTTTTGTGAGTCTAGTGCTTCTGCTCCAGTACAGCTTGTCTCTGTTTTAACACACACACAGTCATTCTCGGCCAGGTTTTACTGTATTCTCTTAGAGCAAGCTGTCTAGTCCGCCAACAACCATCATTTTCTGGCCTTTGCGAACTGCAGACTCTGAATGATTGAGGAGCCTAAAACTTCCTCTGACAATTTCCCCTGAACTCACTTAGAAGACTGTCATCAAAACTGTTAATAGTATCCAAAGTGGAGGAAAACTGCAATCATCATGAAACTGGGCCATGAAGGCCCACCAAGTCTGGAATTTGTTTTCTTGCCAGTGATAAGTGAAGATCCAGTCAGGTTTCATCATCATTAACCATTACACCCAGTGGTGTGTAGGGCAGCAACAAAGCGCTTCCACTCCTGCCTATCCTGGGCCAACCAAGAGTGCTGCATGGCCTTCATCTCACTTTCTACAGTCCTCCTCCACGTTGCCTTTGGTCTTCCTTTCTTTCTCCTTCAGTTTTAGTGCATGACAAAAATATCCTCAGCTTTTCCTTTCAGCGCTAACCTTTACCGTACAAACTAAATTTTTGTGCGCCGTAAAATTTAGGTAGCACTCGCCTATCCTTTTAATTTTACAAACAATAAATTTTTGCAGGGCTTACATTCTGAGTGGAACTCTACCCATCCTTTCAAAGGAAACAAACGGTGTAAGTTTGTCCATATTGTTACATGGCATGCTACCTAGGGAAAAACATACCCATGATGTTTTTTTCTCTTCACGAGACTCTTCTAAATTCAAGAGTGCACATAAAGGCAGCTGCCTCTCAGTACTGCTGTTGACAATAGACATGATAAACTTGGCAGCTAGCTCATCTTTATCTTTTTCTTAGGTGGCCAGTTTCTAATGCGAGTTTCATTAAGCATGAAGTATGCGCACTTGCATGTATGTATGCTTGCCTGCCTACTTGCTCCCTGTGTTTGTGTGTGCACACACACTTGTCAGGCGGCAGTGCAACGCATTTTTGCTCATGATAGACAACAATAGTTGCTGTCTGAGCGTTCAACAAAGAAGAAGAATACTTATCTGTCACTCTTGAAAATAATGATTATCAATCAGTAGGTCTAAATCAACCAATCGATCAATCAATCTATTTGTGGGGTACATACCAATGGCGTCAATCAAAATGGTACTTGGTCCAGGCCAAAAGCTTTGATGAAAGCCAAGGGTCAAGGCCCTACATTAAAAATAAATGTTTTGTTGTAAAATAGTCTATTGAGATTGTCTTCATCCTCACAAGCTCTTAGCATAAAACCTTGCACTCTCTTATAAACCAGGAAAAACCCTCTGAAGTCAGAATATGGCTGACTAGTCTATGTGACGAGGTACTTGAAAAGAGTTATCATCCAGCATATGCTTACAATCTCACAATGATTTCTCTGCGTGAAATTCAGGCTGCTCTCCCTTGGGAGAGTGCGTCGCCACAAGAGTATCACCACCCTTTTTTTTTTTTTCCTGTCTGCAGCTGTATTTTATTCCCTATTAGAGTTGCTATTTTATACAGAATTTTGCCAGGGACAACTCTTTTTTTTTGCTGTGGGTTCTTTTATGTGCGCTAAATATTTTTGAGTAGCACAGGGGACCTCGGTTTATTATCTCATCCAAAAGATTAGCACCCAGACTACCACTCATGGTCTAATGGATGAAGGAGAAGTTTTGGGCCCAAATGGGGATCAAGCCACCGCACACTTTCGACCCAAACTTTTCGCTTTCTAGACAGGCGCATTAGGCTTACATCTAGACCACCAATCCACTACAATGTTGATGATAATAATAATGATGATGATGGAAAGAAGAAAAAGACATGCACACACTTAGGAAGGTCGATGAGAGTTGAACCTTAAGGGAAGATCCTTGGTTGAAAATGAGTGTGTCTTCAGGCTGGATTTGAAAGTATTAAATTACCACTTTAGCGAAGTGATAGAGGGTAGTCATTCCAGATAGATGGACCAAAAACAGAGAAAGAGCCACGGCCAAAGGTAGATTGTTTGAATCTGTGTGTTTGAAAGCATAAGGTATCTGCAGCAGAATGGAGGTAGCGAAATGGGGTGTACAGGTGAAGACAGTTACAGAGATAGGAAGCAGTTGCATCTTGTGGAGACATTTATAACTGAGGGAACCAGTCTTATACTAAACTCTTTGAGACAGGCAGCCAATGAAGAGATTGCAAGACAAGAGTGATGTGTTCATACTAATTTTGTTCTTTCTTAGGACTAGTCAAGCATCGGAGTTTTGTATTCATTGAAGGTAGTAGATAGATGATGCTGGCAGGCCAGCCAAAAGAGATTTACAGTAGTCAAGTCATGAAAGAATGAGATATGTGACCAGCTTTGATGTTGCATCCATGGAGAGATACTTTCAAATTGCACCGATACTTATTAATTGACAGTAACAGGTCTGGGTGATGAATGTTTGCATAGAGAATTTGTTGTCAAATAGAACCCCTAGATACTTAATAGAGATGGACAGAGGAACTGATGAATTGCCAAATTCTATTGAAGTTGTTGTGATGGAGGAGAGCTTATATTTGGTCCCTAGAAGCATGGCCTTGGTTTTATCTGCATTTAAATGTTACTTGTTCTTCCATCACTTTTGAATATCTTTTGGGCTGGCTCTTCATTTTGAAAACATTGCTTGGAAGAGATTTCCCTGTTCTCAGGTGTACCCAGCAAATAATTATTGTGATACACAACATCAAATGCAAGACAATCTTGCATCTAGTCAAGTTTTGCAGTCACTTGCATTGTTGATTGGGTCCATCAAAGTCCTGTACTCCCCAAATATACTCCTTCATTCCTGCTACTAAATCCACTCTTGACAAGGATACACATCTCTTATGTGCTCTGCACCTGACGTTGTAAATGCCTTTGGTACTCAGAGTACGCAATAAAAACAAGAAAGATATGCACTTTTCTGTAAATGATGTCCAGAATGAAAAAGAAAAGGTATAGCTTCAAGAATAGTGTAATATAAGTATGGTTATTGAACGAACAATATTTACAGACTGTTTGTTCAACTAACACTTTTGTTTTAAACAAACAATTGAAACAAAATATGGTATACTGAACAAACTGAGTGTTTATATATATATATATATATATATATATATATATATATATATATATATATATATATATGTGTGTGTGTGTGTGTAAAGGACAAAATACATCTTTTTAATTGCACTCATGCACTCTTGTGGTTGAGAACACTGTCTTATCCACTAAACCACACTTTAGTATTTGGTACACATTCTCAAACAATGTTACCTCACACAGGCTCTCTGTAAAATTATCACTATGTAATTACTTTCTATGATGTGTAGGGGTACTGGATAGCTGATACCAATTTTTTTTGTCATTAAAACTTTACCTCAAGATGTCAGACGAAGTGGCCACACATGTACAGTGTTTTGCTCAATTGCTTTCCAGTGTCCTTGGATAGAAAGTTTCGCCTAAAACACAGTTTTTGGAGCTAATAACATCAATGTCCACGTCCCCTGATCTAGAATTTTAGTATATTTGGCCTTATTTATTTTAAAGGATACATTGATGTAATGTAATGTTTTATTTTTGTTAATTGCATGCACACAAACACACACAATTTTCTCTCTATAGTATGAAGGCAGGAACACAACAAAACCACACCCACCCACTTACCCACATATGCACTAACATGTGCATGCATCTGCATGCTTAAATCTGATCTCTCTCTCTCTCTCTCTCTCTCTCTCTCTCACTTTTATATATCAACTACACAGTCACTCATAACAATGACAATCAGGGACCTAATTCAGAGAAATGCTAAAACTGGGTAATCAAGTGTCACTGAATTTAGAATACAAATGACTACTGGCACAAATTTCTCTTTCTCTTTGTTTTGTTGTTGGTGCACTGAAAACAGGGTACTGAAGGCAACAACTGAAATTCTGAAAACAAAGAATGGGAGGCATCAGCCAAAATGACAGTGGCTTTGTGTGCAAACTGCTGATTACAGAATAACTTGATATCTCTTTGTTCTTCTCCAATCATGTTGAACAGATTCTTCTTCTTCTTCCTTTTGTGTCATGTTTCTCCCAGGGGAGGTTTGACATTGATGAGCCTTCTCCATCTCTCTCTGTTTTGAGCTTCCTCCTTATTTATGCATGTTGAACAGATTGTTGTACTATATAAATGTACAATAAAAACAACAAAACCTAAAGAAAACAAAACTGGTTTACATGCATACATGCACATTCTTAACAAGATTCAAGAACACTTGTAGGTTTTAAAATTTTAGGAGCTAACCAATAAAACTGGACACCAGTTACCAAAGTGGGCACTCTTTGTACTGTAATGCAAAAGAAATATAAATAACTATGATTATTATAATAATGATCTCAAAAGACACAAGAAAAATACATTTCAAATTGTTATGAACATTCCAAGATAGCTTTAAAAAAAAATGTATATCACCCACACTCAAACCCAGGTGCCCCCCCCCCCCCCCCCCACACACACATATACACATACACACACATGCCCACACATGCCAATGTAGGAATACAACATTGTAAAAAGAAAACCAAAATTGATTAGAAAAGACATGTGAACTTATTATTTACGCGTGCGTGCACGCAGGCGCTCACACCCCCACGCACACATGTGCACATCCATACACACTAATATATGAACACAATTTTATAATATTAATAATAATTGGAATTTATATAGGGCTATGTTTTGCAAAAACAAATCAAAATGCTTGCACTCATCCTACTCTAACACATGCAACAAGTTACAATTAATAGTATTTACAAATTCAAATGTATACACACATGTGCACGGCACACACACACGCACACACACGCCTAAGCGCTCGCATGGGCGCACACACAGAGGTTGTGTACTTTGGCAGGGTGGTGGGGGTTTCCGCTGTTGAGGGTAAGGACAGAAATGAGATGAAACAAGAGTCTGTACCAGTCTTAGATTTGAAATAGATGTGTTTAGAGGCTGGATTTAAAAGTGTCAAAAGTAGGCTTTTGGCGAAGGGAGAGAGGGAGGTCATTCCAGATCATTGGACCAGAAATAAAGATGGACAGCCGAATGTGGATTGGTTGAATCTAGGTATTCATAAGCACAAGGTATCTGCAGCAAAGCGGAGGGATCGAGAAGGAGTGTACAGGTGAAGACATTCACAGAGGTAGGAAGGTGTTGTTTTGTGGAGACATTTGTAACAAAGGGTACTGATCTTATAGTTTACTCTCTGTGACACAGGTAGCCAGTCCAGAGATGGAAAGAGAGGAGTAAGTACTCAGATTTTTTTCTTTCTGAGGACTAGTCGGGCGGCAGAGTTTTGTATATGTTGAAGAGAGTGGATAGATGATGGCAAACCAGCCAGAAGAGAATTGCAATAATCCAGACATGAGAGAATGAGAGACGTGATTAGTTTGGATGTTGCATCAGTGGACAGGTACTTTCGAACTGCACTAATACCCCGCAATTGATAGTAGCATGACTGGCAGGTCTGGGTGACGAATTTTTGCATGGAGAGTGTGCTGTCCATGAAGACCCCTAGATATTTCACAGCAGTGGTTAGAGGGACAGACGTATTGCCGAATTATATTGAAGCAGTTGTGATGGAAGACAGTTTGTGTTTCGTACCTACAAGCATGGCTTCGGTTTTATCTGCATTTAGCAATAACTTGTTTTGTATCATCCAATTTTGGATATCTTGAAGGCAGTAGGACATATTAATCAAGAGAGAAGACAGATTTTCAGGAGTCCCACTGCTAAGAATCTGAGTCATCTGCATAATACCTTTTTATAAGACTATTGACTAGTAATTATTAAGTATTGATAGTACTGTTAGTTAATATGACTTTTGTGCCTTTTAATGTTGATTTGTCATATGAGTGAAGAGTAAGTTATTGGAGCATTTTCTGCAGATCATATTGATGTATACGTTATTTTCTGTGTGAGAAGAATGGATTAAGGAAACTCCTGTTCTAGTGAGGGACAAGTGGGTTTCCCT
>CM054141.1:56100654-56158154 GCA_028751875.1 Rapana venosa
AATTGGACGTCGTGAGAACTGCTAGCAGAGCAAGAATATCACCAAAGAGACGCAACCAAAACAAAAACAACTTTTGCAGATTAATGTTGGAACTACCAGTTACTAGGTAGGGCCACAGTGGCGACAGAATGAATTAGGTTCAGATAGACTGACAGGTAAATGTCCACAGCGGCGACAGGTATAATTAAGATAGACTGACAGGTAAATGACAGAAAAGAAAGGAAAGACGACAGAAACAAAAACAAGAAAACCCCAAACAATCTCCAACTCGGGAGAACATGTTTCTTGCTTAGATTTTAGGTTCTCGTTCCCCGGCTAGAGCTCTGAGTTTCACCAATGGTCAGATCTTGGGTAAGCGATCGTTTTTTTGCCTACCATTTAAGGTAGCGATTCCGGCTCGGGATGATGTCAACATTCTATTGTTTAACAATGGGCAGTGTGCTGGGGTTGTTAGAGTCTTAATTTTGTCATCTATTCCATCCGGTTGCAACTGCCCTCCCTTCTAAGGGGAGCAATGTTTTAACTGTAGTTGCAAGGTGTTCTGCGTGCGTTCGCACAGGAGTCTTCGGAGATTTTGGGTGCATCGTAGCCGCTGATGTGAACTCCTGGGGAAATAATCCTTGAACGGGTGCCTCGATCCCGGATCTCTTGCGCACACGTTTAAACCCGTTCCACTTTTCGGAAGAGTAGGCCATTGTGTGCCGCGGTGGAAACGGATGACAAAATGGACAAAACTGCATACACACGAGGAATGGATGACAAAAAGCACATGAATGCTTATTCCATTGTCCTCGAAATAAAAGAATAACATAAAATAAGATAAAATAATCACGAGTGCAAATCTCTTAGCACTAGGCTGCTCAGAATTTTAAAAGACTTTGTAAAATATTGTGTTGTATTGTATTGTAGTGTAATGTAATGTAATGTAATGTATGGTATTGTTTTGTAGTATAGTGTAGTGTATTTTGAATAGTATAGTACTTTCAACCACAGCTGATTTCTCTGCATGGAATTCCGGCTGCTATTTCCGGGAAGAGTGCATGGCAGCAAAAACAGCGCCTTTTATCCTTTATCTTTTTTTGTGGTTGGTTGGTTGGTTTTTTCCGTTTGATTTTCCGGTCTGCATGCGTGCTTGTTTTCCATTCGAGTGGCTATTTCTATAGAATTTTGCTAGGGACAATACTTTCATTGCCGTGAGTCTTTTTACGTGCAGTAAATGAGTAGAAAATGATTCCCCGATTTCTCGTCTTATCCGAAAGACTAGCACCCAGACCACCACTTAGTGTTTTGTGGATGGGGAAAAGCTCTGGTTCAAACAAAGATCAAACTAGCGACTTATGGCTTTCCTGATGGCCGAGTGACCTTGACCTGAAGGTGGGATACTTCTCCCTCTAAAAGAGCCTCCAGTCAAAAGCAAGGTTATTATCCCAGAAACCGTTCTTTTAGAAGTCAAAACAAACGAACAAAAAGGAAGAAACCAAAAATAAATCGTTATTATCTTAGTCTGTTGAGCCTAACACCTGGTTCAAATCGTAGTTTTCTCTGGTGGCTTATCATTTTGTTGCAGGGGAACTTTCTTCTTCAATCTTAGGAAGGTGTTTTCTGGCGGCGTTTGTACCCAGACAGTGGCTGCAGAATCAAGATGGCTGGGCCAGTTGTGAGTCTCCTGGCACTGCACAGCCTACAGACTTCTGTCCAGTACATCAGACAACGCTTCTTCAGGTGGAAGGCGCCCAGGCCAGACTTCAGCACTTTACCTCGCGTTCCATGGGTCATCATTTTGTCCAATCTGGATATTGAAGACAGGTACGCTATATCGCAGACTTGTCAGGAACTTCAGCACATATATCTGACTGAGAGCTGCCTGTCGCGATCCATTGTCATCATCCTGGGGGGTGCAAAGAGTGGCAACGATATGAAAAAGGAACTGACTCCTGCTGAAAAGGCCTTGCTGACAAGCGGTGCCCGTGGTGTTCAGACTGTTGAGTTTGTGCTGCGACCGTTTGTCCTTTACGATGTAAGTAGAGCAACCCTTGCAACCATTACTGAAGTCTCAGGAGAGTGGAGGTTAAAGACACTGGAAATAGGCTCAGGCCTACATGGCTCTGAGAGGTGTGTGGATTACCGTGTGCCCTGTGTACTTCCTGCATACATGGAACAGTTCTTCACCAAGTTCTTAACCTCACCTGCTACAGAGACACTGGAAGTATTCAACCTTAACGAATGGAGATGGCGCGACAAAATGGAGATGCCAGCCCTCTTGTCGATTCTGAGTCAGGTTCGTTTTACACACAGCCTGAGACGGCTGAAACTGGGCTTCACGGGTCTGGCTGACATCAGGTATTTTTTGATTTTTGATACCTCATATGACACTTTCACTGGTGCTGTTACAAGGTTTGTCAACTTGCAGATGTTGGACATCCCATCTGTTTATATCGGTGCTGATTTTCTCCTGGCTCTTTCACAAACACGGCATGTCCCTCTGGAGAAGCTGGTGATTGAAGGGGCTCGCTTTTATGATGTGATCCAACCCTCCAGCTGGTTACAGTTGCTGGCTTCTTGCCCAGACTTGGAAGTTCACTTCAGAATCTCTATTGGACCTGGCTTCGACTGCAGTGACCTTACGGATAACTTTCCACACTTTGTTCCCGTCACCAAGGTTTATCTAAATAACAGTCAACAGAACATTCGCCTAGATGGCGAAAAACAGTACAACGCACTGGCCGATATTGCACGGCCATTTTCCAAGCATCTCAAGGCCTTGTCATATTGTGAAGAACTCTGCCAGGAAAACACCACCAGGGATCCTGGCGAACGGCTGTGGGTCGTAGTGTTACAGTGCAGCAGCCTGACACAGCTGTCTTTCGATGGGCGTGTTCACTCTGACACAATCCTTCAGCTGGCTGCTCTGCCAAGAAACTGGACCATCTTCGAATTCTACTTTGACAGCATCATCTTCGATTTCAACAGGACAGAAGAACGTCTCTGTCGCGAAGTTTCCAGGCATCTCCAGCGAACATGGTGTTTGTCAAAAAGCAGGTGGAGGGATGAGGAGGATTCACGGCTGATCAAAATTAAAAAACACACACTAAGTGTTAGAAAGTTTAAGCCTGTTGTCAGGATATGAATCGGTGGTACACTGAAGGGTTGTGAGGTTTGAGGGAAGCTGGAATTGTGGTGTCTGGCAAAGTGTCTTGTGATCCTATTCAAGGGACTAGCTATTGCTGCAACCTACTGCAGTTTCAGTTGTCAGTTTTGCCAGGACACGCCTCAATGCTTTCAACTAGGCCTACTAACATTTAAAAAAAACATTTCAAAGTATACACGTTTTTCACTGAATTGTTCTTGTTTTTGGAGGTAGTGGAGGGTGGGGGTGGGCAGGTTGATTAATCTGATCTAGTGTGTGTCCTTGTTTGCAACTTTTATCAATCTTAGGACGCATTTTGTTCACAGATTACAGATATTAAAGCAAGCTGGGAAAACAAACATTGGTATGAAGCCTCCCAACCTGAATTGCTACTTAGGCCTATAGACCTTTTCTCTACGGATAAAAACCTGTTGTATATGTTAGCCTGAAAAATCAGTATGAGTGCATTGTATGAAGATGGAATAGTTTCAATTGTGGCATTGCTTATTAGATTTTTATTTGAACGTCAGGAGGCCATTAAAAAAATTCTTTGGCAGATGTACAAATAAAGTACAAGTATGTTGTCAATAGGTTTGCATGAATTGGTACCTTATCACGGATTATGAATTTAAAAAGAGATTTAAAAAAAAATTGTGATCTTTACGTTTGAAGACCAGGCAAAGAGGGAGAGTTATAGCCGAGATTTAGGTGATGGTGAAACAAGGTAGGAAGGCCACTGACTCAATTCAACGTCTGTATTGCATTATGATCAGTTAGATTCAGGTGATTATGGCACAGGACGGAAAGATCACTGCTGTTCTTTTTGCATCATGGTCAGTTGGGTTCAGGTGTCCTGATAATGAAATAAGGCAGGAAGGCCACCGACTCTGAGTCAATGTCCTTTATTGCAATGTGATCAGTCAGGGCTGATACTGATGCTATAGACAATCTGGAGAGCTTTGGAACCACGAGACAGGGTTGTACCTTTTGCTTTGTTGAAAGGCTGTCTATCACCTGTCTCAGTATCTACTACGCCTGAGATACATACATAGGCTACTTCTGCAGGATGGCTAGCTGGTCAAGTGCAGCGAGCAACACTGTCAAAAGGGCATCCATAAAATGGAGAATCTCCGACTGTTGAGTTCCAGTCTTCACATCGGCTCTAAAGCACGCCTCCTTCTGGGATACTGGATAGAGAGAAACCAGCCATCTTCTTCTTTTGTCTTCCCTGACCATGCTACCTTTTTGTTTTTGTTTAGTCCCATCTAGATGGCGACGTCTGCTGTCTGTAGCAGTGACCCCTTCACCCCCACCAGTTTGTGCTTCCAGAGCTGGGCTGGGTTGGACCATGTCTGATGTTTCAGCCCCCCCCCCCACTCTCTCTCTCTATCCCGGCCCCCTACGGATTTTTAAAAATATTTTTTAGTAAATACAGGTGTGCTGTTAACTCAATGGAGTATAGTATCCCACAAATTGACAACAGCAAAGAAAAATACACGAGTGACAAACAGCGAGAAAAATAAATGGACATTAAATAGTGCAGTAATGTAGACATCATTGTACGTCCAGAACTATTATCAGGATAATTTATATTTTGAATCTTTATGTCTACGGCAGTAAGCCTATGTATGAATATTGTATGTTCCTTTGGATCTGTGTGAGAGTGTTTTGCAGGAGTGCTTTGTGTGAAAAATAGGCTATTTGTTTCAGATTTTATTTGCCCAGTGCTCTGACACATACAGTCCTCTGGCCCAAGAGGCTTTAACATTAATTAACTACTTAACGTACGTCGTTTACTGACTAACCTGTAATGACGAAAGGAACAAAAAGACTGCCACGATAGATTCACATAGGGACATCGAATTTTTTTCCAGAGAAAAAGAATAGACAATTTGTGTAGCTCTGATCCTCATGTTATTTTATTATTTTGCCTTCTACCTTGTGACTTTGGTTTCCTCTAAGACTTTGTTGTTGCTGTTTTCACGCGCGCACGCACACACACATACACACACACACACACACATATATATATATATATATATATATATATATATATATATATATATATATATATATATATATATATATATAATGTGTGTGTGCTTGCCTATGTATATGCGACTATTTGATGTGCTGTTACAAGTAAATACATAGGATGTTGTTGGCTTAAAAGATTTTCAGAAGAAAAGGATTTTATCATACAAAACTTGATGTAAAGTTCGTGTATTTTGAACTCATGGGCTCTTCTTTTTTCGTGTGTCTTTGTTTCGGGCATGACTGCACTAGTACTACGGAACCCATTCGTTCTCAAATTTAGGATGTATAGATTTTTTTTCTACGCTCCCAAGAACGGAGATTGCTCTTAGTTAAGGTTGGTGGTAGTATGACGGGGTAGAGTTATCATATATGTCATTTTAACCCCGACCTGTGGCTACAGGGCCTTCAACGTACATGTGGGCACTAACACGCACACTACACTGGTCCCTAGGGAGCCCTCGTTCTTTCTCTAGAGTAATAGCCTAAGGGGATACCTGACTATGCACGAAACCCCAACCCTCGCTGCATCACAACTTCCCTATAAAAACGAAAACCCTAGAGTAAAGGTAGCTCCTAAATCGGATAACTCAGCTGGGACTCTTTATTAAACGGGTCTAATCAAAGTCAAAGGCAGAGCAAATCGTTCTAATCAATGCAAGTCCACTCACTGATGATGTCTGCCCATCGTTTTCTTGGAACGACTTGCTACGGAAGGCAGAAGATCCTGGGGAGTGGAGGAAGCTGGTTGCAAAATCTTCAGTGGTTACCCCACGGTCCATGGGACTACGGGAGAGGTGAAGGAGACGGTGAAGGGGCAGAGGGGAGCTCGGTAGAAGGTGAGAGGAGAGCAAGCCGCAGGTAGCTAGAGCAAGAGACCAGAGGGTAGGAGGAGTAGCAAGGAGGAAGAACATTAATTGAGTACGTAGAGAAATTAATAGGGGAACGCTTTAGGAGTGAAATTAAGGGGGAACGTGACTATTGAACAGAAGAACGTGCCTGCAGAGTTTCAAACCCCAAGTTAGGATAGACTTTGAAAAGCGTTAATTCAAGTGTAGTGCCGGAGCCTTGGAAAGCCCAGGCAAGAGACCACTTTTCATTGTTTTCCCCTGTCTCCCTTAAGTGTTAATTGCAGTTTAGGCAACTGAGTCAATAGAATAGATGACTCTAATCGTAATCGCGCGTTTATGAGCCACCTGTCTTGTGTAGCCTAGGCCTAGTGTTCACATTACATCTGTCTGTCCTTTTCCCTGTGGCGGGGATGAGAGCTGAATCCCTAGGCTTATTTATATAGAGTCACGCACAAGATCAGACCTAGTGTTTAGCAAGTTGCCACAGAGTAGGTTCAAGAGTATTGCAGAGGTAGGTTCGAGAGTTTTGCATAGGTAGGTTCGAGAGTATCGCAGAGGTAGGTTCGAGAGTATTGCAGAGGTAGGTTCGAGAGTATTGCAGAGGTAGGTTCGAGAGTATCGCAGAGGTAGGTTCGAGAGAATTGCAGAGGTAGGTTCGAGAGTATTGCAGAGGTAGGTTCAGAGTATTGCAGAGGTAGGTTCGAGAGAATTGCAGAGGTAGGTTCGAGAGTATTGCAGAGGTAGGTTCAGAGTATTGCAGAGGTGGGTTCGAGAATAGCCATCCCCCCCCCCCCCCACCACCCACCCCGCATTTGAGAAGCCGTCTTGTCTTGTTCGGGCCACTCTCCCCCTGGCTTAACTAAACAATGAAAGGACTTTGAGACAAAGTGTACAAAGCCACACACACACACACACACACACACACATACACACACACACAGAGGCCCAGTGGTATTGACACACGTTTGATTTTTGATACTCACATTTGATCTGATTTTTCTTTTTCATTGAAATAAGTTTTCTTGTTAACAAGTTGATTTGTTCTGATTTTTCCTCTTCAATGAAATGTTTGTTTCTTGTTTACAAGTTGCTTTTCTATGACCTTTGATGTGAATGTTTGTTGTTGTTGTTCACTGGCAAAAGTTTTTTTCTTGCTTATATGTGACTTATTTTATATCATAATTCTTGCAAAATTAAAAATATAGATATAATTCTTGCATAAATTCATGTCATTGCTACTTCGAATTGATGTAGCAATAAATAGATGATGATAATGCTGAGGTTTTGTGTGTGTGTGCATGAGTGCGTGCGTGTGTGTGTGTGTGCATGAGTGCGCGCGTGCGCGTGTGTGTGTGTGTGACATGGATCCTAGAACGCTGATAGAAAGAGCCTTTAAAGATGCAGATTTCCATAGTGCTGATTAAACGAATTTCTCCAACACAATAAAATTTGCATCCAGCCAGTGGATAACACATGACAGAAGGGTTCCATTGTTTGTTCAGCCCATAGCACATCATGCAGTTATTGGTAAGAACTGTCCAGAACCTGGACTGTCAGATCATGAACACAGCATTCTAACCAATAGCTATCCTGCTCACACAACCCCCCCCCCCCCCCCCCCCCTTTCATTAATTTTGTTTTTCATGTTTTTCTTAATTTACATTTTATTTCATGTGATTTTTTCCACAGTGTTTAAGGTGAGGGTGTGAATCATAAAACTTGGGTGGTTTTCAGAAATGTCAGGAAGTAATTTCACAGCCATTTTAAAGATGACAAAGTAACCCACTCTTGTGCACTTACTGATGTTGATTTTTACAAGCTATAACTTGAATAACGCTACTCAAAGATTTGGCAATTGGAAACAGAGATTAGAACGCAGAGGAATGAAGGTAAATGTTGACAAGACCAAAGCAATGACAGTTGGAAAAGACCGCAGAACACATAGAGAGCAAGGCAAATACCCGTGTGGTGTCTGCCACAAAGGTGTAGGGAACAATTCGATCAAATGCTCCAAATGTCAATATTGGTGTCACATAAGATGCTCAAAGCTCAAAAGTCTGAAGAAGGAGGACGGAGTATTTGTCTGCCCCAGTTGTAGGCCTATGAGTAAGAAGAGTGAAGGCAATACCGATGCAGGAAAGGAGGAGCTAGAATTTGAACAAGGGAAGATAGAAGTGGTAAGCAAATTCTGCTACCTGGGAGAGATGATGAGCTGCGAAGCAAAATCTGAGTTAGCTGTCAGAACCAGGATTGCGGGTGCTTGGAAGAAATGGAAAGAATTGGCAAGTCTGCTTGGAAATCAGAAAATCCCACTGGAGAGACGCTGTCTGATATATATGGCCTGCATCAGACCTGTTCTCCTGCATGGTTCGGAGATGTGGGTTTTCAAAACAATCGTCGAAGGTTTGTTGAAGAGCTGTGAAAACCGAATGCTACGCTACATGACAAAGATCAATTGGGAAGACAGCATCATGAATGAAGAACTATGGAGAATGTGCAAAGTTGATGATCTGAAGTCTGTAGCTAGTACCAATAGACTGTCCTGGTTTGGGCACGTTCAACGGAAAGCAGACCACCACATCATAAAAAGAACAATGAACTTCATAGTGGATGGAAAGAGACCAAAGGGAAGACCTAGCAAAACCTGGGCTGCCTGTATTGCAGATGATCTTAGAGAACGGGGCATAAATAAGGAGGAAGCTCAAAACAGAGAGAGATGGAGAAGGCTCATCAATGTCAAACCTCCCCTGGGAGAAACGTGACAAAAAAGGAAGAAGAAGAAGAAAACTTGAATAAGCAATTTAAATTTGTAAAACAAAAAAGAAACATTATTTGTTTTTCTTCATGATTTTAGTTTTAGTTTAGTTAGTTTTTAAACTGGTAGAACTATGTTATAAGTCACAAAAGTCTTAAAAAAATTTGTTTCAATTTACCAACAAACAGAATGAATTGAACACACACTTTATACACACATCTGTCAAACCATATGCACACAAGACCACTCATAAAATTGTGCTAATCACTTCACACATACATCCATCAAACCATACTCACGCAAGACCAATCGTAATTGTGTCAAATCATTTAAGACCACTTGTAATTGTGTCAATCATTTATTTGAATGGTTTTGATGAAAACTAGTGTACAGCAAAACACCATGTTGTTGATATTGCATCCACAGGCATGTGCAACCCTGATACAGTACACTTCCCTACATGATCAGATAGAAGACATGACAGTGCGTTTTGGTATCAGTGCAGGATGACAGACAAAGGTGAGAGTTGGAAGCCATCATGGCATCATCATTCGATGATCAGATTGTGAGGAGATGGGGGAGACAGCTATACCGTACAAGGGTTCTTTCATTCAAGTTTATGAGATGAATGATGAACATAAGGCACAGCCATACAAAAATGGATCAGTCTTACGAAATTTCACATGCATATGTTTGACAGCAATTCAAACATGGCTCGTGCTGCAAATAAATGAATTGTCATCAAGCTTTTCTTCTGACAAATATAACTTCACTAATGCTTAAGTATGAATTAGATATATCAATATATCATTTATGCCTTAGCACTTGAATACACTGTTATTAGTCAAAACGTTTCTAACAATGAACATATGTAGTTTGGTCCCACTGTTCATTTCTAAATCATAGTCAGTTCTAATATTGGCTGTTGATGCTGCACAGTCTGTCAAAATTGCGACACCACAATGTAATAAGTTGTAAACAGCAAACATCTTCTGACATCAATGAGCAGATCAGGGGGAAAATGGTTTATTGCTATTTTCTGTTAACACTTGTCTGTTAAAATGAGTTTGATGTGAAAAATAATGTAAAAAATGTTCTGTTACATAACCATTTTCATAAAATCTTTACTGTTTCCAAACATAGGCTACTGTGCAACAAAAGCTTACCCCAAATTTATGAATAACAAATAATGCTCTATTTGAATAACCACTATTTTGCGTTATAAACACGTTAACAAAGAAGCAATTATGTGGAAAATATTCAAACAAAATTTATATGTAGTTATCTACCTAACATATCCTTTTTATCAGAATTGATAGATTATCCCCACTCTCTAACCCACCCAGTTTCCTATCCACTTGAAGCAAGGAGCTAGACATTGTATCTGTGAATATCAACCAATGAAGGGGCTTTGCAGTAAACACAAACAGATTTTGGGAATGTGAATCAACAGAATGAAAACCACATGCAACTCATTGTTCATGAATACAGCAAAGATAGCCAACAACACAAAAATGGAACTGCAAAAAGTCCTGACTGTTAAAAGTTGTTCACACTGTTGTTCTAAACAGTATGACAAATGTTCCGTTATTACAGTCATAGCAAGATAGTGGGGACGTCTGCTGTCCAGGATCCCAAGTCCTTTACGGTCATGCAAACACTGTATCTTTTAAATGAACAAAATCTGTGGAAAGCCATACCATACTTTTTTCCCCACTGTATTCAGAAGAAGACAATGCTGTACTGATTTCGACATGTCATACAGTCAAGCTGCTCCTGTCCAAAAGAATAATTGTAAAATGAATAAATAAAATTAAGAACAAAAAAACAACATTGACTGCACAATAGTATCCTCAATGACCTGGTTTTGATGAAAAGCATGAGTTAATGGACAACCTTACAATATTGCAATTGTTTGTGTGTGTGTGTGTGTGTGCGCGCGCACGTGCGTGTGGAGTCATCTGTTTACATAAGTGTCCAAACACATATTTGTTATATTCATATTTTCCTTCCTGCGCAGCAGAATTTAATGTATTACAGCATAACCAACACTGACGGTCCTTTTATACAACATAACAAGCACAGACTCTGTATAACATAATACTGACCAGCCTTTATACACTGTGTGATACCCTGTAATTGTTGATTGTGATGATGTGATGGACACAGGGAAGTTGAAATCTTTCCTGAGACTAAAAAAAAATGTCTACAATTAAAGGTACTAACTGCCTTCCCCTACAGCCACGAAAACCTGGCAACTCCTAATGACACTGGAAAAGATGTGAGATGGCGTTTCAGACTACGAATAACTAAGAAGATCCCTGGCATTAAATGGCATGACTGTCTGAAATGACAGTAGAAATGGATTTCATCAGCTCCATGTAGTCAACCACCATATGTAATTTGTAAATCCTATTGGGGGGGGGATGGTTGGGAAGGGAGGGGGGGGGGGTGTACTGGGACTTTCAGTCACAAGACTTGCGAATCAAGCCATGGAGTGTACATCTACAGGTCAGAGGTGAAGGGTAGGGAGGATGAACTGTAAGCAAATCACGGAGAGGCGGGACCTCAGGTGTGTCAGCCAACAACTACATGACAGCAGCAAACAGGCCATGACGGAGCTTGTTGACCATTTCATTTGTCAATGATGGAGAAACAACTAAATCAATGTGTGTTGTGGGCCCATGTTTTGGCATGTGCGTATACCTTTTTCATTTTTTACTTAAACTTATACATGAAGCAACTGTACATTGTCACAACAACAAAAACACCAAAAAACCCTCCACAGGCTAAACACAAAAGACCCCATAATCTATCAGATCATAAACATGTCAAATGCAGGTAAGAAAAACTATGCGCATTTATCATAATAAAGCCATTTCACTTGGAAGATCCCTCATATTCCCATATCACAATTATGTGTAGCAGACTAACAGAGAATTATCCCACAGTATTTTGTGATTTACATTAGCTCATAAAAAAAAAGTCAAGGCAAAAACTTCCCAGAACTGCATGGACAATAAAACAAGGAGATGCACCAGTAAAAATGCCTAATCATCTAGTCTGGAGAAAGACACACTGCCGTTATTAGAATTGCAACATAACAGAAGAAAGAGCTAAAAATGCAGAAAAGGGATGACACCATTTATAACAACAAAAATGCATTGTACAACAAAGTGAGATAAAATATCTTTTGTACATCTTCACCCATATAACAAGTGTAATATCCTATAAAGTGAAAGATGCAGAGATATTTCATCAGCCAAATAAATATGGAAGAAAAAAGATGAAGCAATGTGCAAGAATAGTGAGAGAGTGAGTGAGTGAGAATGAACTGTGAATGTGTGCATGTTTGCACACGTGTATGCGTAACTATTTCAATGTTTGTATCTGTGCATATGTGTCTTAGAAATGCTGTTCATCGACATACACATGTTCAAACTTCACTGGATCCTGCCTGAATATGGATTACAAAAGATCAAAATACTCCATGCTCTATGTAAAAAGTGTCATCCTCTTGAAAATTCTGCTCGAGTCACTTTCTTCCTACTTCTTCCATTTAAGTCTTCAAAGCTAGCATGAATAAGAAAGCAAAATATTAGAGAGAAAAAAAACCCAAATCATTCTTTAAGCGGGATGAATACAGGGCTTGCATCATCCTAACACCCATCACACCATCATAATCCTTGTTAACAAACAGGACCCACACACATCCCCAAACAAAACACGCTCTCTTTTTTTTTTCTCTCTCCAGTTTCACTCCCTCTTTTAAGAAAAAAAAGACTCCAGAGAAAGAGTAAGCACAGCAGTGGACAGTGGCCACCAGAGTCTTTGCTATTCGCTGACATTTTCACAAACTGAAGTTGGGACTGTGTTTTGTCTGATGGTTTATCAAAATACATATCGTTGTCCTTCCTACCATTATCTGGATTTCATCGGCAACCCGTGACAAGACATAACAATGATGAAACCATCGGAATACTTACATTAGGCAGTGTAACATCTCCCAGTACCCTCAGAATGCCTCCACACATGTATGTATACAGTGTTGGTTATGATTCAGTAACAACATGCAACAAGAGCTACAAACAAGCAGTATCAAGGATAAACAAGAGAAATATGGACAAGCCATTGACAAAAAAGTGTAGAACAAAAGAAGACTAAACATATCGGTAGATGACACAACAATATCAAGTGCACCAGGAAGACATATTAAGTAAACAATGACCCACAGTCAGCGATTGTGTAAAAACAATCAGAAAAACAAACAACAGCTCAAGTATTATTATCAGACAAAAGAGAGAAGATCAACAAGTATTATTATCAGACAAAAGAGAGAAGATCAACAACGTAAAGTAGGGTACAACTTGAAGCCAACCAAACAATAAAAAAAAGAAAGAAAAACGACAAAAAAGAAACCATCAAAAACTGAACGGAAAAAAAAAGCAATCTACTCAATAACACAACAAAATGTTGGGACTATAATCACCTCAAGCTCAAGACAAAGAAATACACAACTAAACAAAATCAAACCAGCTGAAGCGCACATCGATACTAATACAATGAATACAAAATCAAACTATAAAAAACAAAACAAGAAGCACTGTCAGCATAAATGTGGCCCTCCATCACACACTGAGCTGCATTGTCCCTGTCCCACTTATTCGCTACCCGTCATTTTACGCAGCTGGGAATTAGGGTGTGAATTTGGGGGTTTCGACTGAAGATAAAATCATAAGCTTTTTTCTGCCTTGTACCGAAGTATCTAGGTTTCTTTTTGCCTTAAAACACACAACCCCTCATCCTGACAGCCTATTATGAAGCAAATTTTGTCAGTTTCTCATTTTGCCTCTTCCTGGAGTCTACCATTTTCATTTGTGATAACTTTTCATACATTTGTCCTATTTTCTTTTCTTTTTTGTAATGCCTAGCCTTTTACATTTGTTTGTTGTTTTTTGTTTTGTTTTCGGTTTTTTTACTGCTGGTGAATATGTCAACAACTAAAAGCTGAGCTTTGGTACACTGTGACTCATTCAGCGGAGGAGGGTCACAAATCAGAGACCAAAAGCTGGACAGTTGGATCCAAACACACACCTCTGTCACAGACATCCCCACCACACATTCAATAATCAAAATGAATATCCACAATGACCATCACAGGCAACATTAAGTACGACACCTACACTGTAAATGATGCTGGTAATTGATGAGAAAAGTAAAGACCAAACAAATCTTCAAATATATCATCCACGCACCCAGACACAGCTAGAATAATTCTAGTTCAAACCAAAAAAAACCACCACAGTCTTCTCTGACACAAGTACCTGTCATTAATGGTCAACAATCAAAGATAACATGATAATTGTGACAACAATGCGAGCTTCAACACCTTCCGTTTCTGAACATTGATCACACAAAAACACACAGATGATGGATGCATACCTAAAAGATCTAACGGGAACTGTCATATAGTTTTGGTCCTTAAAAAGACGTCCCCCTTTCTTCTGGCTTGTTTTGAGACGTTTTTCTTTTGTCTTTTTGATTCCTGAGAACTGAAACGACACATTCAAAATTGTGGTCACACAGCACACCCAAGCATTTGTGCAAGGTTTGTCATCTTTTGACTATTTCCCTTCCATGAAAGCTGATAATGAGCATGTGGTTCATTCGAGAAAATGTCTTAAATCACCACAGACATTACATTACATAACAGAATAGAAGAGCATCCCATACACTACATTCGTTGGCATCTGACAAGATGCAATGACAGAAAATTACTTCTGACATATCTTAATAATGAATAATGATGAAGAAAATTTGTGTAGTACTAAATAAGTCTTGATCAGATCAGATCTAAACAGCTTCTTTTGCTCTCCACAGTTGACAAACTTTCCCAGAACATACAAGCAACATTTTTTTTAAATGACAATATACATAAGACCCACATCAAAACATAGAAATCCATGACATACTATAAGCACAAATTTAACATTTGAAAAAAGCACAATGTAACCAATTAAAAAATCTATCATCAAGTATTCACACATCCAAATCATTGTAATTAGTTTTAAAAATTAGACAGATATCCACATATCCAAATCATTGTAACTGGTTTCAATAATCTATCATTGATTACCTACATACCCAAATCAATAATACATCCTTCAAAAGAACAGTTGTGGAATCCATGGACTGTAAACTAGTAATAAATCTTGATGGTGGAAAAAAATAAACAACATGACAATACCATACACATCATTTTGAAAAATCGGAAGCCCCTGTGTATAAAATATATCATGCATTATCTCAAATACACTGTTCAAGTTTGCCTCATTTAAAAAGTGGCTAACAAGTTTTGATCTTTGCTTTTCCATTTTGATCGGTGTCACACCACGGTGTGTCTGGCCTCTGTGTTCAAAATATTATGATACTGGCTGTACTGTGCATAAATGTGGGCCAGGCTTTCAGAGTTTAAAAATCAAAATTCTACATCCAATATCATCATGAAAACAAGAAAAATCAACTCACTTGTCATCCCATTATAAGAACAGTAAACAATGAAAATTACATGTACAGGTAGTCAACCTGGTTAAAAAAAACCAAACAACCAACAACCCCCCCCCCTCCCTCAAAAAAAAGAGCTTTTGGTGAAAAAATAAGGAGAAAAAAAACCTTCACTAATTTTTCACTTTAGCCACACTTCACTTGCACTCTCTATTCATTTTGAGATAGTTGACTCATTTGTGAGAACATTGTATAGATAGTTTGTTTTTTTCATTTACTAAGATATCAAAGATGATTTCAGGTTTTTTTTCAATCATTAATAAGAAATAATTCTATCAGTAGCAATAATTACAGGAATATTATGTATGCAAACAACAATCACAAAATCACCTGTCATAATTAGTCACTTCCAAATCATGTTTTCAAAAACATGTTTAAGTAAGAAACAAAATACAAAAACATTAACTACAGCATAAGAGAGTTCCTCCCCCCTTTTCATCTCTCAGAAACACGATTTCTTTGTTGCTAATAAACAATCATTTCAGTAGCAAATGCTGATATAAATATAGTGCATGCAAAAAAGACACCAGATCTTTATTAGCACAACATAATTCTTCACTTTTGTGATAAATGTTAGCAAAACATGTTTAGTTTAAAAAACAAGACCCAAAAAACTCAGACAGACATTCAAGATTAACGTTGGTACACATGATTCAGCCGATAGCATGAAAAGATCTTTTCAATTTGGTAATTTCATTTCTGATATCATATTTCATTATGAACAAAAGCGATCATTCCACATAACCTTTAAACTCTCAGGCACCACTCCTGATATCCAACAAAGACACAAAATACTCCCTAAATCAGAAATCTCCGCTGGGACATAGATATAACCACAACAAGAACAACACAATACAGAACATGTTTTCACAGGTACACAATGCCCATTCCAAAATTGAGCGATAGACAACTCACTGAACAGGCTAATAAGAATGCATTTCTATGCACATTTGTACAAATACATATATTCATAAAAAAGAGAAGAAAGATAGCACAAAAAAAAAGCCCGAATATAGGGGAAAAAATTCCTAGAAAAAAAAAAGCCCAGCTTCATCCAATATTTTGTCTTTCAAAATTCACACACACAAAAAATGAAAAAATAAACTGATTTTTTAAACAAATGAAAGAAAACAAGAATGGAGGAAAACAAATGAACTAACAGGAAGGAAAACTGAGAATTAACCAATAAACTGGGGGCACAGCCCTGGAGCGATAGACCTCTCTCTGGGTAAAGCAGCCGCAATTTTACAGCGAGAAATCTGGAACTATAAATGCTTCACAGAATACAACTGTCCATAAAAAGCTTGCATCTGTAGCTCCTCTATAATAAACACTGAAAAATACACACACACACACTGACAAACAACACACACATAAACACTGACAAACAAACACAAACATAACCTTGCTTAGAAATCCTCTCTCTCTCTCTCTCTCCATACACTTCAAGAATACAACAAAACAGAAACCAACCCCAAACTGCACATAATTCACCTCCACTGATTGGCCAAAGCTGAAGGGCGTTAAAAGCCAAAATCTCTAACCCTTGACACCAAACAGCTGTACTTAGACCCGATGTGAAGCGCATGGATCAGTTCCCAGTCTCCGTGAACAAAGGCATAGACTTATGGGGCCCCTGCGGCTGGAGTCCGAACGACACGACTGACGTCGCGGGAGAGACGTTTGCCGATCACCTCCACGTTGAAGCCGATCTCCTGCAAGGCCGAGTGATCCAGGATAAGGCGGCCGTCAAAAATGAAGGCGGGCTTGAGCATTTTGTTGTAGATGTCCCTGTAGTCCAAGTTCTGAAAGCAGAAAAGAAGCGTGCACTGAAACTCAAATCACGGCAAACGTAGTCATGTTGATATTGGAAGCCGTGATCAATACTCAGTTTAGTATTTTGCAAAATTCTGTCTGCAATCGGTGAAGAATGTGTGTGCTACTCCATGATGGAAATAACTGATTTTTGTTTTTTATATTTGTGTCTTAAGAGTTTTTGATTAGTTATTGTTTTGAAAGAGGTTGGTGTTTTGGGGGTCTTATTTTTCTTCTCTCTATGCATTAAGGAATTGCTTCGAATCCTGAATCATAACAAATTGGTTTTGTTTTAATAGCTGATAGGAAATATATGAAGAGGTTTTCTTTCAACAGCTTATAGAATTCAAATGTGTGTGTGTGTGTGTGTGTGAGACTATCTCAGTGATCAGTAAAAAAAAGAAAATACCCCCCCCCTCCCTCCCCCCAAATATGAGATTCCTTAACTTTTTACCAGAAAATCAAAATCTCAAAACTCCCTATCTTTCAACATCTAACCTAAGGTTATGACATTTCGTAACTTTTTACACATACTCTTGAGATTATGACTATGCTATGATTAAGCTTGCTATCTGACGGTGGGGATTTTAACTATTTTTGAGATGCCTTTTGGGGATTTTCCCCTTGGAATTAAATTCAATACCAACTCCACTCCCCAGAAAGTCCTTTAGATGAGACTATAAACCCAGGTCCTGTGTGTGAACACATGCAGAGATCTTGCACACATGTTAAAACCTGTTCCGCCTTTCAGAAGAGTAGGCCATAGCATGCCAGTAGGGACAGATGACAACGTAAAAAAAAACCCAAACAAACAAAACCCACATCCACACTGGTGTTGTGTTTAGAGATCATCTCAACAGTCAGAATGCAGCTACCTACATGTTAGGCAAACGGTCACACATGCAAAATCTCACCATCGGTAAGCCTTGGAACTCTAGCCAAAGGAACAAAAAAAAGAAAAGAAAAAAGATAATAAACTAAGATCAATAAAACTTATGAATCTTTTACAAACAATTCAAAAACAGGCTTGAGGGAGGTGGAGGGGGGGGGGGAGGGGGGAGCAGGGAGGGGTGGGGGTGGGGGTGGTTAGAGAGACACATGACACTTACAACAAACTCATCCCACTCGGTGCAGATGACTAAGGCATGGCTGTTGGCGGCTGCGGTGTAGGCGTCAGGACAGATGGTCACCAGCTCCCTCACTGAAACCAGCACAATGCCACGTGACCCATGGACCCACTGACTGAACTTGTCATCGGTAGTACAGAGTCAAGCTTCTAGTCACTTTACCACAACCACGGCTTCTAAGAACAGCTTCTATATATTTTACCACAATAACAGCTTCTCTATACTTTACCTCAATGACAGTTTCTATATATTTTACCACAATGACAGCTTCTTTATACTTTGCCACAATGACAGCGTCTCTATACTTTACCACAATGACAGCTTCTCTATACTTTACCACAGCTTCTCTATACTTTACCTCAATGACAGTTTCTATATATTTTACCACAATGACAGCTTCTATATACTTTACCACAATGACAGCTTCTATATACTTTACCACGACAGCTTCTATACACTTTACCACAATGACAGCTTCTCTATACTTTACCACAGCTTCTCTATACTTTACCTCAATGACAGTTTCTATATATTTTACCACAATGACAGCTTCTATATACTTTGCCACAATGACAGCTTCTCTATACTTTGCCACAATGACAGCTTCTCTATACTTTACCACAATGACAGCTTCTCTATACTTTACCACAATGACAGCTTCTCTATACTTTACCACAATGATAGCTTCTATAATACTTTACCACAATACACATTCTACACACATTAGCACAATTACACATTCTACACACTTTACCACAATGACACATTCTACACACTTTACCACAATGACAGCCTCTACACTTTAGCACAATGACACATTCTACACACTTTACCACAATGACAGCCTCTACACTTTAGCACAATTACACATTATACACATTTTACCACAATGACAGTGTCTACATACTTTACCACAATGACACATTATACACACTTTACCACAATGACAGTGTCTACATACTTTACCACAATGACACATTCTACACAATTTACCACAATGACACATTCTACACACTTTACCACAATGACACATTCTACACACTTTACCACAATGACACATTATACACACTTTACCACAATGACACATTCTACACACTTTACCACAATGACACATTCTACACACTTTACCACAATGACACATTCTACACACTTTACCACAATGACGCATTCTACATACTTTACCACAATGACACATTATACACTCTTCACCACAATTTCAGCACCAGAAAGGTGACAGCCTACCTCTCTCTGGGGAGTCAGTGATTTCTGGACGGGTCAAGTCCCTGAAACATAGACACCAAGTTTGAAATAGACAAGGGCACATACATATGTGTTGAAGCCATAGATGTTATACATTAATCAATTTAGTGGTGAGATGATAAGCTTGTCTTGACCAACTTGTGAAATCCACCAAAAGCAGAGGGATTTTAAACTAACATATATGGTTGTTCAAATCCCTCACAAGCCAAAATCTATCAGTCACCGATACAAGGGAAATACTGAGAGCAACATTTCAATGTCGTTATTGCTTTGTAATGTTTACTTAAGAAAAAACAACAACCCTGTCTTCATCCATGCCAAGCTCCTTCATTCTCTCTCTCTTTTTTAGATAAAATTTTCAGATTTTCCACTGTGCAACTATGACGAGATAAAATCACATCTGTAGGCTAAGAAGTATTGAAGAGGGAATCTTTGTTTTCCTATCTCTATTGTGATGGACATGAATTGAGCTCCTTCATTTTCTATTTAATGGAAAAGTAATCCCCTGAAATTGAAGGATGGGTGCTTAAGTGGTCAGGTACTCCAATATATTCAATCCTTTCATCCAAAAGCACTCATGGTCTCACAGTGACAACTAACACAGAAAGTGACCATCACAGAGTACAGATGAGGAGGAACTTAAACAATAGCAATAAATGGGATCACTCATAATGCGAAAAACTTTTCACCCCACACAAGATCAGTGGATCAGTGGTCTAGAGGCAACACAACCTAGAAAGCAACAAGCGTGGGTTCAATCTCATTTGTGCCTGAAACTTTTCCCTCCATCCACTAGACAGTGTGTGGTGGTCTGAACGCTACTCTTTTGGATGAGATGATATACCAAGGTCCCATGTGAGACATGCATTCAGCACACCTAAAGAACCAACTGCAACCAAAAAATTGTTCCAAGAACAATTCTGTAGAAAAAAGCCACTCCAATAGGGAAAGAAATATATCTGCAAACAAAAAGAAAAAAGGTGCCATTGCTCTTGTGGCAACCCGCTCTCTCTGGTGAGAGCAGCCTGAATTTCACGCAGAGAAATCTGACATGAGTGAAACTGGTATACAATACAATAAAATTCAAATCCCTGGTATAAACAGGATGACCTCTCACCTGATGATCTGGTCTTTCTTGACCTTGGGGTCGTAGATGTTGATGTGAGCGCCTTCCTCCAGCAGATGCTGACAGATGTAGATGGCTGACGACTCCCTGCAACACACCACAGCGTCACAGGGTAGGCACACACCACTCTAACTCACTCCGCCTATGGGCTGGCCAAACGCCTGGATGATGGGCCAGGCACATACCTCATATAAGACATACGGATGAATGGTGTGAGTGTGTGTGTGTGTATTGTTTTTGTTGGGTTTGGGGTTTTTTTTGGGGGGGGGCGGTGTCTTTTGTTTTTTTGGTGTTTTTTGCAGTTGTTGTGCCATGGCTTGAGCTCTCCCAAAGATTTTACGTATGCAACCACTATTTGCCCACAATTAAGGTAGCTGCATTCTGGCTTCAGGGATGATGTCTAAACATGACACCAGTGTGCATGCGTTTGTTTTTTAAACAAAATATTAGTAGTCATCCATTCTTCCGAAAGACAGAACAGGTTGAAACATGTGCACAAGATGTTCTGCTGGTGTTTGCATATGGGGCCTCGGTTTATAGCCTTATCTGAAGTACTTTCAAGGGAGTGGAGTCAGTACTGATGCTAACTCCAGGGGAAAAATCTCTTTGAACAGGCATCCTGGAGGTGGCTCAAACCTGGGCCATCAAATTGTGAGTGCAATACCATAACCCACTCCGCTATCCCACTCTTCTGAATGCCACATATAAATAAGGGAAAGATAATGACTTATTGACAGAACAAATGGAACACAGTATGGGAATTGGAGATATCTATGACTTAGTAGACCATTTAAAACACTTCTGGTTATTGAATAAACTAAAAAGACAAACAAGAGTGAAATAAATAAATACAGCAACACAAAAACAAAGGAAAACCAACAAAGAAAAGGGAAAAGTAAACTAAGCCCCACAGGGTAGTGATCTTCGGTTCCCTAAATTCTGTGGTATGATTCCTCCCTATGCACAGACAGCATAAAAAAAAGGAGTATACTGATCCCAACCATGAAACTATCATCTTAATTCACTAATATCTAAAAACTTATTTTTTTTAAAATGTCACAAATTATTTCTTCTTAGGCATTTTAAATCAAAGAGTCCTCATTTTCCTACTAAAAAATATATAGTAATCCTTCTGTAAGTGTGTAAAATCTGCAAAAAGTCTTCATCCATGACAAGACCTCAATATAACAACTTATATTTTCCATGAAAGGAAAAAAAAATAATGAGGGGAATGGCAGTCTATATGGTGCAGTACCTGAAAAGAGCCTAACACGTAAACTTCTCACCCAGTGTGTATTTATGGTCTCACGGTGATTCTCAGGTGATGGGTCAGTCTGAGTGCATATTCGCACCTCCAATGACATTTAGCAGGGGAAAGTAGAACAACAATAATAATAATAATAATAATGTATGGAATTTATATAGCGCTGAATCTTGTAAAGCAACAAATCAAAGCGCTCAGATTTCATTTCATACCACTTTAAGTCACGGCAGATTTCTCCGTGAAATTTGGGCTGCTCTCCCCGGGGAGAGCGGGAGAGCGCGTCGCCACAAGCGCTGCACCACCCTTTTTTTTTTTTTTTTTTCATGTCTGCAACTGTATTTGTTTCCCTATCAGAGTGGCTTTTTTCTAAGAATTTTGCCAGGGACAACTCTCTTGTTGCCGTGGTTTTTTTTACGTGCGCTAAATAATTACGTGTAACACACAGGACCTCGGTTTATCGTCTCATCCGAAAGACTAGCGCCCAGACCACCACTCATGTTAATAATAATAATAATAATGTATGGAATTTATATAGCGCTGAATCTTGTAAAGCAACAAATCAAAGCGCTCAGATTTTATTTCATACCACTTTAAGTCACGGCAGATTTCTCTCCGTGAAATTCGGGCTGCTCTCCCCGGGGAGAGCGGGAGAACGCGTCGCCACTTAGCGCTGCGCCACCCTTTCACCCTTTTTTTTTTTTTTTTTTTTTTTTTTTTTCCCTGCAGCTGTATTTGTTTCCCTATCAGAGTGGCTTTTTTCTAAGAATTTTGCCAGGGACAACTCTCTTGTTGCCGTGGGTTTTTTTTCGTGCGCTAAATAATTACGTGTAACACACGGGACCTCGGTTTATCGTCTCATCCGAAAGACTAGCGCCCAGACCACCACTCATGTTCTAATGGATGGGGGAAAAGTTTCCGGTCCAAACGGGGTACGAACCGCCGCACACTTCAGACCCGGACTTTTCGCTTTCTAGACAGGCGCGTTACCTCTAGACCACCGATCCACCCAACAACAACAACCACAAACTGCTCTAATGGCCTTCTTCTTCTTCCTTTTTTTGTCATGTTTCTCCCAGGGGAGGTTTGACATTGATGAGCCTTCTCCATCTCTCTCTGTTTTGAGCTTCCTCATTATTTATGCCCCTTTCTCTAAGATCAAGTCAAGTCAAAAAACACTTTAATCATCCCATGAAGGGCAATTACAATCATCTGCAATACAGGTAGCCCAGGTTTCGCTAGGTCTTCCCTTTGGTCGCTTTCCATCCACTACAAAGTTCATTGCTCTTTTTATGATGTAGTGGTCTTCGTATGTAAAAATAAAACATCTACATATACTTTTAACTACTGGTCTTGACAACGCAAAAATGGTATTTTGGGATATTGTCAGCATTCAACAATGAATCAGTCCAACAGTAAGATACTGTGGCACATGATGACTTTGGTGATGATGATGATGATGATTGTACCGATGACGGTGGTGTCTTTCTTACCTTGTGTCCCCAGTGTTTTTCTTGAAGGCAAAGCCCAGGATAGCTATGGTCTTATTGGTGACCGTGTTGAACAATCGCTGAATGATCTGCTTGCTGAAGCGACGTCGCTGATAATCGTTGATGTCCACAACCTGAACAACACGCCAAAGACGATTCATTTTCCAGTTCAAATGAGTGTTACTTTGATTTCTAAAGATGGACCATGTATTAAACTTGCAGATAATAAAATTACAAATAGAAAATTGCAACACCAATTAAATGTACATCAAAGATAGCTAAATAGGGCTTTTGGTATTCTGAGTTGGCTTTTTTTCTTGTTTTCTCAACAAAAATCTCTGAGATTCACCAATGGTGAGATTTTTGTGTATGTGACCTTTATTGCACACCATTAATAAGATAGCCACATTCCAACTTCAGAGATGGTGTCTAAACATGACACTACCAATGTGCATGCATTTAACTTTTGTCATCAGTCCGGGATAGCTCAGTGGTCGGAGCACTCGCTTCCCCCAGCTTTCCCCCAGCCAAGTTAAGCAGCGTCGAGCGTGGTTACCAGTTGGATGGGTGACCGTTTGCGCGCCTTGGCTTCAGTACAGTTCCCCCAGCTGTAAATGGGTACCTGCCCTCTTTAGGGTCAGGGAAGGTTAAGGAGCGAGGGAGAGGAGATGGGCGCCGCCCTCAATATGCTGGCCCTAGAGAAGTGAGGTCTCTGACGCCTTGCTCCCCTACGACCTTATAGGTTATGGGACTCCTTTATCTTTACCTTACCATCAGTCCTTACTGCCACAAATGGCCTACTCTTCTAAAGGCGGAACAGGTTAGAATATATGCACATGACTTCTGTGTGTGTTTGCACATGAGGCCTCTGTTTAAAGTCTCATCTGAAGGACTTTTGGGAAGTACTGATGTTAACTCCTGGAAAAAAAACCCACTGAATGAGCCTACAGTAAAACAAACAATGAAACCAGGAATAAACGATACAGTGCTGGACATTGATGGGATCCCCATGGGCTTCTGAGCTGAGGATGTGACATAACAATTCAGAGTATATGGCTGGGGAAAAAAGAACGAGATGAGCAGAAGAGAAGGGCAGGAGCACCACAGAGGATGAGACAGCAAGAGAAAAAAAAAAGTAAAGAACACACTACAGAGGATACCTGTTGTTTATAATTTAGACGTCATGCGGAATCCACCCAAGTGACTCACCTGTTGCCAGTAGGCGGCCACCTCGGGCAGTTGAGACACTCACACAGGTACACCAGGTTCAGAACATCTTTCTGGAAACAGCTGCCTCCAAACCCTGTTCAAACATGTGTGTAAGCATGCATTCAAGCACCAAGACATCAGTGTGCACACATTCACATATGCAGGCAAGCAAAAAAATCCTAACAACCCCTTCAAAAAAAATCTGTTCTTTTCTTGGAGAGATAAACAAGTGTGGATAACAATACGAATACTAGTGAGGACATACCTAACCAACCAACCGATTCGGACTATTAACCTATCTACTCCATCATTTGTATATGATTTCACACACACACGCCCATGCATGTGTGTGTGTGCATGCACACACTCTCTCAGAAATTTAATCCATCCATCCATCCATCCATCCACCCACCCACCCACCCACTCACCCACCCACCCATCCATCCATCCATCCACCCATCCATCCACCACCATCCATCCATCCATCATCCATCCATCCATCCTCCCTTTCTCTCGAACACACCCTTGACACTGAACAGTCTGAAAAATACTTCCCATATGCATAATACTGTCAAATCAGATCTGTTTATTGTCCTACCACACCCAACCCCTTCCTTTTGCAATGGGTGAAAGCTTTATGCAATAATCAATTTCTCTCTCTCTCTCTCTCTCTCTCTCTCTCTCTCTCTCTCTCTCTCTCTCTCTCTCTCTCTTTCTCTCTCTATCTGGGGACAGGATAGCCTAGTGGTCAGAACATTGCGCTCACAATCAGACGACCCAGGTTCAATTCCCATTCAAGGGGATATTTTCCCCTGGAGTTAACATCTGTGCAGACTCCACTCTCCTAAAAGTCCTTCGGATGAGACTATAAACCGAGGCCCCGTGTGCGAACACACGCAGAGCATCTTGCGCACACATTAAATCCTGTTCTGCTTTTCGTAAGAGTAGGCCACTGTGTGCCGGTGGGAACAGATGACAGAATTTACAAAACCGCATACACACAGGGGCTGGATGTAAAAAAGCACACAAGTGCTTATTCCATTATCCTCGATATAACAGAATAAAATTAATTAATTAAATTTAATAAAATATCAATCTATTATTATTATTATGTATATGTATATATATATATATATATATATATATATATATAATAATATATATACACACATATATACCCCTCCTCCTTCTCTCTCTCCCCCCCTCTCACACACACACACACTAAAAAAAACACACCCAAACCAAATACAACAAACAACTAAACCTCAACAAATCACTACCACTCACCATACAACAACCTCACACCCCACAGTTCCACCTATCCAACCCATACAACTCAACTCACCCACACTGGCCTGAAGGAACTTGGGGCCGACCCTGGAGTCTGTGCCGATGGCATGTGCCACCTCCGACACGTCAGCCCCTGTGGCTTCACACACTGCCGACATGGCGTTGATGCTGGAGATGCGTTGTGCCAGAAAGGCGTTGGCTGCCTGTCATAGGAAGGATTTTCCCCATGTTGTAAAAATGTGTTTCAGAGAGTACTTAGGTATAATTATTATATGTTTAGGGAAGGCTTTTTTTCCATGTTGTAAAAATGTGTTTCAGAGAGTACTTAGGTATAATTATTATGTTTAGGGAAGGCTTTTTTTCCATGTTGTAAAAATGTTTTTCAGGGAGTACTTAGGTATGTTATATGTTTAGGGGAGGCTTTTTTCCAAGTTGTAAAAATCATTTTTCAGGGCGTATTTAGGTATGCTATATGTTTAGGGAAGGCTTTTTTTTCCATGTTGTAAAAATTTTTTTCAGGGAGTACTTACGTACGTTATATGTTTAGGGAAGGCTTTTTTCCATGTTGTAAAAATCATTTTTCAGGGCGTACTTAGGTATGCTATATGTTTAGGGAAGGCTTTTTTTTCCATGTTGTAAAAATCATTTTTCAGGGCGTACTTAGGTAGGTTATATGTTTAGGGAAGGCTTTTTTTCCATGTTGTAAACATGTTTTTCAGGGAGTACTTAGGTATGTTATATGTTTAGGGAAGGTTTTTTTCCGTGTTGTAAAAATGTTTTTTCAGGGAGTACTTAGGTAGGTTATATGTTTAGGGAAGGCTTTTTTTCCATGTTGTAAACATGTTTTTCAGGGAGTACTTAGGTATGTTATATGTTTAGGGGAGGCTTTTTTCCATGTTGTAAAAATCATTTTTCAGGGCGTACTTAGGTATGCTATATGTTTAGGGAAGGCTTTTTTTTCCATGTTGTAAAAATGTTTTTTCAGGGCGTACTTAGGTAGGTTATATGTTTAGGGAAGGCTTTTTTCCATGTTGTAAAAATCATTTTTCAGGGCGTACTTAGGTATGCTATATGTTTAGGGAAGGCTTTTTTTTCCATGTTGTAAAAATGTTTTTTCAGGGAGTACTTACGTACGTTATATGTTTAGGGAAGGCTTTTTTCCATGTTGTAAAAACCATTTTTCAGGGAGTACTTAGGTATGTTATATGTTTAGGGAAGGTGGTGACATACAGTTAAAAGAGTGAGTGAGTAAATAAGTGAGTGAGAAAATGTCACCAGGTGAGTGAGTGAGTGGAAATGTCAGTGTGTGAATGTAATATCCATGTGTGACTGTGTGATCAAACCATGTATGCATGTTGCATGTGTGTGTTGAATTCTAGAAGTAAGCAAGCGTGCTTACAAAAGCCCATTTCAACAATTTACTACATACACAATGACAGAAAAAGTTACAAAACAAAGAAATGAAGACCAGACACACAGAAACCAAGAGCAAAGACACAGAGAAACGAAGACCAAACACACACACAGAAACGAAGACCAAACACACAGAAACCAAGACCAAACACACAGAAACAAGACCAAACACACACACAGAAACCAAGGCCAAACACACACAAACAAAACCAAGACCAAACAAACACACACACAGAAACCAAGACCAAACAACACAGAAACCAAAAACCAAACACACAGAAACCAAGACCAAACACACACACACAGAGAAACCAAGACCAAACACACACAGAGAAGCCAAGATGACACCCACCAGTTTGGACAGCTCTGAGGACCAGGTGTTCATGGTGATGATCTTTTCCCGGGGTACCCAGTGTTGGTACACCCAGCCCAGGGCACCCACCGCCTCCTGTCCCTCTGCCGTCTGCTCTCCACCAATCAGAACACGGTCAGGGTTCAAAAGGTCATTCACTGCCGTCCCTTCTGCCAGGAACTCTGGATTGGAGAGGACCTTGACACAGAAAATTTAAATTTTTTTAAAATTGTGATTTTTTTTGTTCACAGATTCACCCTTACCTGCATTTTTGCAGTATCCATCTTCCAACACCCACTGACTCCAAAATATGCACCTACACACAGAATTATTCTGCTAGTTTCAGAATTGGTACGTAACAGTAGATTATTAACATATATTGTTGCCACAAAAACACCAACCAAAGAAGAATTTTCTCAAGCACCAGATCAGTTTGATGGCGTTTAGTAGCACTAGTCTATCTGTGATATAAGCTACAAAGAATACCACTTACTAACTTCCTATGTACAGCTGAGAAACATTTTACTCTTCAGGAAAATGTCATTTTCTGTAGTAAACTTTAAAAGTATTATTCTTAATTATCTAATCAAAATAATCAAATTTAAGGTACCTTGTATTTACACTTGAGATGTAAAGTTTACAAGTTTTTTTTGTTTTTTTTATTTCAAAAGAAAAGTTCTAACGTTTTATTCCTTTTTTTTTGAGAGAGAGAAATTTCAGTTTCAGACAAACAAACTATATGTACCTGGAAAAAAAGAAACAATACAAAACAATTCTCCCTCCCCAAAGCAAAACAAATTTTACAGTACATAAACACTTTTCTCCAATCTTGACTTTTAGAAATATCAAGTCAAAAACATGTTTTTTTCCCCTTTACATTTCCATTCTAATATACACAAAACGAGCCCGTCTCACACACACACACAGACAGACACACCCAAAACTACCTGGTATTTGATTCCAGGCTTGACGTTGGCTTTCAAGATGTTGGTGATGCTTTCTGCTGCTTTCACGGGGACCGTACTTTTCTCCACCACGATCTTGGAACTCTTTGCCACCTCAGCAATACGCCGGGCACAGGATTCCACAAACTTCAGGTCTGCCGCTCGCCCCTGTCAAAACATAACGGTTGGTGTTATGTTTTTATTGTGTATAGTTTCTGTTTGGTTTTCTGTTTTTGTGTGTGTTTTTACTTAGTTGTTGTTGTCGTTGTTCCATGGGTACACCTCCAAGGTTCACCAATGGTGAGATTTTTGTGAATGCAGTCGTTTGCTTGCCATAAAGGTAGCCGTATTCCAACTTTGGGGTATCTATAGTTTTATTTCACAGTTTTGTTGCTTGTCCTTTTTGTGTTATTGTTGATAGTCTGTTTTGACTTATCTTCCTTCATTTTTGTCTTGTGTGATTTGCGAGTGAGTGAGTGTGAGTGTGTGTGTATGTTAAGAGACAGAGACAGAGTACACGCATAAGTTGTGTGATGTGTGGGGGGGGGGGGGTGGGGGGGGGGTGTAAGCATGAATACATGTGTGAATGCACATATGCAGTATTGGTGTATGCACACTTGAACATGTGAATGCACATATTTGCAAGCTTACTTGTACACATACCTGCATACATGCACACACTAGCATAACTGTACAATGTAGGTTTTTTTGCATCATGTTTGTACATGTCTGTAGTTACCCATAAGCTTATGCAATAATGATTACTACTGTGTGGTAAAGGGTGTCTATGATAGAAAAACAGCTCTTAATAATGAGGTATATGACAAACCATCTGCAGGAATACAATTTCCAACTGCATGCACAAAGGAGCTATCTCTCTGCAATAATCACTCATATATAGCTCCTTTTCGCAGGTGCACGTTCAGAAACTACACTCATAGCCTATTTGATGAACATCATCATCATCTCAATTATTACTATTATTACTGAGTATTATCCATGTTATTACCTTGCCCAGACCGTACATCTTGGTGGGGGTGTTGACGGAGATGAAGATCAGCTCAGCTTCCTGAATGGCCGTATCAATATCTGTGGAGAAGAAGAGGTTGCGGCCCCTGCAGGACTTCACCACCTCGTCAAGATTGGGCTGTTAAAAAAACAACAACAACAAATAAACACAACATCATGAGGCTCACACCTGGTGAAAAAAACCTGTTTCTCAACATAGCACACACACATATATACATACATACATTTATACATACATTGAAAACAAGTTATCTTCACTAAGGTTGGTTTTTTTTTTGGTATAGACTTTTCCTGAAACTGCCATATAAATGGACCCTTCCCCATCCCCCCCCCCCATTCCCCCCTCTCTTAACCCCTCCACCCCCCTCCCTTTCCAAAAGAAATCATTCCAAGCAAAAACGGACTGTTTCTGAATATTGCCATTAGAACGACCCAAATTTTTTTTTTAAAGATAAAAAGGACCCCCTTCTGCACTAGTTATCTTCAGGTGTTCAGCTCAGTGAGGTTTATAGAAGGTAATAAAAAAGTTTCTTGTCACAGCTATGTGAACAGGGACAACAGAGCTTTTCAGTACAGGTTTTTACCTCATAAACACTGACTGAGTCTTGACATTGCCAAATGCAAGAAATGCACAAAAAAAGACACAAAACAGGGAATAATACATCCTTAGTATGGGTAATCTGACGACTAATTCAGGTACAAGTTTTTGATTCAATTCTCTGAATATTTAACAGGGGCAGTAACATAAAATCAAGACAGTCATGAAATGCATGCAAGTGTACAGAGGCAGACAGACAGACAGAGAGAATATCGCTATATAAATTCCATACATTATTATTATTATTATTAATATCAGGTTTCCCAGACCAACTGAACCAACAACACATGAACTTTTGGCCATGATACAATATTTCGTGTTTTAATATTGCAGAATAGATACTGCTGGGCAAAAAAGGTAAATAACAGAATAACTGCTTTAAAGTGAAAAGAAAGTCAGCACCTTACAAAAATGACCATACAATTCATCCTGAAGCCAAAATTTTGCTAGCAGAAGAAGAAATTATCAAACTGATTCGCAATAAAACACTGGGTTGTAAATATTTTTAAAAACAAAAATTCCGGACAAGAAAAAGAAACTGGGTTCCACATGGGCAGTGAAGTACAGGAAACAACAACTGCAGCGCTACTGAACAATACTTGCCTGATGGGACACCTTTCCACTTCAAGTACACCGACCTTCATTTTGTTACTTATGCCATAAGCAACAGGACTTGTGACATTTTTACAGCGATAATAAAATCGTAGTGTCAAGCGGTTATGAACAGTTTAGTTTCAACCTCTTGCTCTACACCCTTTCTTTCTCTCTCTCCTTCACTACGCCCTACGTTGTAGGCAGCCTTTACCTTACTTTCGTTTGCAGAGCAATTTTGTTTCTTTTTGTTTTGTTTCGTTTGTTTGGGTTGAGTTTTTTTTTGTTTTGTTCCTCAGCTTGAGTTCTGAGGTTCACCAATGGCAAGATTTTGCGTATGCAGCTAATTTTGCCTTCCATTAAGGCAGCCACAGTCCCCCTTTGGGGATGATATGATCTACACACAACACCAGTATGCATGCATTTAAAAAATGTTGTCATCCATTACCTACCGGCATGCAATGATCTAGTATTCCGAAAGGCAGAGCAGGTTTTAACGTGTGTTCAAGATGTTCTGCATGTGTTTGTTCATCGGACCTCAGTTTATAATCTCATCCTAAGAACTTTCGGGGGAATGGAGTGGGTACTGGTGTTAACTCTCGGGGGAGAAAACAACTCTCTTGAACTGGTGCCTCAGTGGTGGATGGCTCGAACCCAGACCGTCACATCAGGAGTGCAACATTCTAACCACTAGGCTATCCCGCCCCTGTTTTCATGTACAAAAATAAATCTTTTGATCTGAGATCTTGTGATTATTGATTTACAAGCAGAAGTGCACTAATTTCCACGAGTGAATGATGAAACTGGTGAGCATTAAGTGTGTTCTTGGGAAGACGATGGAAGTGGGGGAGGGGGTGAGGAGAAGGGAGGGGTACAAGATTAGTGTCAAATTGTGTTGGATCTGGAGGCTGCCCTTCTATAATAAAACTGTTCAGTGTTCACCTGTCCTCCCTGCCATCTCTTTCTCCATATATTTCTTTCTATCCTTTATCTCTCTTCTTCTCTCTTCCTTACACACACTCACTCACTCACCACACACACACACACACACACACACACACACACACACACACACACACTCACTCACTCACACACACACACACACACACACACACACACACACACACACACACACACACACACACACACACACACACACACACACACACACACACACACTCTCACTCATACTCATACACACACAAACACACACACCAGCCACCCTATTTAACTTGTTCAAAATACGCCAGAAGCAAAAACAGAACACATGTACACACAAACAAACAAACCAGAAGATCAGACCCCTCTTTCTGAAGATACGTAGAGTACATTTCCTTTTCAACCAGCTGTTACAGACTTTGTTCAGGATTTTAATTAACAACAGCTTGAGAAACAAATGGTTTTTCCACTGACAAACATTACTTACATGATACTCTAGCTGTCCTTTCTCACCTTGACTTTAATTAATCAAGAAAGAAAAGGAAGGAAGAAAGAAAGTGTTTCACACAGCAATTTACACAAAACATAATTAAGGATTAAATTTTTTTTTTAAAGGTCTCTTAAGCGCTTTGATCTGTCTGCTTTACAAGATTCAGTGCTATATAAATATCATTATTATTACTATTATTATCATTACTACTATTATTACTATTATTATCATTGCCCTTCATGGGATGATTCAAAGTGTTTTTGACTTGACTTGATCAAACTATGAAAAAGATCAACTTAATAATGAAAAAATGAAAATAAAAATGATAACGCGAAATGAATTTTAAAAAATCAGGTCTACTTTGCAGAAGGCACTAACCTCAAAGATGGGCAGTTCCTCTGAGTTCCATTCAGCGATCCTCTGATGGTTGACGTCCACGACAGTGACCTGCAGCTCAGGACACTTGTAGGCGATGATGGAGCAGGTGGGGCCACCCACGTACCCCGCCCCAATACAGCAGATCTTCTTCACAGACATCCCCCAGAATCTGGCACAGAAAAAGTGCATGTTCAGTAAACAGTCCGTTTTCATCGCTGCTGTGGATAAGAACTTGTCATCACCGTCATCATTATCGTGACTGTTTAGACTTGTGATGATGATAATGATAACGATGGTGATGACAGTGATGGGTATGATGATGACATCAGATCGGATAAAGTTTTGAGCGAGGTGAAGAAGGCTAATTCATAATAATCTCTGATTTCTGTCAGCTATACAGCACCATATGTGTGGAATCCTTTATCAGAGAGAGAGGGAGAGACAGACAGACACAGAGAAAGAGGGGTGAGGGAGGGAGGGAGGGAAGGGGAGGAGGGGGAGAGAGATAGAGAGGGGGGGGAGAGAGATAGAGGGAGAGAGGGAGATATAGAGAGAGACAGTGAGAGACATTAAGAGAGAGAGAGAAAGTGTGTGTGTGTGTGTGTGTGTGTGTGTGTATGTGTGTGTGTGTGAGTGTGTGTGTGTGAGTGTGTGTGTGTGTGTGTGTGTGTGTGTGTGAGTGTGTGAGTGTGTGTGTGTGTGTGTGTGTGTGTGTGTGTGTGTGTGTGTGTGTGTGTGTGTGTGTGTGTGACCTGCCATGAAATGTCTTTCGGACAATCTACACATCTGCATGGCTACTCAATTTCTAACAAAACCAGAATTTATGCATGTGACAAAGGAAGGACAGTCGACACCCCCAATCTACCATGATCATTTTGAGCCTGTTTGCAGCAATCTCTCTTTCTCCTTGGAGCCCTTGAAGAGTAAACTGTTGAACCACACAAATGTATTAAATGCAAACAGAAAAAAACCCCACTTTTCCAGCAGGAATTCATTTAAGTGCAGCCAACCTCTGCAAATGGCTATGACTTTTATTTATTTACATTTTCCCCTTTTTGTTGGATTTGGGGTGGGGGTGAGGGTAGGGGGTGGGGGTGAGGGCAGGGGGTGGGGGTGGGGATAGATCTCCACTTGAGCAGCGCTTTACAATCAGTCACTCTTCCATATCCTAAGAAAGAAAAGTAATAGCTCCCTAGCTCCCCTCTTTTTTGTCACTCTCTTTAGTCTCCATCTTCAGTGTATTGCTGTAAGGCACATTAACCAGGGGGAAAGATAGACATCACACTTTTAATCCTCTTGGTCATGAGGTAGAAGGCTTGAGTCAAGGTGGCGCCTAATGGCTCTAAAATGGTGGAGGAGGGGAGGTGCCAAGGTTAGATATTTTTTATATTCTCTCTCTCTCTCTCTCTCTCTCTCTCTCTCTCTCTCTCTCTCTCTCTCTCTCTCCTGGTGGCCTGAAGAATAAATTTTGTTCATTGCTTCTCTCTCTCTCTCTCTCTCTCTCTCTCTCTCTCTCTCTCTCTCTCTCTCTCTCTCTCTCTCTCTCTCTCTCTCTCTCTCTCGTCTATCTATTAGTTTGGATGTCTGTCCATCAGTCTGCTAATGATTTGATTCACCTAAGTATTATTTTCAAATTAATTTGTGGTTAATATGCCATGTGCATGTAGAGTATTTTGGTGCAATCTTAAAGTTTGTATTATTGCAGTTCCTATTAAGGGCAAGAGCCAGATGAAAAATGTGTGTTGGTTTTTAAAAAAATATATTATTCCTTGGCTAGAGCTCCGGACCATTTTTACTCACCATTAAGACAGCCGTATTCTGACTAGGGATGGTGGGGGGGGGAGAGGGGGGGGGGGGGGGGGGGGGGGAATGGGTATAAATGCTAGTCTGTAACCCTCGGAAATGAACATCATCATCGTCATCATCATCGTCATCTCTCTCTCTCTCTCTCTCTCTCTCTCTCTCTCTCTCTCTCTCTCACTCACACACACACAGTGGGAGAGGCTCCACCAGGTTCAACTTGCCCGCTATGCACTGCCTGAAAACTTCAAAACAGTGCCCCAAAACAACGACTGCTCAAGAACAGAACTAAGGCAGCTGTCAAGTCAAAACCAAACGCCTATCGATACAGTCTGAACGTTCAGCCAAGGACTGACTGTCTATAGATCAACTTCAAGACCAGACCTGCCAGTGCCTTAGTTCCCTTCATACATCCAGAAGATCAAACATGCTTGTTAAAGACCCCGCTATTCGCGTATCAGTGTTCGGTGGGTTATAGAAACATGAACAAAAAACAGAAGAAAAAAAAAAGAAGAAAAAAAGAAAAAAAAAAGATCTGCTGCTCTGAAGTCGGAATGTGCCGTCTGAGGCCAACTGGGAAAACCTGCTGCTGCATTACAAACTCATGAGAAAAGCAGGCACTGACCACCCCACCCCACCCCCCAGCAAGGTAACGGAGAGGACAGAAGAGAGGACCAGATTATATACAAACAGGCCGAACAATGGTATCTGGGTCTTGCTTCTGTGCCTGTGCCTTTTGTTGTTCTTGTCGCCTATTCCCCAGCTTAACACCCTTGGGGGTCACCCACAATACCCACCCTGCCCGACTCGTTCATCCCACCTGGGAATCACTGTCAGACTGAACGACAAGTTTGAAATGAATGATCCCTTTTCCCTCACCATACAAGCAGCCATGCTATGACTTCAGAGGAGGGTTTTCTTTTCCCTTTTGCATAAGAAAGCAGGTGATTATTATGCTATGAGCTTGTCATGGCTGATTGAAGATAAATCTCAGTATCTCAGCAGAACCCTGTTTTGATAACACAGGCCTTGGCACTTAGCTTACATCAACAACTGACAAAGATTGTGGCCTGAGCGAACCTATGTCTTTATTTTCAATGTCAGATAGCTGAAGGGCAGAGAGAAGAAGCCTGCCTGGCTGAAGTGGGGGGACGGGATAGCCTGGTGGTCAAAGCGATGCGCTTGTGATCTGCTGTCCCGGGTTCGAATCTCGTTCAAGAGGATTTTTCCTCTGGAGTTAACATCAGTGCCGACTCCACTCTCCCCAAAAGTTCCTTCGGATGAGATTATAAACCGAGGTCCCGTGTATGCGAATGCACGCAGAACATCTTGCGCACACCTTAAAACAGTTCCGCTATTCGGAAGAGTAGGCCATTGTGTGCCGGTGGGAACGGATGACAAAATTTATAAAAACTGCATACACATGGGGACTAGATGTACAAAAATAAAATAAAATAAGCACATGAGTGCTGATTCCATTATCCTCGAAATAAAAGAATGAAATAAAATAAATAAATAAATAAATACACGTGACCCCTGTCTCCACAGCCACAAGTGGAAAAACATTACTACAAGATAGATCAGTAATCCAGCTCTCCCGGAGCTTGAGCTGAACAATGTGTGTGTGTGTGTGTGTGTGTGTGTGCGCGCGTGCGTGTGCGTACGTGTGCGTGCATGTTTGTGTGCGAGCACGCGCGGGGGGCGGGGGGCGTGCGTGCATGTGCGAGCAAGCAAGCGCGTGGGAGTGTGTGCGCACGCGCGTCCATCAAATTCAACTTCTACGTCATTGATGAAAGATCACTTCATATCAAACCCATATAATTGTAAACCCATGTGAAGAGGGGGCTGTATGTAACCTTGTAAGATTTATATGTAATTTTGTTTTCTTCCCGTTCCTCGGCTAAACCTCTCGAGGTTCACCAAAGGTGAGACTTTTTAGCATGCAACTGTTTCTAGCCCCCACCATTTAGGTAGCCACATTCCAACTTCGGGCATGGCGTCTAAATACAACACCTGTGTGATGCGGGGTTGTTTTTATTTTAACTTTGTCATCCGTTCCTACCGGCACGACATGGTCTACTCTTCCAAAAGGCGGAACAGGTTTTTAACGAGAACTGTACAGCATTGTGAAACAGCTCACCAACCAAAGCACTAGACCAGCAGCAGCAGTGAAGAATAAGAACGGGGAGCTGCTAAAGAATCAAGAGGCCAGGCTGAGGAGATGGAGAGAACACTTCCAGGAAGTTCTCAACAGGGATGCACCGAATGAACCACCACAACATGACCAGGGGGAGGCGGAAGAAATAGACATCTCAGCAGAAGAACCAACCATCCATGAAATCAAGAAAGCACTGAAGACCCTCAGGAACGGAAAAGCACCAGGAGCAGACCAGATCAAGGCAGAGATGCTAAAAGCAGACATTGAACAGACCGGCAAGGAACTGAAACGGATCTTTGACCTCGTATGGGAAAAGGAGACAGTACCAACACAGTGGACGAAAGGACTCATATGCAAGATTCCAAAGAAAGGAAATCTCCAGGAGTGTGGAAACTGGCGTGGGATTACACTACTACCCTTGGCCAGTAAGGTGCTCAGCAAGATCCTCATCAACAGAATACAAGAGGGAGTAGACGCATCTCTCAGAAAGGAACAAGCCGGATTTCGAAAGGGGGGGGGGGGAACTGTCGGCCAAATATTTATACTCAGGAACATCTTGGAACAAGTCAACGAATGGAACGCGACACTGTACATACACTTCATTGACTTTGAAAAGGCCTTTGACTCCATACACCGAGACAGTCTCTGGATCATCATGCGTCAGTATGGAATCCCACAGAAACTCATCCAGATGGTCAAGACAATGTACGAGGACTTTCAGTGCTCCGTCATTGTTGACAACGAAACAACAGACTGGTTCCCAGTGATTACCGGGGTGAAACAGGGATGCTGCATGTCAGGATTCCTCTTCCTTCTCGTGATAGACTGGGTGATGAGAAAAACAGTGGAAGGTAAGAGAACTGGGATAAGATGGGACTTCATGAACATGTTAGAAGACCTTGACTTTGTAGACGACATCGCCCTCCTTTCATCAACCATGAACCATCTACAACACAAAACTACAAGACTGGAAGACAACGCAGCAAAGGTTGGACTCAAGCTAAATGGACAGAAGTGCAAAGCCTTGAAAGTAAACAGCAGGAGCATTGACCGTCTGAGGGTTGGAGATCAGGAAGTTGAAGAGGTAGAGAACTTCACCTATCTCGGAGCAAACGTCACCAAAGACGGAGGAGGAACAGCAGACGTCAAGAAGAGAGTACCACTGGCCAGTGCGCAGATGAAACGATTATCCAACATCTGGCAAATGGGAGACATCGGCAGAAAAACCAAAGCATCCCTTTTCAAGAGCCTTGTTTTGTCAGTTCTTCTCTACGGATGTGAGACTTGGAAATTAACGAAAGGAGAAGAAGAGAAACTAGACATTTTCCAAACCAACTGTCTGAGGAGAATCTTCAAGATCCGATGGCAAGAACACATTTCCAACAAGACAGTCTTGGAAATAGTAGGAGCAGAAAAAATCAGCCAGGAGATTAGAAGACGGAGATGGAACTGGATCGGACATGTCCTAAGAAAGGACAGGAGTGACGACTGTGCTGTTGCCCTCGGATGGACACCTGAAGGGAGAAGGAAAAGGGGACGCCCAAAAACAACATGGCGACGAATGGTAGAAGTAGAGCGGAACGGCGCAGGCTGGAGCACGTGGAACGCCGCACGACGCACAGCTGCAGACCGGAACCAATGGATGAATGATGTTCAAGCCTTGTGTGCCTCCTGGCACAGAGAGAATTAAGGTTAAGGGAAGGGTTTTTAACGAGTGCGCAAGATGCTCTGCGTGCGTTCGCGCACGGGGCCTCGGGTTTGCAGTCTCATCCGAAGGACTCCTGACACTCGGTTCGATTTTCTCGTCAAACTGGCGAGGCTAGGTAGGAATCGTGGTTTACTTGTCAGGCAGGTGAACCTTTTAACCGTCCTGTCACCTTCCTTCTTATCCTCGATATAATCCCTTGTAAAGAATCATGCCCAACATCTCTCTCTCTCTCTCTCTCTCTCTCTCTCTCTCTCTCTCTCTCTCTCCTCTCTCTCTCTCTCTCTCAATCCACACTAATGCAATCCTGGGTGTTTCCTCCTAGTAATCCAATCCAATCCAGTCATGTTGTTCTAATAACCCTGCTAACCACAGAGGCCACATAGGGGGGCTGTCACCTTATAAGATTTTTAAATCTCAGATTAGAACTGTGCAACTATATATAGATTAAAACAGGGTTTCAAACCAACCCTACAGTGGACCGCCCAACCCCTGCAACACCTACAAGCCACACAGAATCGTGAAGCATGGAAAAAGATCCCTGTTGCGTCTTCTCTCATGTCCCCCCTACGTCCTTTGGGACATGGGACCGAGTGAGTGAGTGACAGTGGTTTCTCGTTCGTATCAAAGCCCTGGCTAACCATACGGGTCAACCTAGGACGGTCACCATGTTGTGGGAGAAACCCCACATAAACTGAGATAAATACAATAGTCTATTCCTCAAAACCACTACATTAGCATCAGTTCAAAACAATCATATAACAAGCAAAATATGCATATCCCTACCAGTATCAACACAGAAAATGGAACCTTTCCAGAATTTGTTAGGAATAAATATGAGCACAGAACCCTAAGCCCAAGGTGGGTTTTTTTCAGTTTTAATGGGTTTTTTAATTTTTTTAAATCCTAATTTTATTGAAAAGTTAGATCTCTTTCTTTCTCTCACCCACTAACTCACTCACTCACACTCTCTCTCTCTCTCTCTCTCTCTCTCTCTCCTCCTCTCTCTCTCTCTCTCTCTCTCTCTCTCTCTCACTCACACACACACATACACACACGCACGCACGCACACGCGCGCGCACAGAGAGAGATAGAGACAGAGACATACAGAGAACTCTAAACTCTGAACAGGTTTAATGTACACCGGCCTTTGGCCATAATACATACAGTGGGCAAGGCAAAAAGGCAAGTGAAGGAAACGAAATGCAAAAAGAGATCGTCACATTTTCCATCTAAGCCAGCTCTCCTGGTGGCACCACACCAAGTACATCATTCAAATAAACAAAACAATAAGACGATAAACCTTGAAAGCAAAACACAAAGCCAATGCATATTATAAGATAATCAAAAGAACGGCACATCAAGCAGCCACAATGACTTATAATGGAAACAAGGAGTACAAACAACAGCACAGTTACAAAATGCTTTTTTTTCGAGACATACAGAGAGAGAGACAGAGACACAGAGACAGAGACAGAGAGAGAGAGAGAGAGAGAGAGAGAGAGAGAGAGAGAGAGAGAGAGAGAGAAAACATTCACATTACTTTCCCCTTTCACGGGCCTACCATTTTCTTTAGGCAGCCAACCAGAATTCAAAACATCTTCAGAGAGTTGAAAAAAACAACAACCCACCAACACATATCTTTACTTTCTTCTTCTTCTTCTTCTCTTTGTTTTCTTCTTCAATAAATGCACTACGGATCGACACCTGGCAAACAAACCTGCGACAGAAACGCGGCCTCTGAGGACTCCCCGCCCTTTCCTGGTCTTCGTCATGATCGGTTATTTTCCTTTTCCTGGCCAGTCTGTGAGCCTGACCCGTTTGCTGGTTCATAGTCTCCCCCCTTGCTTGCATATCTGTGTGTCTGTCAACTCCGCTGACTGCCAGCCAGTCTGCAAATACGCTGAGACCAATCTGGCTGATGCTTGTCATCAGCTAGGTAAGGGTAACAGCTTTCTTCTCTCTTCTCCCCGTTGTTATATTATTATTGTTATTCAGTGGGGTGGAGAGTAGGGTGCAAGGTAGTAAGTAGGAGGAGGAGGAGAAGAAGGTGAGGGAGAATGGTGTAGGCGTGTTTCTCTTTCTCTCTCGGTCTCTCTGTCTCACACACACACACACTCTCACAATCAATCACACACACACACATTCACACACATATTCACGCACACACACACACACACACACACACACACACACACACACACACACACACACACACACACACACACACTCACTCTCTCTCTCTCCTCTCTCTCTCTCTCTCTCTCTCACACACACACACACACACACACACACACACACACACACACACACACACACACACCACACACACACACACACACACACAGAGTTAATCCTACCAAAAAGACTGTTGTAATCCACGTTGGTTCATTGTTAATCTTCCTAAGTCACGGTCACACACAGGGGAAAGCTTTCGCAATGTGGTCGTGGTCTGTCTTGCAAGGTTTTAAGATTGCGCGTAAAACTCAACACACGACAACTGCCTGGTAATTTTCTGGCATTTTTACATAATAAGCAAAACATTTCTTGCTTGTTTGATCTGTATCAGTTTCTATCCTATGGTTCCCCGTTCCAAAAAAATGGGACGATGGTATAATCTGAAAATCTCTCTCTCCTCTCTCTCTCTCTCTCTCTCTCTCTCTCTCTCTCTCTCTCTCTCTCTCTCTCTCTCTCTGCGCCCCTACCTACATCTTGCGCACACGTTAAAACCCGTTCCGCTTTTTGGAAGAATAGGTCAATGTGTGCCGGTGGGAACAGATGACAAAATTGACGAAACTGCATACACACGGGGACTGGATTTTTCTAAAAAAGCACATGTGCTTATGGGTGTTTTTTTTTTAGGTTTTTCATAGCGTCATGATTTGAGCCACGATGAATGGACGTTAAGCTGCTATCAGTAATCCGTCAGCCCGATGTGTCGCCAAAAGCCTGCCTACTTTCTGATCCTGACAAGCATCCTTGGAATCGGGCGTCGTAAGTGTAAGTGCATACATAGTATGTGTATATATGTGTGTGTGTGTGTGTGTGTGTGTGTGTGTGTGGTGTGTGTGTGTGTGTGTGTGTGTGTGTGTGTGTGTGTGTGTGTGTGTGTGTTGTTGTTGTTGTTGTTGTCTTCAATTTAACGTCTGTTCACTCTAAGTGATATTAGACGAATGTTGTGTGTGTGTGTGTGTGTGTGTGTGCGTGCGTGCGTGCGTGCGTGCGTGCGTGTGTGTGTGTGTGTGTGCTGTGTAAGTGCTTACGTGCATGTGCACATGCGTGCAAGCATAATTACGTGTGTGTATGCCTCTGTGTGAGAATGTCTATACACAATGTCCATACATACAGGCGCGTAACAATGATGGCGCATAGGCGCGCGAGCACGCACGCGCATACACACCACACACACAACACATTCACACACTACACAAGTCATGGGTAGGAACCCATCTGATAAAACGATGAAGAAAGTGGGCGATTTTTGTTTGTTTTGTTTTGGTATGACAGAGGTGGTGGGCGAGGACAGACGATAAGAGAAACGGTTTAGATGGACGGAGGAGATGTACTGTGGAAGATGCTGGTCTCAAAGGGTGTAAGACGTGATGTCAAAGGATGGAAGACGTGATGTCAAAGGATGGAAGACGTGATGTTAAAGGATGGAAAACGTGATATTAAAGGATGGAAAACGTGATGTCAAAGGGTGGAAGACGTGATGTCAAAGGATGGAAGACGTGATGTCAAAGGGTGGAAGACGTAATGTCAAAGGATGGAAGTCGTGATATTAAAGGATGGAAAACGTGATGTCAAAGGATGGAAGACATGATGTCAAAGGATGGAAGTCGTGATGTCAAAGCGTGGAAGACGTGATATTAAAGGATGGAAAACGTGATATTAAAGGATGGAAAACGTGGTCTCAAAGGGTGGAAGACGTGATGTCAAAGGATGGAAGACGTGATGTCAAAGGGTGGAAGACGTGACATTAAAGGATGGAAAACGTGATATTAAAGGATGGAAAACGTGGTCTCAAAGGGTGGAAGACGTGATCTCAAAGGGAGGAAGTCGTGATCTCAAAGGGTGGAAGACGTGATGGCAAAGGATGGAAAACGTGATGGCAAAGGATGGAAGACGTGATCTCAAAGGGTGAAAGACGTGATCTCAAAGGGTGGAAGACGTGACATTAAAGGATGGAAAACGTGATATTAAAGGATGGAAAACGTGATCTCAAAGAGTGGAAGACGTGATCTCAAAGGGTGGAAGACGTGATCTCAAAGGGTGGAAGACGTGATCTCAAAGGGTGGAAGAAATGGACTCATTGGATGGAAGACATGATCTCTTTAGATGAAGGTACCCGAACTCCGAATGCGGCTACCTTAATGGTGGGGGAAGGGGGGGGGGGAGATGGTCGCACACGCAAAATCTCACGATAAGAGGTCTAACGGAAGAACGAAAATAAAGAGATAAAGGTAAAGGAAACTGGACTCAAAAGGAGAAAGACACACATGGTCTTATCTTAGAGGATAGTGGAAACAGGTTCAAACGAAAAAGAAGACAGACCGAAGGAAGAGAGGAAATGGACTAGGCTAAAGAGATGATGAAGGAAGACTGAAGGAAGTGAACAAGGTGGGCTGAAAGGATAATGAAAGACGGATTGAAGGAAGAAAGAAGATGAACTCTGTGGGTGACGAAGACAGGTTAAAGGGCACTGGGAAGCTGGTTTTAAGGGATGATGAAAATTAAAGAAAGAGAGACGATGGACTTCAGAGATGCATGATGAAGATGGACTGAAAAAAAGGGAGATGGACTTAAGAAATGATGAGGATGGACTGAAGAAAGGGAGTAGATGGACTTAAGGGATGATGAAGATGGACCTAAAGAAAGGGAGTAGATGGACTTAAGGGATGATGAAGATGGACCTAAAGAAAGGGAGTAGATGGACTTAAGGGATGATGAAAACCGGACTGAAGAAAAAGAGGAGCTTATAAAGTTGGACTGAAGGAAAGGAAGAAGATAGACATAAGCGGTGATGAACATAGATTGTAAGAAGGGAGCACATGGACTTAAACCTCTACCATTCGCATACGTTACTGAGAAACTCTTACTAGTATTTGAAACTTTTCGAAATTTCTTCACGAATGTTGGGTCCCCCAAGTATACACATAGCACTGCAGTCACTATGATTCGCAAAGCACTGATGTTTGGCCCAAATATTCCCCGCCGTTTCTGGCACGTACCAAACAAAGCTAACACCGCAACAGCCATTTGTCTCTGCCCCAGTCGGTGGGTTGTAACTGGCAATAATAATACACAACGAGATTCACCGCCGGCAGTCTACGGTGGGGGGCGGGACAGCTCAGCGGTCAGAGCACTCGTTTTCCCCTAGCTAAGGTTGAGCAGCTTCAAGCGTGGTTACCACTTGGATGGGTGACCGTTTGCGCGCCTTGGCTTCAGTACAGTCCCCCTGTTCACCCAGCTGTAAATGGGTACCTGCCTCTTTAAAGAGTCAGGGATGGTAAAGCAGCGAAGCAGAGATGGGCGCTGCCCTCAATATGCCGGCCCCTTGAGAAGATGAGGTCTCTGATGCCTTACTCCCCTACCACTACACAGGTTATGGGACACCTTTACCTTTTTAGTCTACGGTAGTCGAAAATGACAGAGAAGAAGATGATGAAGATGAAGGAAGTATTTGATCACAAACAGTACTGCTGGGGAAAATAACTGTCATAGGTGACAGGGCAGAAGATCTTTTACATGCTGAAGTTGATAACAATACGAACCATCTAATCTCTAAAGAAACTTAAAAACCATAGGATCCCTTGTCCTGATGGTATCAATGGTGAAATCGGAAAGAACTGAAATGCATTATGTCATACAGTTTTTCGTTAAGTTGTTTGATGATGGTGAATTTTCAGAAATATGGACAAGTAAATTGTCCCACTACTCTTCAAGAAAGATATGAACCGTCCAAACAATCACAGATGCACTTCACTCATCAATATTAGCGTAAACTGTTTAGTGTGGTTATCAACCAGAGTTTGCACGAATGGGTGCGGAAAAATACTATTACCAGTGACCATCCACTTAGATTTTAAAAAGGACATTCAGCAATAGTTTTTAAAATATGTTTGCACTGGCAGAGCGCAGTATCAGCTGTGAGCTTGTTACTGTCATTGTAGATTGTGCCACTATTGTACTAGCGTCCTTGTGAATGAAAATATTTAAAGCACGTTGTCCCTACTGGCCTCAATTCGAAAACAATATTCTTGCAAGCGCAAATTATATGTAATTTTCACTGACTTTGATTAGAGATTTGACTCTTTCAATAGAAACTTACTTTGGCTATCCTACTCAAGAGTGGTGTGAAAGGCACATTACACAGATGCATTTGGAGCATGTATAAAAATGGGAAATACAGAGCTGAGGATGAAGCTGCACCCACGAAGTGTGCACTAAGTGAACAGCATCAATAAAACAAGGTGACGTTATAGTCCCGAATCATTTCTTTTTCTCTTAATGAAGAAGCTGTAGATGTTTCAGAAAACGGATTTTACGGCGCCTCCTTTTCTTATGATGCAATTGAACTGTTTACTCTCAGGCTAGCAGAGGTGTTGTCTTGTGATCTGGGACGCTAATTGGTCTGCAAAAACCAAACTAAACTACTTCGCCATGTGCTGCTACATTATTCCAAGTAAAGATAAACATGAATAAAAACACAATAACATTACCATATCTAGAATAGGTAGACTCTTTAGTGCAAGTTAGGCAGATTTACGATAGTATTTCAATACCTGTCATTTCACAACTTGACAAAGTGTTGTAGATTATAATAATATCGCCGAAGATGCAATCACGCCAAAGTGGCAAAAACAAACAACTGTGCATTACAAGACAAAAAGATTGTCGTCCTTGACACTTGTTTCCAAAAAATTTCGATTCAGGGATAAAACCTGTTGTACACTGAATTGTGGGGATCAAATAAAGCCGCACTCTGCTGCAAGTCTGTAAGTGTGTTCGACCTGAAGAAGTTTTGGGGGGTAGACAGATGTGCACCTAACGACTTTATATATAATATATGGTTGAAGCTAGTACGATTTCCTACATACGCTCTGCTTTTCAGTGCATATGTTAGCCTACTGCATTAAACTTTTGCAGAAGGAAGAAAGTTTTTTAAAAAACTTTAAAATCTTACAAAATATTCTCAGAACTAGATGTTCAGAGTAAAACGATTTGGGTAGCATATGTACATTTTTGTTTTCGCGAATATGGCTTCGGTGATGCGTGGTGGAGGAATCAGGGAGTGGGAAATATAGAATGCAGTTGAAAGAACTTTTCGTCAATACTTGACAGACTGTGTACAGAAATGGAATGACTATACCTGGACAAGTGAAAGGTTTTAACCTATGTTGAACTTTTTGTAGTTATAAAATGATTTTCCAACTTCAACTTCGGAAAGATATCTAAGAACTGTGATTATAAGATTTAGGATGGGTGTAAAAAAAATTAAATTAGATGCCCATTGAAATAGGTACTGTCGATGTCTTTACGCCGAATTAAATTGTTCTTTTTGTCGGTAGAAGAAAAATGATGGGGTACATCTCGTTCTAGGTTGTTCTCTCCTAATGAACTTTGACAAAGATCAATTCCAGCGAAATACTGTCAACAGCTAAGCATGTTTAAGCAAAATTTATTATGTCATCTACAAGCAAACATAATCGTGTCTGGACTTTTCTTTTTCTGCATAAAGCACTTAGGTTTCGAGAAATTACATCACAGACTATTTTTTTCCATTTTGATGTAATTATGATTGATTCATTGCTTTTTTACTCCCTTTCATAGAAATTTAATTTTTCTCACCAACCCTTCATAAAGTGCGATGGACTAAAATGAGAAAATTAATCCTCTCCATACATGCGTGTTTGCGAACGCGCTATTTGTTAGCACGCCCCCCCCCCCCCCCCCCCTCTCTCTCTCTCTCTCTCTCTCTCTCCTTAAATTTCTGAGTTCTGAGTTCTCTCTGTACGTTCAAAGAGATAGAGATGTAAAGAAAATTATGGAGACAGTTTTAAATGATGGAAGATTTTTAAAAAAAACAATTACAGATAAACACAGTGCCAAAGTAAAAACTCGTACCCGTTCCATATGTACTGAGAGACCAGGTGCCTAACCAATGAAAGTGTACATGAAACTGAAATTCTACATAATTATCATAGCTAAGAACGCATGCAGTGTTTAGAATGGAAAAAACCCACCAGGGAAATTCAAACCACTTACTGATTCCTCAAAACAATTCCGTTCTCCATCATTGCGGCTACAAGATCACGGCCTGATCTTCCTGAAGACAATCAAGAAACAGACAAAGGCCTTCCTTCAGAAGTTAGCACAGAGAAGTCCAGCTCCGCAACCTATGCTGGCCAAGTCCGGTTGATGGAGAGAGCCGTCCACCTTATCTGCTGGATAATTATACGGTCTCTATCCCCCCCAACCCCCCTACTATGACGCAAAGAGACCGACCTTCGAACAGCCGCTTGAGGGCTGATCTGATCAGATCAGATCTATAGAGAATATATATATATGTGAATGATTATTGTAGATACCGTGCTGGTTGACTGAGGGGCAAAGTGACCAACAACTAGGATGCCTGTTGACGTTGTCCGTCTCTCGATGACGTTCGATTCCAGCCCGCGAACTTATCAAGTGTACGCGGCGTACACACACACACACACACACACACACACACACACACACACACACACACACACACACACACTACCGCATAACACACACACACACGACCTAACACACACGACCTAACACACACACACGGCCTCACAAAACACACACACACACACACACACACACACACACACACACACACACACACACACACACACACACACACACGGGGTAGCCTAGTGATTAAAACAAGCAATCTGACGACCCGGGTCCGATTTCCGTTCAAGGGGGATATTTTTCCCTGGAGTTAACATCTGTGCAGACTCCACTCTCCCCAAAAGTCCTTCGGATGAGACTATAAACCGAGGTCCCGAGTGCGCACGCACGCAGAACATCTTGCGCACACGTTAAATCCTGTTCCGCTTTTCGTAAGAGTAGGCCATTGTGTGCTGGTGGGAACAGATGACAGAATTTACAAAACCGCATACACACGGGGACTGGATGCTAAAAAGCACATAAGTGCTTATTCCATTATCCTCGATATAAAAGAATAAAATATAAAAAAATAATAAAAAATAATAATAAAACACACACACACAAACTACAGCGTAACACACACACACACACACACGCACGTACACACACACACACACACACGCACGTACACACACACACACTCACACACACACACACACACACACAGTCACCATCCTTACTTCACTGATTACCACCGATCAAGTCTTCAGAACTAGACCAATCACATCAAGACGTGTCTCAGAAGTCAAACGCGATGTCCGTTAAACCCACGCACCCGACAAAGATTTGATACTAAAAATAATGAACAGAATCATTTCACCGTCACTGAAAAGTCGCTGCTTATGATTGTTTGTTGTTTTCAACGATCAGTTCACTCAACTCGTCAAATGTCACGTTTCAGTGAAAACTCGTCAAATTTCACGTTTCAGTGAAAACTCGTCAAATTTCATGTTTCAGTGAACAGACGTAGCCTACTACGTAAGCAGTGGGGAAAAAGTTGAGGAGGAAGAGGAAGGAGAAAATAACACATGGGGCATAAAGTGGAGTCGTAGTAGTAAGGGACCAGGCCGGGTAAGGGTGGGGTGAGATAATGGAGGGGGGAGAGGAGGGGATCATTTCATGTTTATTCACGGACCCACCAACCTTGTACGAAGGCCAATTTCTGGGATGTCACTTCATTCGATTCCAGTAATTCGTGGTATACATTCACTTTAAGTAGACAACATAGAAAGGAGAAAACAAAATGGTAGACCTGATAGCTAGATATTGTGACATCTCTCTCTGCGTCGCGCGTGTGTGGGTACGCACTTCTTCTCTGTGTGTGTGTGTGTGTGTGTGTGTGTGTGTGTGTGTGTGTGTGTGTGCATGGGGATGCAAATTGCTTATACAATATTTGTTTCATGTAGTTTACTATTGCGTTGCCTCACATAAAAGCACAAAGAATTTTTGACGTTTCTTTCTGTTAGCCAAAATGAAGCTATTTACGTGGTTTGTTCTCCTTTATTTTATGGAGTTTTTGCTTTGTTTGGTTCTGTTTTGATTTGGGTTTGGGGTTGTTGTTTTTTAATTTTAGAGGGGGACTATTCGGTTGTCCCTTCTCCCCTTGTTGTTGCTGCTTTTGCTTTGCTCTTGCTTCTTGCTATTTTTTCGGTTGTTTCTGTGTTTTCTGTTCTGCTTTCTTTCTTACTTATTGCTACTTTTTTTTCTCTCTCTCTTCGGTGATTTTTGTGGGGATTTTTGTGTAGATATTTTTTCCGTATACTGTGTGAGTGTATTGCTATGGGCTTTATTTTATTTTATTATCATATATATCCTTAAGGGCGAGGACTGGATGTAAAAAAGCACATGGGTGCTTATTCATTATCCTCGAAATAAAAGAATTTGTCTCTCTCTCTCCCATTATGTAAGCAAGCTCCGGAGGATGAAGTACACTTTGTCTTGTGCTGTCCAGTATTTGAGGATGTTAGGCAGAACTACATCCCTGTTAAATATAGTAGACAGCCTAATTTATTTAGACTCTGTTTACTCCTGGCATCAAGTCATCCTGAGGTTGTGCGCAGCCTCACTTTATATTTGTGTAAAGCCTTCAGAATAAGAGAGATAATGTTATCCTAAGTGATATTTTTGTAGCTGACTTTGTGTTATACAGTAACATGTTGGTCTCTGTGTGTGTGTGTGTGTGTGTGTGTGTGTGTGCGTGCGTGCGTGCGTGCGTGCGTGCGTGCGTGCGTGTGTGTGTGTGTGTGTATGTGTGCGTATGTGTTAAAACCAAAATACTAAGCAGTTCGGCAACCCCCTTCATGTATGGGCCAATGGCCTTTTTGTGAATAAATCGTTCGAGTTCGAGTTCGAGTTCTCTCTCTCTCTCTCTCTCTCTCTCTCTCTCTCTCTCTCTCTCTCTCTCTCTCTCTCTCTCTCTCTCCTCTCCTCTCCTCTCCTCTCCTCTCCTCTCCTCCTCCTCTCCTCTCCTCTCTTCTCTTCTCTTCTCTTCTCTTCTCTTCTCTTCTCTCCTTTCCTCTCCTCTCCTCATGCCCTTTTCCTTGTCCAATTCAATAGGTTTTATCGTGGATGTTGTTCTTATTGCAGTTAGAGAAGAGACCATTAGTACTGTTATAAGCGATATTTGTTTTAGTTTGATAGTCCAGTTGATTATGGGCTTTTGATTTTTGTATTGTTTTACTTGTTTGAATAATTGTTTCTTTATTATTATTTTTCTATTTGATTAAATGTGTTTTCCCCCTTCCCCTTTGATACTCCACCCCACCCCCCATCCTTTCCAATGCCTTTGTTATTATTGTTATGTTGTTGTCTCATGATGATGGGGATTATTTTTTATTTTGTTGTCTCATGGTGATGGGTGATTATTATTATTGTATCTCTATTATAATTATCATTATCATTGACTTATTTTGCTTGCTTGATAGTTATTGTGTGAATATAATATATTTAAAAGGCGCTACTTGAAGAGTATGAGAACATATGAGCACACGTTTGTGTGGGTGGAGGAGAGGAGGGATGCCATTGCCTACTGTCAGTAATGACGCAATGAATGCCTAGTATTTTCTAACGTTTTGTTCCTGTACCTTTTTATTTTCTAAAGTATGAACGTGAAAGAATGAATGATATGGTAAGTGAAGTAATTTGTTTGTTTGACGTTTTATGATTTTTATTTTTTAATTCTCATAACATTTTTTTTACCTCAGTGTGTGCGTGTGTACGCGTGCGCGCACGCGCGCAGGTGTGTATGAGTGTGTTTGTGCGTGTGTATGTATGTGTGTGTGATTTGTATTTTCCAATGTATTATTTTATCAGTTTTCCTCTTTTTAGGTAAGGTAGGTAAAGGTAAAGGAGTCCCATAACCTATAAGGTCGTAGGGGAGCGAGGCGTCAGAGACCTCACTTCTCTAGGGCCAGCATATTGAGGGCGGCGCCCATCTCCTCTCCCTCGCTGCTTTACCTTCCCTGACCCTAAAGAGGGCAGGTACCCATTTACAGCTGGGTGAACTGGGGGAACTGTACTGAAGCCAAGGCGCGCAATCGGTCACCCATCCAACTGGTAACCACGCTCGACGCTGCTTAACTTGGCTGGGGGAAAGCGAGTGCTCCGACCACTGAGCTATCCCGTCCTCTTTTTACTGGTTCAATTTATTGGTAAAGGTTGCAATAATGTAGTATTTCAGTATTATCATTAAGAAATTTGTTCTTAGATAGATGGCTTGATGACAAAAAAAAAGCAAATGCATTGCTTATTCAATGTACCATCTGGAAATAAAATTTTGACTTGACTTGACAATGAATACCTCCTAATCCCTTTAATATCCAACACCGTCAACATGACAAAACCCCTACCGTACAGTAAATGATATAGTATCTCGTTTCAACCCTTTCAGGAAATTAAAATCAGGCCGTGCTGAGGACGCTAACCATTTCCCTTACTTCATGATCCCTAAAAAAATTGTTAAGCGAAACAAAAACCCTAAAACAACCACTTCAAAGTAATCATATATACATAATGCAATGGCATACGGGAACATAACACTGCAGATGGGTATCCTGTGAGTGCCCATGGTGGTGTTTACAATGTCACAGTTTGCCAAAACAAAACACTACAGGCACAATGTCATAAATATAGCGTTTGATAATAAAAAAAAATCTAAAAAAATCGTCAGACTTGCTTAAAAGCTGGGAAGGCAGAAACAAAAGGCAAGGAGAGAGAGAGAGGAGAGAGAGAGAGAGAGAGAGAGAGAGGAGAGAGAGAGAGAGAGAGAGAGAGAGAGAGAGAGAGAGAGAGAGAGAGAGAGAGAGAGAGATAACGATAACGAAATTTTATTTCTGAGGGTAATAGAATAAGAAACAAGACTTTCTTTTACATCCAGCCCTCGAAAAGAAAGAAAGAAAGTAAACAGACAAAATATAAGCAAAGTGAATCATAATAATCACAATAAACATCACCACTATCATCATCGTTGTCATCACCTCTATCATCATCGTTGTCATCACCACCATCATCATAAACAAAATAATTATGATAACATATAAACTTTATGGAGAGAGAGAGAGAGAGAAGAAAAGGAGAAGAGAGAGAGAGAGAGAGAGAGGAGAGAGAGGAGAGAGAGAGAGAGAGAGACAGACAGACAGACAGACAGACAGAGTAAGAGAAAAAAGAGTCAGTCATTTTTTAAAATATATTTCCATATGGCTTTGTTTTTCATCAATGACACTGTCCGAGAGAGAAAGAGAGAGAGAGAGAGAGAGAGAGAGAGAGAGAGAGAGAGGAGAGAGAGAGAGAGAGAGAGAGAGGCAGACATACAGACAGACAGACAGAGACGGGAGAGAGAGAGAGGCAGACATACAGACAGAGACAGAGAGAGAACAGAAGAGAAAAAAAAAAGAGAGTCCAAAGAAAGATAGAAAAGGGGGAATCTACAGCAGAGAATGTCAAAAAGGTGGGGTATGCTCTAAATTGTATGTTGACCGATCCCCAGACGTCTCTACCGGGATGGGATGAACGAAGCAAGTGTGCGCGTGTGTGTGTGTGTGTGTGTGTGTTGTGTGTGTGTGTGTGTGTGTGTGTGTGTGTGAGGGGAGGGGGAGAGGGAGGGGGGGGGGGGGGGTTTATGGTAAGCCGTTTCAAACTGGACAGTGTCATTAATAAGCAACAGCTAGCGGTCGGTCGTGTGACAGTAGATCTGATAAAGACGAAATGGTCTGCAGGCCATCGATGACTAGCATCTTTTGCGAAGCTGTTTTCTCTCTGACCTTTGTTTAAGATATTTGCACTTTTTCTTGTGCCCGCAGCAACTTTTTCGTTTGCTTTATCTTCGACCTTCCCCTTCTTCCCAACTATACACTCTCTCTCTCTCTCTCTCTCTCTCTCTCTCTCTCTCTCCTCTCTCTCTCTCTCTCTCTCTCTCTCAATAATATATCGTTGTTATCTCTTTCAGAAGAAAGGAAAAGAAGAAAAAGAAAGAAAAAAGAGAAGAAAAAAAGAAACTGTAACAGGTTGTATAAAACCCTACAGTGCCCCCGGGACAGCAGAGAGCCTCTTTGAAGAAACCAAAAGGACTGTTTGCTATATCACAATCCACGTTTCCAACTCCAACTACTGCGCACACGTGCCTTCAGGTGGGGCTGAGGGGAGAGAGTGAAGTGAGGCAAGGAAGAAAAATGCGTATGCGTGTGCGTGTGCTCAAGGCTAAAGGACGCATGTGCGCTCGGAAGCCTGCCCGCATAAACTTTACGTATCTGCACGCATGTGTGCTATGTCCAAACGGTTGTGATGTCGGTATCCGTACTTCAAGTGGATGTAGACAACACTCACTCACTCTCTCTCTCTCTCTCTCTCTCTCTCTCTCTCGGATATAGGCAGGGCGACATTTTGCTGTGTAAATTTTGTGTTTAAATTGCCAAATAAACCAGCACCATGCCAGTTGTCGGGCTACCAACAACGCTGGAAGTGACGCTAGGTGCCCTGCTGCAACAACACTGCATCACCTCATGGAAAGTCTGTGGAGAAGGCGAGCAAACGACTGTTGTGTTGCGACTGAAGGCTGGCTCAAGTGATGGGAACATGGCCGGTCAACAAACCCCTGTGTACTTCCGCAGAAAGCCGCCCAGTCAGACCAACAGGGACCAACGAAGGACAGAGGAGAGGAGACAGGCAGAGGAGAGGAGGCGGGCAGAGGAGAGGAGACAGACAGAGGAAAGGCAAGAAGACAAGGCAAGTGCATTGTTCCCATTCGAAACTTCGCCAAGTTTGTTTATGCCAACACCCCCCATCACCCAGTCTGTCTCACAAACCAACACCCCAGCCTCTCCAAACCACATGCCTTCGCAATCGCTGCTTCCCGCACATGATTATCGCGGTGCGTCAGGTGCTGTCACAGTGTTTGGAAGCTGACACAGTGGCTGAACAACAAGGTGGAATTGACCTGGTTGAGGTGCTGTACCTGACATTAGGATGGAGGGGGGGGGGGGGGGGGTGGGGGGGGGGGGACTGTGACGAATATCTAGATCAGATTCGGGATGCAGGCTACAGTGGAGATACTATAAAGAACTATGTGGGTGGGCTGAGAAACAGATCCCTGCAGAGAAATCTCAGGGACGTTTCTAGAAACAACCACTTTCTTAATGTGTATACCTCTGATGCAATACCTGACACTATCATTTGTGAAAGTGAAGATATGATTTTTCAGTCTATCTGGACAGATGACACTTACAACCCTGCTGATTACTTTTGGTTTGCAAAAAAGAACACCAGGCAACTGACTCAGGAGGAAAAAGACATTTATTCCAAGCTGCAGCTGTGGACACCTGCCGATCGTGAAAGAATCAAAGACAGAATTAGTGCTGGACTGGATGTTTTACATGTTATGATGGATGCTATCAGATTTTTTTCTGGGTTAGAAGTGACTGTGGTTGCCTGTATATGTGCGTGTGTGAGTGTGTGTGTGTGCATGCGCACCCTCCAGTGCGTGCATGCGCACCCTCCAGTGCGTGCGTGCGCGCGTGTGTGTATGTGTGTGTACGCGCGTGTGTTGTGCGTACGTGTGTGTGTATGTGCGGTGTTGTGTGTGTGTGTGTGGTGTTGTGTGTGTGTGTGTGTGTGGTGTGTGTGTGCGTGCGTGTGTTTGTGCGTGCGTGGTGTGTAGTTCGTGCGTGTGTGTGTGTGTGTGCGTGCGCGCGTGTGCGTGTGTGCATGCATATGTGTGTATGTGAGAGAGAGCAAAACAGGACGGTTATGCATATTGTGAGTTAGGTTTTTCACGTGTTGGAAAGAGCACGTTACCGGATCAGATGGAATGTAGGGACACGGAAGCCCTGTCACAGACTCGGTGTTTAAATGATGTTTGTGGTTGTTGTTACCCCCCCCCCCCCCCCACCCACCCACTTTCCCCATTTGCAATGGGCGAAAGTGTTAGGTACCAATTCATCTGAATCGTAATGTAAAACACTTCACCATGTCGTGGAATCCATGCCATGTCGACCATTTGGGCTGTAGAAATTATACATCTTTATTTCTGAAAATACGTGTTTTGTGCCCAGTCCCCTTCCCACTGTCCCCTTGTAAATGGGCTTTAACAGCTTATTACAATAAAATATTGTCATTGTTTCTCTCTCTCTCTCCCTCTCCCTCTATCTATCTATCTATCTATCTATCTATCTATCTATCTATCTATCTATCTATCTATATCTTCCCTTGCTTGGTGGCCAGCAAGACTCTCTCTCTCTCTCTCTCTCTCTCTCTCTCTCTCTCTCTCTATCTCTCTCTCAGAGAAGCGAACCAGAACCAAATTATGACAGCAATAAACCTGCAGATATAATGGCTATGTCTGAGTGCATAACTCACCACCAACTGCGTACTTCAAAAAGTTATTAAAAGTCCAAAATCAGCACCCAGTTATCCCACTGACAAAGCAAGTTTCAGACGGACAGACCACCCGTGCTCACTGACTGAAACAGCTAGCCAGCTGCATTTTCTTCAGCTCAGCTAGGCCTTGCGGAGGTTGAAGAGGACTGCTTTCTTTTCCGCAATAGAATGCTTCGCAGCCTGTCGGCTCGCCAGTTTTGCCGGTTTCACTTTCTTTTAAAACTATAACGATTCTTGCTGTTTAACACCACATACACACACACACACACACGCGCACACAAACACACGCACGCAGATACACACACACACTCTCTCTCTCTCTCAATATATACCATTCTCTAGAAACTTCATAAAGAGTCTCTCTCTCTCTCTCTCTTCTCTCTCTCTCTCTCTCTCTCTCTCTCTCTCTTCTCTCTCTCTCTCAATATATACCATTCTCTAGAAACTTCATAAAGAGTCACAGGGATGCTCTACAGAAAAGACGTTCACGGAATTTGCTCAGTTATGCATAGATATTAATACAGAGTATGTATGACTGGAACAACTTGTGTGCCAAGGACTAGGTCTCTGTGAATGTTTCATTGTCCATTCTCCACCGGTCCTTTAATGTGTACTGTTTGTTTGTTGTTGTTGTTTTTCTGCATACACACTTGTCCTGGAACAGTGCCCTGCAGAACTGTTTTAGCAGCGCCAATGGGTCTAGTATTACCAACATACTTTACTGGCATATATCATGTAAGGCAGGCTAAAGTCAGTAAGCTTTGAAATGATGCTGTTTCGTATTGTGTTTTATTTTATCTCTCGTACTGTATCACACTGTACATACAATATTTATACATACTGCATCGTGCGGATACACATTACAATTTAATGGTAGGATCTTCAACAACAACAAAAGAAATAAATAAAAATGAACTGATGCGTACACCAAAATCTCGTCGATGGATTCCAAACGAAGAAAGAAAGAAACAAACAAAAACAAAACAAAAAACCGGACGTTACTAAAAACAGATTCAAATTCGATACAAATGCGCTGTAGGGATATCCCAAGAAAGAGAAACGTCGCCACAAGTATGGCGTCACCTTTTCCCAGTGCCCTTACCCATGCAAACACTTTTGTTTTGCTCAAGAAAACTAAAAGTGCGCTGCATATTGGATCTCGGTTGCCCCCCTCGCCCCCAAACACTAGAATCCAGACCACCAGCACCATTCGAAGTCGGGTGGAAAGGAAAGGGAACTAACAGCCAAGAATCGAACCATAAACGCCTCACTTCCTGGACAAGGTAGGCCAACGTTCCACCCAGTCTTTCTAACAAGACCACAGCATAATTACACACTAGTACGGTCATTGCTCCTGCTCCTCTACGAGCTTCTACTAGTGGATCGGCGGTCTAGAGGTAACGCTTCTACCTAGAAGTAGAAAGGAAGAAGAAACAACCCCGAAAGCTTCCTGTCCACCAAAGCAGTGGAACTAATATTTGGCTTACCGAGCGTGGGCTCCCTAATGTAGACAATGTGTCCACACCCCGCCATTTCCTTTTCATTTTCTGAACCATTGCCTTTCAGGTGCGGCCTCCTCCACTTCATATAAGCCATTGCCAAGACATCTCGTTGTAGGCCGGGTTCTGATAGGAGTATAGTGTTCAAGTATTCGGTGGTGTCCGTATCTATGATATCAGTCAACTAAAACAATACACACACACACACGCACACGCACACGCACACACACACACACGCACGCGCGCGCGCGCACACACACACACACACATATATAAATATCTATGATATCAGTCAACTAAAACAATAACACACACACACACACACACACGCACACACACACACACCACGCGCGCGCGCACACACACACACATATTTTATATATGTGTGTGTGTGTGTGCGCGCGCGCGCGCGCGCACGCGCGTGCGTGCGTGCGTGCGCGCGCGCGTGCGTGTGTGTGTATTGTTTTAGTTGACTGATATCATAGATACGGACACCACCGAATACTTGAACACTATACTCCTATCTATGCATAACTGAGCAAATTCCGCGAACGTCTTTTCTGTAGAGCATCCCTGTGACTCTTTATGAAGTTTCTAGAGAATGGTATATATTGAGAGAGAGAGAGAGAGAGAGAGAGAGAGAGAGAGAGAGAGAGAGAGAGAGAGAGAGTGTGTTGTGTGTCTGCGTGCGTGTGTTTGTGTGCGTGCGCGTGTGTGTTGTGTGTGTAATGTCTGTTAAACAGCAAGAATCGTTATAGTTTTAAAAGAAAGTGAAACCGGCAAAACTGGCGAGCCGACAGGCTGCGAAGCATTCTATTGCGGAAAAGAAAGCAGTCCTCTTCAACCTCCGCAAGGCCTAGCTGAGCTGAAGAAAATGCAGCTGGCTAGCTGTTTCAGTCAGTGAGCACGGGTGGTCTGTCCGTCTGAAACTTGCTTTGTCAGTGGGATAACTGGGTGCTGATTTTGGACTTTTAATAAATTTTTGAAGTGCGCAGTTGGTGGCGAGTTATGCACTCAGACATAGCCATTATATCTGCAGGTTTATTGCTGTATATAAATATGTGTGTGTGTGTGTGTGTGCGCGCGCGCGCGTGCGTGCGTGCGTGCGTGCGTGCGTGCG